>VZTA01022746.1:416628-546734 GCA_013398855.1 Mohoua ochrocephala | reverse complement strand
TTTTGTTCTTGAGGATAGAAGGGCAGAAGGACCTAAAAGGTGCTTAATATAGCAGACTTGTCAGTGAAAGGCATTTGCATTATCAGCAATTAGATTATGGTGGAGAATGAATGAGAGGAGAATTTGTATTTAAGTTGCCATTCATCATTTGGTACACTTCTTAAGGTACAGAAACAGGTCTCAAATGACAGCTGTTCGGAATAATTAGGATATGCTTCGTTTTGTAGGCGTTTGGGATATGACTTGGAATGAGCAGAATGCATATATAGGTCTGGATTAACTTTAATTCTAAGATGGGAAATATTGTGCTCACACTGAGTACAGAGCCTGTATTGGCAAACCTACTTGTTAATACATTTAGTAGCTTGTTGCTGTGTATTTTTCCTCCAGCATGTTGTGTTACCAAAAGTTAATGGATAGTTGTGGTTCCCAATGGAAGTGTAGCTACATGCACATGTTGAAGATCTCTTTGGGAATGTTGCTGGAGTCCTACCTGATGTTTATATTTATGCAGGTTCTGAAGTATTAGGGATCAGTTTATCCTGACAGCTGCTCCGCTCCAGTTTTCAGTAGAGTACTTTTGTTGAGTGTAAGCACTGAAAGTGGGAAATGAAACTTCTGCTTTTCAAGTGCTGTAAAATTAAGGATTCTGAATGGAAGCCAGGGATTGTATCCTAGTCTGTTTGAATGGTTCACTGGGTACTAGTGATGTTTTCAATAACTTTCACAATGGGAAGCGCCGCGTCGCTTCCCTCGAGCCGCCCTCTCAAAGGGAATCTGCGGCTGTCCTGACGTGTCCCTGGCCACCTGAACTGGCCACTGCTGTCAGGAGCTGGCTGCTGTTCTGAGCTGTGCAGTCCTTCCCGAATGGGAAAGGGGGCTCTCAGCTGGTTATTGGGTAGTGCCGGAGGCAAAGGAGGAGGGAAGGGTCTTTGTATGGATTCCAGCAAGATGGTTTATTGTGGAGGGTCCAGGGACGAAGACACTGGGAAAGCTGAAGATCTGGGTTTATAAGGGGAACAGGGCAACCAATCAGGGAAGGGCAAATGGGCAGAGGGAAACTTGAGGGACAACCGGGGAACAAATCAGAACTAGGGAAGGAGGGACTGGGTAGGGAGGAACCAATGGGGTGTCGAAGTGAACAGAACTTTCGAGTACATAATGAATATTTAACAGGGGACATACATATTGAACAGAGGACATACATAATAAACAGGGAATCCAAACACGAGGGAGAATCACACATATATGGCAGTGGTCTGATGACCACGAGGGCAGCTGCAGCCCCTCAGGGAAACTGAGGCACTGCCACAGGGAAGTGAAGTGCATGAGTTTCCCAGTCAACATGGAAATAGTCACCAACTGAAGCAGCAGCTCAGCTGTCTTCTGCCTGGGATTGTTTATTCTACAGAAAGGGATATGGCTCCAGTAACTAACACGGAAGTAAAACAGTTGTGGAAATTGATCTTTTGATCAAACATTGACGTTCCTCATTAAAAAAACCCACAACTTATTTTTCAGTATTAAATATGCAAACAGACTGAAGAAACCTTACTAAATATCCAGTGGCTTTGTTCTGCAGGTGTTTTGAGGTTTTTGTTATTATTTTCTTCCAGTTGAGGTATGTTTTTGTCAGAGATCTGTGTGTGCTGTGCTTTTCCTTACTTCTATAGCTTAGTGTGAAAAACAGCAGTCAAAGCCTGAATTAAGTATTATATGATCACATTTCAAGGAATACCTATTTACTTATCACTAAATAGATGGATTGCATTAAAATACTGTGCTGTGGCACCATTTCATTTTCTCAGCAAATGAGGTGAATAAAACTGAAATGGAACTGCTCAGAAAAATCTTTTCTTTTTAACCGCATGCTATGAGCAGAAATGATAGCTGTCCATCAAATGTGACCTTGGTGACATGTCATGGAGATGGCTCTTGATCCTGAAATTCCATTATGACCTCATATATTGGCATCGGGTTTAGAGGGGCTCATTAGGTTGCTCGTTAGGTCAATAGGTTGCTTGAGACTGTGGCTGAATTCATGTATTTGTTACACCATGAGTCTTGAGTGTAATTGCACAGTATTTCTGTTGTATCAGTCAATGAAGTTATGTTATCAGGTGAGGAGCTGATGAAACTCAGGTCAGTTCACATTTTATCTTGTTGGTTTGCGCTGATCTTTGTGCTGCTGTAAAGGAGCCAGTTTACAGATGGGCTGGAAAGATCCGTGCAAGTTCAGCTACATGAACGGTCTCACTGCACACACTCAAGGCTATTGGTGACTGTTAGACACAGGATATGGGTTAGATAACCTCTGCTCTGATATGGCACAGCTGTAAGCATGAGTGGGGGTCAAAAAGAAACAAGAGACCTGCTGTGGTAAAATTCTAAACTTTCTTTAATCTACCAGCAACTTGTGCCCCACCACACTGCAGGAGTGCTAGAGATGGGTGAAGAAGAAATCAGCATTTTTCATGGACTCTGTATAGTGGGCAGTGTTGGGGGATTAATCACTCCCCAAAGGCTTCATTTTAGCTTTTTCTACAGAACAACAGAAATGAGTTTGTTCTTGGGCTGGGAGCACAAACGCTGTCAGGTTTTTCTGTTGTCCTCACAGATTTGGGCATTTGGATATTCCTTGTACAACAGTAATCCGTGTGCAACCTTCAGTGTCTCTCCAAGAGCTGCTGTACAGGGAAGTATTGGCTCTGAGTACAGTGTTTAGCAGTTTGCTTCTTCTGAAGGCCCAATAAAACCATGTTAAGCTTGTTAGCTGAGACTTTGGATAATATTTTGTGCTTTTGTCTGGAGGTTAATCTGGAGAAAGGGAAGTGAGAGGAAAATATTTGGGCCTACTGCAGTTATGGTGGACATATGATTTACACCTTAGCAGCTGTTGAAGTGTTTCCAGACAAATACTACTTTTAACAGATCTTTTTGCCATAAAATCACTTTTGGATTCAAAATTTTACAGATTGGAAGGATTTCTTGTCTGCCTTCAGCAATAAAGTGTAGTGTATTTACTGAAAGGCAGAAACTGAACATTGGATTTCATGTGGAATTTTCAGCTGTTTTACTCAAGCTCTCAGTACCTTCTGAAGACATATTCAAATATTAGTGGTGGTTGGGTTTTGGGTTTTTTGCTATTGTCAACAAGAGGCCAAGAGCCAGTGAGATGCTTGGCGTTGGTAAACCTGTCCCACCTAAACAGCGTTAGCTGAATTTCCATCTCTGGTCAAGTAATCCTGAATGATAGGCAGCAATTGCTGCCTAAATACAGCATTTCAGAACGTTTAGTCACAGTTACTGTTTCTTTGGCATCTGTTGAGAATTCTGACCATAAACCAAGTGGGAAGAGAGGGTGTATCCTGGGTCGTTCTGGAGAGTATTCTGTGAAAAGCCCTGTCTGAGACATGCTTGACTAACACCTATCGTGGAGGAATATGAGAAAGTGCTCAAGTTCTGTCACAAGGGGAGACAAATATAATGGGGAAAAACTCGTGTTTTGTATTATCCATGATATGATTTCTCCTTGATCCCATGAACTCTTGCAGTTTCCAAATAGAACGTAATTAGAAAGCATGCGGACGTCCATGTGGTGTAATTGAGAAATATGTTTAGAAGAATAAATCCCTAACAGCTAGCTTTTTTAGCTGGTGCTTTGAAATTCTCTAATTGGATTATTAGCAGATGGTGCCATTTCTATTGTTTTGCCTCACAGCAGTCTTTTCTGAAAAAGGAAGAAAAAAGTACTTTATTTCTAATTAGAGGACTGTTTCATCTGGAAAATGTTGCCTTTAGTAATCTGCCTCACAGCTATTGTCAAATAGTGGTAGATAAGGATTTCACTGATTCACAGATCTTTCCTGGACAATATGGATTTTAACTTTTTTTCCAGTAAAAAGTGCTCTGGTACTTACATTGAGAAATTATGCCTCTCCACATATTTGTGCTTAGGACCCTTTGCCTGACTCCTCTTGAAGCTGAAATGTAACTTAACTTTAATTTTTTTCTTGTTTCTACTTTGCTAACAGCTGAAACTACTCTTTCATTTAGGAAATAAGCTGTCTGCCACATTCAGGCAGCAAATAGCTCAAACTATTTCTGTTGTTGAGTTCTGTGGAGGTAAAAAGTTCTGCTTGTAACTAATTAATCTTCCTGAGTGCTGTGTAACTCATCATTTGTTGTTTGGATATACATAATTAATCTTAGCCACTGGAGCATGACTTTGCAACAAGACTTGGAATATATCCTCAGACTGAGATCTTGATTTTAGCATGATGGGAGCAAACAAGCAGAAGTTTAATCTTGAATCAGTTACTTTATTCACACCCTGTTTATTTACTGATCAATTTCCATTTACTTTGCCCTATAAGACCTAATTTAAATTTTTTTTTTTAGTGTGTATTAAGTCCATTTTGACAATATGTAGGCCCTAAGATTCCTGACAAGGACAGATAAGTTTACCTGTTAAATTAGGGATAAAATTTCTCCTGTGTTTGGAAAAGCTTTTGTTGCAGAATGCCACCTTTATGAAAGACTTCATTAAATTTTCCTCAGGGAAGCGGGAGGTTCCTGTAACAAAGATTTAGAAGAGTAGAGAGGATGAACTGGTGCCACTAAAGCGGCATATGAAGAGCAGACATTCCCAAAATCCTGAACTGACAACCTAAATTTTCTAAATGTCAAGGTTAATAGCAGTAAAAGTTGCTTAACTGAATGAATGTCTGTTAGTGTACACAGATGGAACCTTTGGAGTCCTGACAGCATTTAACATTTTCTATCTGTCCTTTCTAAACCATAGCAGGGCTTAAATGTGTTTGGCTCAGCCAGTATTGATGCCCTTACAGTGTGCCATGATTACCCTGAGCAGGTTGTGGGAACTCCTCTTGCCAGTTGAACAATATCTTGGAAAACAAATGCAGCTTTTAGACAGCTCTGCTAGAGCTGTTGCTTACAAATTACAGCTTTTTGTGTTAAGGATTTGACCTATTTTGATTATATTCGCTCACCAGTTTGACCACCAAAACTGTTAGAAGGTAAATGCAAATACTTGGGCAAATTTATATTGCTCCCATCTAATCAATCACTTGTAATGATTGCCACATGGACACAGCATCAAGTAGTTATTAAATATTGCACATTTAATCACATGCACATAAAACCTCATGCAGTGTTTGCAATTTCTGTAATGGATAGGGGAGCCACATTTCCAATCGCTTATATAGATATATTTTGCAATGAAAAAGGCAACACTGCAAATCGGAGTTGTTTACTGAAGCAGTGTCTGTGATAAAGCTGGGGAGGAAGAGTTCTATTAAAGTCAGCCTTAAGAGAAACACATCAAGCAGCTTGCCATTTGTGGTATTGACCAATGATCTCTTCTAGGCTTTGTTACAACTTTCTAACCTCTGTGTCTGGGAGTAGTCTCAAAAGGAAATATAATGATTCCTTTTCCTTTAATGGCTCTCCTGTGGGCTGTGAACTATGGAGTTTGTGTTGGTGATTAAAGAGTACTCACTACCTGTGAGTACACTGACTTTTATTATAGAAAGGCACTGCTGTCATGTACTTGTCTGTACAAAAACTTGGTGGTTTGGCTGCAGTGAGATCCTGGAGCAAGAGGTGCACCTGCTCATTGACTTTGGTACATCCTGGGTGCAGAAGCAGTGGGTACAGGGCTTGATCTCTACAGCACCTGCTCCTGAGTGCAGAGTCATTGGCAGCAAAATAGGGTCTGAATGATCAAGGTCAAGCAATGAAATTGAATTTACCTAAGCAAAGCACCTGGACTTGAGTTGGAAACCAAAGATTTGGAATTTGGATAAAATAAGTAAATTTTATTGTTGTACATTTGTGAGTTTTTACTGTTTGGAATGAAGAGTTACTTTAGCTTTATGTTGTCATCTGTTCCCTTCTGAAGGATACATTTATGTTTCTGTTTTGGACAGCTGTAGTAGTGACTTCATTGCTGCAGCATGTGTTTATAGGAGTTATCAGGCTTGAAACCTGTTATGAGGGTTTTGTGCCTTGGGTCACTGTCTGGCTTTTCAGGGCATGTGCTGGGCTCTCTGGGGTGATGCTGCTTGAAGCTGCAAAATTGGCTGTTTGATTTGGATCCTGATGATTTGGAATATTCTCTGCTTTAATGAGTTAAACAAGCAAAGTAAGAGGAAGTCTTGAACTTGTGTTGAATTTGTCTGTACATACTCAAGTTGCTCGGTGTTTCTTCCAGTCAGATGCAAAGAAGGGCCCTCAGAAAAGCCAGAATTGCACCAGTTGGCATTGCACTGTGAGTGCCACTCCAGTTGTGCTTAAGTATCAGCACTCAGCAAAGTTGGTGCACACTGTCGTCCAATTTGAGTGACTTTTTCCAGTCCCCAAGAATTTATTCTACGCAAGAGAAGTAGGCTAAACATGTACAGAACGTAGTCTGATTTTTCTTTCAGGAGCTGGTAAGCACTTGTCAAAAGGAACTTGATGGCTGAAGCCCAAAAGAGAAAAGCAGACTCTTTTAGGTAGATCCCTGGGATAAGTGGTGGAAGGAAGGGATATGAATATCCCGTGGGAAGAAAGGGTAAGAATGAAAGAGCAAAGGGCAGGTTCACAGCATAGGTGATTCACATGTGCTCCCTCGTGCATGAGGCAGGGGCTGGGACTCAAGCAGCTGTCTCTGCAGAATGAAAAAGAATCTGAGAATTATAAACAGAAGAAAAGGACTTTTTTTTTTTTTTAGCATGTTCGGTTTTGTCCTGATATTTTGCTTTCTGATGATTTGCTGTTTTATTAAATCAATGAACTTATCAGTTGCCTTGAAGGAAATTAGTTCGCTTAGAATCCTGTATCTTCCCACACTTCAAGATGGGTATTTCACTGACGCTTGATAGCCTGAAACACTTGAAATCTCGACCTTGTTGCTGTCAAATTTAGCCTTAAGTTTGGTTTGGGGATAATACTATTAGAATGTTAGTGAATCCTAGCTCTTGCATTACTTCTGGAAGTTTGGCTGTTTCTGGTAGAAGAACAAACATCTTTCTACAGCCTGATTCTTCTTCTAAGGTTGTATATTTCAAGAAATAGTTGAATTTGTTTAATTGAGATCTCCTCGAAGTCAGGGTGGATGGTTTGCCAGGGTATCTGTCAGACCTTAGCTAGTGTGTCTCAGCCACTTTTTGTTACTGGAATAAAACTTTCAAGTGTTGATTTTCTTCTTTATGGATGGATTAAAATTTCTGAGTTCAAAGGAAATCCTTGATCCTTTGTAGCTGCTGACATGAAGTTAATCCCTAAGTCTCCCAGCATTGTTCCACTGACTCTGCTTTCTGTAGTGGTGTCTGCTTCAGGACCAGCCTAATCTCCTGGACTAGAGCAAATTTACCTAAATCAAAGGATCATTACCCAGGCTGGCCCTGGTACTGCTACACAAGGCAGCCAGGCAGGGCACAGTGATGCCATAAGCAATTGTTTTGCACAGTTGTTCCTGTGCCACTCAGATGCACCAGTCCACGTGAATCTGCGTTCTAGAATCACCAAGCAGTTTTTCTAAGGAATCCAGATTTTTACCCAAGAGGACTAGCTGTTCTCAGCAGTTCACTGTGTTATTTCCAGTATCATTTTGAGTCTGATACAGATCTGGTATTGATCTTAAAGGGTTGAAATCTTTTCACATAGAAGCTTTTCAAATATTTGAGTCCTTAATGGGGTGAATTCTTTTCAGCTCTTAGAGTTTGGATTGCTTGAAAAGTGAATCACAGACAAACTGCAATTTCTAAGACAAAGACAGATAAAGATATGGATGTGTGCCTGAATGAAAATTCTGCTGAGAGCTTATCTTCTGCCTTCACCTCTATGAAATTCTGCCAGTAACTTGAACAATGAAAGCTTTTCTTCCAGCAGTGAAGTCATGGTACTATCCTCCAGCCAAAATTACCTCTTCCAGGTTCTGAAAGCAATGTGCAGTAGTATGCTAAGTTACTGAAAAGCTGGCATAGCAAGATTAAGGTGCAATACCTGATCAAGCAGTTTGAACCAAGTCAAAGTGTTCAGCTGTATCTGTAGCTGGCTCATCTACAACCATGTGTGGTCACAGAGAAGGGCTTAGAGCAGACTGATGGGAAAAAACATGGCCAGCACCTGTGTCACTTACCCCTGTTGCCACTGTGATATTTGTGGGGGATAGCAAAGAAGTAGCTGTGTTTTAAAGTTATTCTTGATATGCATTCATATTGTTTAAGTAATTTGTGGTGGTGCACCACTGAGTCTCGCTATGCTTGACTGACATTTTGTGCTTCTGTGCTAAATCTCACAACTGGCTCCTTTCACTGAGGTGTGAAATCTGAGGAAAATGACATAATAAGTGGTAGCTCAGATATTTTGCTACTCTCGTATTTAATGAGCTTTATTTGCCGGTTCCTCAAATTAAAAAGTTAGAGCACCTGTAACTGTTGCCAGAAATGTTAAACATCTCTTTTCAAGTTCTGCTTTTCTGTTTCTCAGTGTGTCCTTGCTGTCTGATCATTTTTTAATGTCATCAGCTCCTGTGGGACTGGAACAATTGTTGTGTAGCAGGCAAAGCCAATCTGGAGACAACAGGGTTGCATCTAAAGCTTTGTTTTAAGACAAGGCCCAATAGATAGCACTACTTGTGCTTTTGAAGCTTTATCTTGCTTAATCAAAATCTGGGCAAGATGAAAATGTTTTTTCCATGCCAGATGCCCTGACTGGCAGATGTCTCCCGATCCTTTAGGGGGCTGAGTGGGTTTTGTCTCTGTTGTTTTGTTTTCTTCTCAGAACTCTTTAATCATAGCAAGTGTGACTGAGGTCTCAAACACATAATACAGAAGTGTTCCAATGCTTATGAATTTTTAAGATCTTATCCATCTTATGAAAATGTAATTAGGTCTGCCAACTCCTGAATTTTCCTTCCTTCAGTTTTCTTTAATGTTGGTGGGGGGTCCAAAGCCCTTTGCCTTTGTGTGTCTGTGGAGTGATCCTTTCATCGGAGTTGGTAGGTACTGGCTGCGTTTCATGAGACTGAAGCCTTGACCATGCACAAAATGAATGCCATGGGCAGGGCAGTGACATAAAAAAGGTTTTAAGGAGGAGTATGGAGCCTGGAGAGCTAGACTAGACATGGTAGGGTGGAGAAAAATGAGGATAAAAATAAAAAGATCATATAAGAGGATAGCGTGAGCTGTATTAACATCACAACATTTACATTTAGAGCTGTACTAAAAGTTTATCATCAGTTCTTCAAGTTCTCCTCCGAACTGGACACATAAACACATGGTGTCAAAAACACTGCATGTACCACAATGCAATAACTTTAAAAAAACCCAACCCCAAAGAGAACATGGAAATCAATGGATTTTAACCATGTTTGTTCACAGTAAGCTTTCTGGTTTGTATTCCATGTTTCAGGAGTGGATTTGTGCATGGAACAAGTATTTAAAAATAGGTGACTGGGTGATAAAATAATTGTGTATTATAGTTGCTTTAAGTCTGGCAGGTTTTACTGCCATCAGTTTTACAGATTGTTTTGGTTTGGGTTTTTTAGCAAAATTTAAAAACATAGCCCCTCAAAGACATTTTCCCAGCTGCCCTGCTCCAAGTTATGAAGCAGATAACCTGCAGGGTTTTTTGCAACTATTGAACCTTGTGAAGGGACTGAGCTTCTTTTCACCTGTTCAGGGTCTATACAGTAAGTTTAAAATCTTGATCATATCTAACCTACCAGGCTTCTCAACATTAGGTACTTTTACCACTGACTCCTCTCCCTTTACATGAGTATTTCTTTGCTTTTGAAGTCTCACTGATGTGACACTTGTTTGGTTTTGTTGGTTTTTTTTTATTTTTCATTAGACCAGAGTGGTCAAGTTTTACCTAACAAGTTCTAATAGGAATGTGAAGAGGAGAAACAGAGCTCCCATCATCACTAACTCATCTACAAGTGATAATCCATGAACTTATTGCTTACCAAAAGGAAAACAAGCCCTTCAGTTGTATTTAAGCAGCCTAAATACCTTAACTTTCCTGGTCTACTTCCTTTGTGCTCCCATGGAAATTTTGCCTCCATGGCAATGAAAGATGTGCTGTGTGTCTTGTCCCCCTATGGACTGGCTGAGGCTGTGATGTGAGTGATGTGCTGTGACTTCTCCTCCAAAATCCCTTGTACTCCCAGGGTAGTTCTGGTGATATAAGAATTCGTGTTTTTAGAAGTGTCAGTAATGTACAAGGTGCTTGTTACACAAACTGCCCGCTGTTCAATGGCTGTTTGATAGGCACTGGTTCATGGTGCCCAGTGAATGCCTTTGGAATTGCTGGAGATAAAGGCAAGTAACTTTGGGGACAGTTTCTGCTTGCTTGTATGTATGGTGATCTTGAGTCCCGTGATGAATCTGTGCTGTCACAGCTTATTTGACGTGGCACTGCTAATGAAGAAATACATCTTTCAAGTTAATCTAGATGACACAGAGTTTGTCATCTTTATAGAACTTGTTGACTGTGAACAGAACTTTGAACAAATCATGGAGTATCTCAGATCAGGATCCACAAGAAAATGTGTTTGATACTTACCCTTTATTAAAACTGTCTTTGCCAAGTACTGACTAAATGGGACAGTAGAGATTACTTAATGTGCTATATTAGGTCTCAATTATGAATGGGAATTGCTGTGCTTATTTTCTTTATTCTAGTCAACATCTGGAAACCTGTATCTGGAAAATCACAGAAGTTAATGTACATGTTTAACTGGCTCTGTGGAGGCCTTTGACTTGGAACAACACTATCTAATACACCTTCAGCTGCCATAAGTTTTACTTCCCATTTCATAGGCAAACTTGAGACAGTTAATAGCTAATTACTTTAGTTCTCTTCTTCTATTAACTTTTATTTTTACCCAGCTGCCACCTTACTGTCTCACTCTCCCACCAAAAAGAGAAAGTGTTCTGAATTTAACTTCTTGTTGATTGTTTCCAGGAAAGGAAGATTGATCCCAAATTACTAGTAAACATGATTTAATCAAGGGCTGAACTTGTCTAAAGACAAAACAAAACTTAGGGCGTAGTTTCAACTGCACTGCTAAGAGGGCTTCAATTCAGAGAAATGTTTTCCTTTAATCTTTCTTGCCTCAACATGTGTCCTGTTCTTCCTCCCATCATTTTTTTAAAATCCTGATATAGAGTTATATGCAATATCCTAAGTTGTTAATATGTTGAAGTTCTGATGAAAGGAAATAATATATAAAACAATTTGTTTTGGCAAGAGTGTGTGCCAAACTTAAGCCCTCCCTTGATGTGTCAGTAGAGAAATAAACACAGGAGGGAGGAAAAATGCTGGAGAAACAAACACAAATAGAGTTTGGCTATAGAAACACTATAAGTTTACAAATAGTATCTATTAAACAAACATTAAGACTGGAAAGTTAAACAAAATGAAGTTCCCCAGATACATGAAAGCCCTCACTGGTAACCCTTAAAATAAAACAGAAGATATGAAATTGAAGTGATGAGGTGATTGTTTCTCTTCCCAGTTTGCATTCCTGAAAGGCTTTAATACATGAGTTGCTCACATTGTAGTGGCAAATTTAAGGTTCCCATTTGGGCTGTGATTACAATTTTCCTGTCTTGTCCAGCCATGAGACAGCATTTTGCTTTGGGGGATACTTGGAGGATGTAGGTTTTGGGTTGTTACTTTTATATCACATTAATTTTCTTGCAAATCAGGCTTTGTGGCCTGTTGAGTGTGTGGCTTCCAGAGACTTATGTGTATCTTGTAGGAGTTGTTAGGTCATATGAAATGAAATAACTTCTAAAAAAGAAAAGGTCTTAGGTCATGTGAGGCTCTCCAGGACAAGGATGGTGCCTGCAGAAATGGTGGAGCAGGAGGTGAGCAGTGAGCAGATCATGTCCCCAAGGACAGCAAGCCAGGCTGAGCCACAGTCTGAATGGGCTTGTCTGCTTTATGCTTCCCAGCTTTCAGGTACAGGGAGAATTCCCTGCAGAGCTCTGGAGCCCTGCTCTGGCCCAGGCTGTAGCAGACAGAGGTGCCACTTTACCATCGCTCACCTCAGGTTATAAGGCGCTGAGTGTCGAGGTGCCAGGGCAGGTGAACACCTAAGTCTGTGCTTTGAGTTGTAAATGAATTGACATCCCAGTTCTAGTCCTTGAAGTGCTTACTAATGCCCTACCCATTAATATAAACAACATGAAAACCACAGAAATAACCTCTAGTTTAAGTGCTACAGATATATGGATTATTGCAATCACAAGAACATTGCAAAGCAAATCAAAGGAAAGATAAGCCCTTTCACCATGATGATCTCTTTTCTCCACAGAAAGATGGAATACTGTCACTTGATGCCAGAAAGATGCAGTAACCTTAGTTTGCCAAATGAATATCCTGGGACTTACCCCCTTGTGTCCTAGAGGATGTGTAGTTCAAGTAACAACAACTTTTCCAATTTTAAACACCAAGTGATTGTAAAAGAATTGAATCTTAGAGAGTGCTAATTGCAAATGTGAAGACCAAAAAATCCTAGAAGCCTGGCTCCTCTCTGTACATTCCTTGTGCAATAATGTAACGTGACTGATGGGGATTTAGCTTGCTGAAACTAAAGAAACCTTATGCAAAGAGTTCATTTAAAGTTCTCAAATGCTTTGAACAGTTCTATAGCTTGTATTCCAACAAGTGTGGCTGCAGCATGTCAGCCTCTTTGGAGGCTGGTAAGTAGCATGTGACTGCTCCGTGACCATCACCCACGAGACCCTTGCAGTTCATTTTTTTTACTGACTGTAGGTGTCTAGCAGGGTTTTTTCACCTCGTTGGTTTGAGGGATTTGCAGAATTGATAGTTTCCCCTGGGGCCGGCAGTGTAGAGGGAGCGGAGGAGAGTTCTGCCTTTTATCCTACATATCTGTTATGAAGATAGCATTTAAGCCACCACTCATTCATGCTCTTGAGAGGACTCTCTAAGATGTTCTCACCTGTATTGCTTCTTGGGGAGTTACAGGTTTAGGAAAACCAGGTTCTTTGGCTAATTTAGGTGCATGGCTCTTCAGGTTACTTCTCTTTGAAAGCTTCAACTTACCTGGGAAAACACTTGCGAAAATGTCTTGCTTTCCATAGTGTCTGTACAACATGCTAGGAATTACAGCACCAGGAATTTCATCTTTGTAAAAAGTCCTGTGTATGTACCAAAAACCCCACTTAATTGAGCTGTTTTTTCCTGCATGAGAGAGAAACTGTGCTCCTGCCTGGTTTTATACACATTCATCTATAACGTGCTGTTAGGGTGCCTCTCTCCCTAAAGTAAACTGAATTCAAATGCTCAATTAGGAAACTAACTCCAAGAGTAGAGCCCTCAGGGAGTGTGAGGGAGGGAGCCTTGCCTTCTGGGAGGTATTGTATCCACAGAAGAGCTGTGAGATCAACAGGAAGAACCGCTGCCGAAAAGGGCCCCAAGGATGGATCAAGCAACCTGTAAATGTACCTTGAGCAAAGCTTTTCGGTGCGACATTCCATCTCCACCCTCCCACCAAAGTCCACTGCCAAAAATAAAAGTAAAAGAGCTTTCTGGTTCGAGATTTTATTAGAAGTGGTTTGGAACTATAAACAAAGATTGCCCTTTTTGATTTCTGCTGTGTTGAGGGAAATACAATAGTGTGATGTAACTATAAAGGGAAGGGTGGCATCAGGTGCCAGATTCCATTATCTTCCTAGCTGGAACAATATGTAGGCACTGCAGGTTTTGGCTCACTGAGTTGAAAGTGAGATGACTCATGTAAAATCTTAGCCTCAGGAGTCTTGTTCATTCTGATAATCAGTAACTTAATTAATGCAAATCTCTGAAAACTAATGAAAAGCAAACAGAAATGTATTTGATTTACCACTCCTGTAACTGACTCTCCTTGAGTAGGAGCACGATTAGTCAGCTCCACTGCAAGATGCAACAAGCTGGGCTGTGCTTTCAGGGAAGGTGATCGCTTACAGTAATGATGAGACTCTATTAACAGATAGCAGTCCAAAGACTTATCCCCTGATGCTAATGAGAGAAGTTGATAATACACCTGTCTTCTTTTGCTTTAATCTGTGTGTGACTCATGGCTACTGAGGCTTTTATGGAAGTTGACCTAAAAATGGTCAACAACTGCCCAGGCACATTTACCAGCTGTGTTTGAATGGATATTCCCATAACTGAATCCTTCCATGTGCTGGCTGTTGGTTTACTAATTTCTTGGGAATTATCAGTTTCTGGTGAAACCAACAGTGGTAGAGGCAGTATAAGGTTTTGATATGGAAGACTCAGTTTGATTTGCTGCTGTCACCAAATTAATTATAACTTAGAGGTTTTCCTTCATTTAGTTTTATTTTAAAGCTGCTCTTTATTGCAAGTTCTTGATGCTGAGCTGTATTCCTCCATCTGTAAAGGTAGTGCTCAACTATGGAAAGAGAGCTACGAGGTTTCTATCTTTAGGTTTGATAGGCATCTTTAAAATAAGAAAAATTGTTTTGAAGACATGTTTTTTTCAAAAGTATTAAGCACAATAAAACCTAGACAGATGATATCACAGAGAGTAGCTGGATAATTGAAATCACCACAGTGGCTCTGGTATGTGCTTTTTGCATGAGAATTGGTTGTTGACTGATCTTAGCATGAGATTCTTTTTTCTTAAATCCCCACCTTTTAAACCTCTATTAAGCATTTAATATAGATCAAATACATAGCAAGTCTGTGCATACCTCAAAGTGTTAAAATGTACTTTGAGAATCTGTCCCACCTAACCCTGATTTAAAAAAAAAAAGGTAAAAGATCCTTTTGGTGGTGGAAATGGGGTAAGCATTACATGATGTGTGGGAAAGGAGCAGTGAAAATTACTTATTCTCACAGGAATAATAAAGTGTCATCTCTTCTAATGCCCTTAGCTGCTACTTCTGTCACTTTGCACCAATATAAAAATGCAAGAGACACAATGAACTTAAAACATTTTTGTGTCTGCAGTCTTTGTGGTTCCCGTTCTGCAGATGAGGAAAGTACACACTGTAGTAGAAAAATATTCCATCTCTTAAATGAATAATGTGATCACAGAATATTCTGAGTTGAAAGGGACCCACTGGGAACATCAAAGTCCAAGTCCTGCACAGGACAGCCCCAAGAATCCCATCGTGTGTCTGTACACTTCCCTTCCATTAGCCCTTCTTTAGCCATTAACATGGTTGGGAAGTTTGCCAGCTCTGATGCAGAGCCAGAGCACTGCACAAATGACATGGGTTTTTCAAGTATTATTTGCAGTTGTTGCTTATGAGGTCCTAGTCCCTGCAAAATATACAACAGCTATCACTTCAGTTAGTTTTGCAGATAGCAAAATGTCATCTCTTGTGTGGATCCATCGACTACAACACTGCCAGAATACTAATGTTGAGAATTCATTTGCTGAAGTGTTAGGAAACAGCCCCTGGCTCTGGTGTCCTTCATTTTTATTGCCTGTCTTGTTTGGATGCACAATAAGCTCGGGCTTGGCCCTGTTATCAAATTATTGTATGAGATATTGACTGAGCAAAATGTTCTCCTTTTCTTTTCTGTGCTATTACCAAGATAAATTTTGTATGTATTGAACCTCTGTGCAAGTACCGATAGCGACTTTTTTTCCTGCAAGCATCAGTTACCCTGGGATAGGTGCTGCAGATGTGAACATGAGCTGATGAAAAACAGTGGTGCAAAACCAAAATTCAGTAATGCAAAAATGGTGTGTTCCCTAGGAAGAGTTTGTTTATTTTTCAGTTATCATCAATGCTTATCACTTTCCACAAGAAATTGAGTTATTTTTAGATAACTAGAATGACAGTAGTGGTTATTCTCTTTGTCTTTGATACATAGATTTCGGAGGTTGTGTAGCTTTCAGGGAGTTGGAATGGCAATATGTTGCATTGTCAAATGTGTTTTGAGTGGTTTTTTTCCTGAGCTCACATTCTTTGGGGAAGGAGGACACATCCTTTCAGCTGAAAAGTCAAAGGGAATAAAAATGTACATAAACACTTAAGGTGTGTACTTCACAACGGGTTGTGACACAGGGTCCTCCTTTAGTCCCCTGAACCCACCCTGAGTCACTTAGACATGGTTTTTCCAGCTTCTAAGAACTTGCAAGTATGGGAATAAACTGCTAAAATCCGCCTTAGGATAATCATTTAGAGCTTGTTGATCAGGAATGTCACAGCAGAGGAGGGTTTTAATGTCACAGTAAAACTCTAAAAACAATCGAGATGAAGCTTTTAACTGCTGGAATTTGAGCGTAGGCTGAGGAAGTTTGGACAGGTCAGGTCAAATGGACAGGAAGAAGACATAGCTGCTAGTAACTCCATGGGACTTACTGATTTTAATGTCCTCCCCTTCTTCCCCTCCTTGGTAAGGAGTCCATAAATAATTCATAACAAGTCTTGGGGACATTCTATTTCATAACATCGCTGGATCACTGTGCTTTTTGCAGTTAATTCAGGGCTATATAGATAATTCACTTATAATAATTTAACACTGAGAATAAGGCTTCACATCAACTTTTCAGAAGTCAGAAATTCCTTCAGTGGGTTCTTGGAACACCCGTGATGAAATAAATGCCCGTTAACTCAAAAAATAGACATGGGTCCTTTTGGCCTCAGTGCTGTGAATTGTGGGCACCTTGTTATCGGTCTTTCCTGCTGTTTATAGTGGCTGAATATTGCAGCTCGTGTGGAGAAACTCAACTCATTTGCTCAGGAAAATCAAAACGTTTACATGACTTACCACATGCACTCAGTAGGCTCCTACATGTCCTCATGTCCCCAAGTGTGCTGTTGATTGAGGTGGAAAGCGTTGCATTGCAATGCAAAGATGCACCTTTTTTAGTTGTTTGCTCATGAACCAATGTGCAGGGTGATAGTGCAGGTCATTTCTGATGCTACCTGCAGATAAAATGGAGCTTTGACTGCTTCCATTGCATTCACATAACTGAAACATCGTTATGGGAGGGACGGGAGAGACAGCTGAGCTCTTTGGTAACTTCTCTGCCAAGTGTGCTGGCAGATGCCCCTGCCCTGATCCCCCTCCCAGCCTGGACACAGCTCCATCTGCCCCCTCTGCTTTTAGGCTTCTGCACAACGGTCAGCAATGGACTTTGTTTAGCTTTTGCCATGTCTTCATGTCTTTAAAAAAAACCCCATATATTTTATTTCTGTGAAAAATGGTGTTGATCCAGAAGCTTTTAAGGTTTAGTTGGTGTGATCTGGAGCTTAAAAATGCTATCACAGGATGTTCTCCTCTGTAACTAACAGTACCAGTTATGAACTGTTATTAAGCTTAGCTTTCATACTGAAAGGAACAAGAAACTGAATCCCAACAGCTTCAGAGTTCAAGCAACTGGGTAAAATATTGAAGATAATTTTAATATATTGACTATGAAAATTTTTTTTCTGCAGTTTTCTCACTCAGACCAAAATATACACAGGTCAATTTGAAGAAAGCATTTAGGAGCTGTCTGCCACATGCACTCTAGTGATGATTGCAGTGCTGGCAACTCCCATTCCATGGAAGTATCTGATCGAATGATCCTCCAAGGAGCGTGCTGCTGATGGCTCTGGGCAGTGTCCTTGGATTCCAGCACTGAGCTCTGGCTATGCTCCTCTGCAGAAGAGTCATTTGCAATTCTCTCTTCCTTCATCACCTTCAACAATCTAGCCAGTGTTCCAGAATTTTGGCTGTGCTTCATCTCAGTGTCCATTTGTTTTCTTGCAGTCTGTCACTTTAATGCATAGCAGTTAATAAAATAACAAAAATGTCAGAAAGAAAAATACAGTATGAGAGAGGTAGGTAGACTTCCCAGCAGAAGCTGAAAAATGAACTCGAGCAGATTCTAAAACAAACACAACAGCCAGCAGTGAATTGAACAACTACCAGGAACTGGGCAGTGGCGTTGAGAGCTGAACTTTCTCTTTGGTTGTTTCTGGGAAAGTGCATTTCAACCACAGTCACAGTAGAGGTGACCAGGTACATTCTTTCTCACCTGCCCAGACCACTGGGCAGGTGAAACACCAAAACACTTGGATTTATGGAAGTTGGGAAGATCCTACATTTCACTAAACTCTTTATGTACTGTGGTTCCTCACAACTGTGACTTTGCAGATTTAGTGTTCGACAGACACTTTCACTTCACAGATTTTTATACCTTTAAATCATAGTTTGACCCATCTTGCAGCATAAAAACAAACTGAACAAATGTTTTAAGAAATTTAAGTTGGCATCAGTACTGTTACAAGCTAAGCTAAAGGCTCAGTGGATCCTGGATGCTGAGGTTAGAGCTCATCTTTCCTTCACCCTTCAGGATATAATATTGCCAGTAAATACAGAGGCGTGGAGACTGTGACTCAAAAGCAACAGAAGAATGGTAGGTAGGTTAGGAAATTGCTTTGAGATAACCTGGAAGTCAAAAACAGTCTAAAATGTTTGTTTTGGGGGTTCAGAAATTGTGATTTATCAGGTAAAAATGGAACCAGCAATGTTGGTGATCCCTGGCTGGAGCTGTGGCTGCTGCAGGTAACAGCTCCGACGTTTAAACCTTTAAACAGAACAGCAAAGGTATAAAGGTGTCCAGAGGGAGTTGATCTTTCTATATTCATAAAGTTAATTAAAGTTTCCCATATAGAAAGCTAAATCCTTGGTAGCTTTCACAAAAACCAGTGTCTGACAACTCTTCTGTGGTGTGGTGTAATTGTCTTTTGTGAGAGGTGGCACACTGGCTATGCAGGAACCCAATTTGTTTTAGAGAAATAGCTGTACGTGAATGACATCAACTCTGTTTTGCTGTGGAATGGAAGTCTCAGTGACTTAATGGATAGAATGTAACAGCAAACAGAGAACAGGGAGAATTATGAGCTTTTATGGTTTTTGTAAATACATGAGCAATATTTTGAAAAGTCAATTTAGTACTCCACTGAATATTGATGTTAACAGCATTATTTTAAATCAGTCACTTTATTGAAGTAGAAAGTGACAAACCATTCAATCTTATATTGTGCAGCAGAAAAAGCATTATTATCTAATTTTCACCTCTATCTTTTAAATTGTCCTTAAGTCAAATAGTTCAGTGTGTGTGTGCTTGCACCATTCAATCTTATAATCAGTTTAAGGTAAATAGAAAGCAAAAATGCTTTTATGGGACTTACTTGTGATGATTGGAAGACCCTGAGCTATGGCCAATTTCCGTGGCTCAATGGAGGTCAAACAGTGTGAAACAGTTAAGGCAGCACTTGATCAAATTTAATTTAACGTAGACCCGTGCGTATGAAAAGCACTGAAGGAAATGAATGAAAATGTTACAACTGAGGAGTTCCCATTGGCTGGAAGGTACAAATGAAGTTTACATTTGGGAAAGGAAAAACAAAGGAGAAAAACTTAAACTTAACTTCCCAACCACTCTGTAAGGCAGGACTCTGCCAAGCACTGATCCCTCTCTGAGCCGCACAGGAGGTGCTGCCTGTCTTGAAGGTGGCTTCAGATGCAGTTTTAAGCATCTTGTGCAGAGGTTGAATGCCTCTCACTGCTTTATTTCAAATGTACCAATGCTGCCACGCAAATTGGAAGCTCAGAATATTCACCTGGACTGGAGGTTAAGGTGTTTCTTTGAAACCATCCTCAGCTCTAACCGGTGTGTGCCAAGTTGCAGGGACAGAGAAGAAAATTTCTTGCTTTCTTTGTACTACCTGGTATGTGAGAAATAGCAACTAATTTGCAATACTTCATTACTGTTATTATTATTAATTTCAAGCTTAATTTAAATAGCTGTGTTAATTAAATTTGATTATTCTTATGTTATTATACATTCTCCATACTAAATATGTAAGCTTTATAAACAATGGAGGCACTGAAGGGATTTTATAGAGATTGGCAGGGTTTTTTGAGATCTTGTCTGATATGTATCACTTTCCAGCATTTTTTCCCCCATGCTTATGAAATATTCAGTTCTTTTGAAGGCTGGAGTTAATGGTTTCATTCTGCCATGTCAAGTAGCTGTGGTTTGTGTAAGTCTCCTCACATGATGGGCAGAGTGTCATTCCAGCTGAGATGTAAACACTCAAAATCAGGAAGATTATTGCCATTTGGCAAGTTAGTTATTAGTGTAGTGAATGGATTATAAAATGTAGTACAGAAGAAGTTTTGGGAGATTAACAAAAGTCTTTCTCTTGGGATTTGGTGGACTGTGTGCGTAGCTGGCCATTGCATTGGCAGGCCCAGCAGAATGCTAAATGAAGTGTTTAGGTTATTAAAAGATACATCAGTGTCTTTGTATTTATTACCCAAAGGTTTTACTCATTCTCTGGTTTTGGAGAGGAGATCTTGGCTCTGGGCAGTGACAAAGCTTTGTGGCAATATTCCCTCAAGTTCTGAGCCTTAAAACTTCAAACAAATGGAGAGCCACAATTCTGTACCAAACTTCTGTCTCAGACTTCACTGAGATCATAACAGATGTCAGTGGTCACTCAGAAACTTTGAGATGAGCATGGCAATATCAAACATTCTCAAAGAATAACCAAACCCAACCATTTCTGATGGCAAAACCAGGCTCTGCTTAAGGGACAAGAGATGTTTTTTCACCTGCCTTAACTTCAGTGTTTAGCGATACCCCAAGAGGAACCAACTACTTGTCTAAGGTTTCGTTATCCTCCAAAGATGAAAAATAACTTTGAAACTGGGCCAGGAAAACACAAAATTGGTTTGTATAACACGTAGGTAAAATCTACATGGGGCAGCTGTGGTTTTGGACTTTATTTTATTCAATTTCTGTTTCACTTTTTCAGTGGGCTGTAAGTGTACTTGGGAGGTCTGCTTCCACCTTCTGTCTCTCAAAGTTTAGGTAGGACTTTCTGACATTTAAATGCAAACACAAAAAATTTTCATTAAAATATATTGCCACTTCAAATACTGGCCCATTTTTTATCATTTTCTCTTTGATAGCATAATCTGGCTGTTAAATACAGACAGAGTAAGAAGGAATTATTGAATACTTATTACCACATTAATAATAAGTAAAAATGTGTTATCAAGAGAGGCAGATCAGTATTTTAAATAAAGGGTTGAAATAAAAATGATTAAGAGTTTATTTCTACTAAATTCATAATGGTATAACTGTAAAATCTTGAAACTTGTGGTCTTTAACTTTCAAACTGAAATAATTTAGGAAAAAAAAAATCTTAGTTAAGTTAAATGAATCTGCCTTTATGCTGTACTGATAAAAAATCAACTAAACACCCAAAGCAAGAAAAGCCAAACAAACTCCAAGCCAGAACCCTGAAGACTGTAGTAATAATACATGTCCAATAGCTACAAGTCAGGCTGTTGTGCCATGTTCTTAAAACTAATAATAATTTTAATAATAAAATGAGACTATGCCTTTTTCTGATTTTCTATTCCTAAACTCTTCCAGGGGTGTTTACTCTGTGCCTAAATGTTGTTCCCTAGTGATAAACAACTACTGGAAATGGTATTTCTCTACCCAAATTAGAATTTTTTTCTTAACGTTAGTCAAGAATCTGTCACTTTAGTGGCAGAATGTAACTCCAGGTCCAGTGCTAATTAACCACCAGGCAAAGAAGGAACTCTTCTGATGTCTTTTGAAATAAGCACTTGTTTGTCTTTGTTACCTCTTTGTGTATTTAAATTTGCCTTCCCTTAGGCTACGCTCCCACTCAGTGGGTCTTATCTAACTAAAATTTCGGAGCTCGTTCTCCTGCCCTGTTTGGAGTGGTTTTCATTTCTCTCATGAGCTTGACTGGACTATGCTCAGGTTTGGGTGGGTGACTGTATTTCAGCAATGTGCTGGTTCCCTCACTGTTCCCTCAAGAGTATTATCTCAGTGTTTGTGATCCACTGTTGCCCCTAACTATTGTTCCCTTGTTTTGCCTGAATTCCTGATAAATGATTTGCAGGAATCTGGACTCATCATTTCTTAATAGCCACAATATTCATCCAGACTATCTGGTTAATTTTGAATTTTAGTATTGTTCTCCAGTATTCATTAATTCCAGATACTGCCAGCAGCATGCTTATGAAGTATGTTTGATTACATAATTGGCTGAATGAAAATAAAAATAATTACTACCTTGAATAATATTGGAACCATGTGGAGTTCCAAAAGAAAGATACTGTGTTAGTGGAGCAATAGGTACCCAGGTGAGCTTCAGGGGCTGTTGGCTTAATTGCACAAGGGCAAAGCCCTTCAGTTATGTGAAGAATCCATAGGAATTCCTGTCCAAGGTGAGTTTCTCAAGGATATTTTGTGCCTTGGTAGTTTGTAGACTGAATCTTAGTAGATTCTCCCCAATCTTCTTATGATTTCTTTATCTCTAAAAATACCCCCTGAATGAAATGGTATTGCAAGAAAACTCATTTCTTATAGTTTGCAGAGCTTTTGTGGTTTAGAAGCTCTGTTCCACATATTCTTGCTAAAGGATGTGGAGTAGGTGTTCCCCAGTATTCTGTAATTTAGCTGCCATCCCTGAGAGGGAATTGTCACCATCGAGTGTGGCACTGGGTTCTGAGTGTGACGTTGGTTCTGAGTTTTGCAGGCTGGTTCCCTGACAGCTTTTCCCACTGACAGGATTTCTAGAGTTCTGAAAAACATCCCCGCCTGCTTTGTTGTGGCTTGTACAGCTGTTTGTGATGAGGAAGAGACTTTTTTTTTTTTACTTCAAGCTAATGAGTTAATTGGATCTTTAAAATTATTTTCAGCCTGGTTTAGTTCATGTCCTGAGGCCACAGGAAGAAGTGCTTAGAAATCAATTTATTGGTTGCTGATTAGCCCACACCCTCAAGTGTAAGCAAAGTTCACCTATTTACATGTCAGTTACTTAGCAAGTTACCCTGGGTCCAATTATTCCTCCAACTTTTTTGTTGCTGTTTGAGGATTTAGGTGCATTTTCTTTTCTTCCTCCTAAGTTCTGAGAACATTGTGCTTGTACTTGTGATCCTACTAAGATGCCTTTTGGACAAATGGATGTTTCCTTATCTTTGGGCAAGATTTTCAGTTTAGACCAACACGTTTTCTCCCTGTTGGGTCCCTCAAGGGCTGTGTTTGCCATGCTCTCAGCCCTCTCAACGTGTCAGCCGCTGCCCCTCAATTTTGCTGCCAGCCCCGTGTTACTGTCTGGTTTTGGTAGTGGCACAGCTGGCAACCTTGGCCACATTTCTGTGAAGTATCTGTCATTTAGTCTACATAGATAAATCACCATTTAAAGAAAAACTGTTTTGAAGCCTTCAACTCTCCCTGGTGAATTTTCCCTCTAACATTCTAATTATCTAAAATAGACTGTAAGTGTAAACATAAAAATAACCCTGTCAGCTCTGAATTCTTGATTCTCAGGAGTCTCTATTGGGTAGAAGAAAATTATTTCTGGGTCAATCAAAAATGAATGAGTTTAGATCAACTGAGGAAACAAAAGTTTAATGTAGCCTTTCTTGTCTTGAGCTGCCTGGGCATCCTTTCAGTTTTTTATTTAAAAAACACAAACAACCAAGCACCCCGAATCTGTTACTTTGTTTTGCTTCTATCAATTTATAGAAATTCTAGAAGAAATTTAGTTACAGTGGCAACTCGGTAATACAAATGCAAGGAATAATATTTTCAGATTACTTTTTTCATTTATTAGCACACTTCAAATTCTGAAATGTATCAAAGAATGGAGTTACTACAGAAAAGGTGGCTAAATACTTCTGCTATAGAGCAAGAAGAGAACATTAATATGTGTATACAGGATCTCCATATCCCAAAGCAAGCCTCAAACTAAAAAGGTAAAGGAAGTTAGGAAAAGGAGAGGTGTTGGAAGACCAAGGAAATGGTTGCAGCAAGCTGGCATGGATCAGGGGAAAAGGAAGCAATTGGCAAGGGATCAAAGTTTCTCAGAAACTGTTAAACTGTCAAAAAACCACAGAAGAAATAGTGAGTGTGAATACTTTCAGGGTTTAATATTTTGGGGTGCTTTCTTCTTTACTGACTTTGATTTTACGCGTATTCCAAGATGATAAATTTTCAGACCGTGCTGTTTTACAGCTACCTTTGGATGTAAGCTTCTTCTATTTCTGGTACAGAGCTGGGAAAAATGGGCTGCAGTGTGTGTACATCAGCTCTGAGAGACCATCTATAAGCTGGGTATACCTTGGTAGAACTCTATTCTTGTTCATGTCTTACACTGAAAAAGATTGTCCTTCTTTGGTTGGATGGGTTTTGTTTCTGTGGGGTTTCTTTTCCATCCTCATGGAACATAAATTTCCTGTAGCAAGTTTGGTGGAGCAGCTTATGAGCTCAAAACCAGATAAAAGTGTTTTCAAAATTAGTCTCACAGTAAACAATGGGGAAATAGAAAGCTTTGCAGCAGTAGGTGATGATTATTCATGACTTAAACACAAGAAAGTCCTACATCTATTAGAATGTGAAGTAGATTGATTGTTCACAACATAATGTTAGGAAAAAACCAACCACCCTGACCTCTGAATCAGCACTGAGTGCTATTTAGCAGCAGTGCACTAGTTAAACTCTCAAGCAGTTAATTAACAGAAACTTTATTTTCCTGTTCAGTGAAATCTAGGATGCTACCATAGAAAAGAAATAAATTTGAACTCAATTTAAGTCTTTCTTGTTTCAGCTGATAACTCAGTGTCTCAAAATTGGTTCTTGATTGTTTTAATCAAGGTTACTTTTTTGATTTCTCCAGGAAATTGCTTTTGGTCCTGGTATTAAACTGTCAGTGATGTGCTACTTTAGCACTTCATAAAGGAAGTAAACATTTGTCTTGCAATAAGTAGTGAGAGTTTGTGAGTGCCAGCTGGCTCTTCTGGGCCTTCCTCAGAAAGGGAAGGGAGCTTGAAAGAAACAAATGTCTTTTTTTTTTTTTTTTTTATTTTTTTCCCCCTCTTTACCCGAGATGTACCAGTAACACATCCATCAGTAATTAGGGGAGTGTAATGATCTGAGAACTTTGCTATTTTCCCTGACTGCTGAAGCTGACAAGCATGTGAGGTATCTTAGAGTCATTCCCTGGTTATGGGAGCAGGAGTACATTGGCCAGTTATATTGAAATGCAAATGCTGAAACAGTTAAAAAGAAAAATTACCAATTGCACACACAGTAAACATTTGGTGCGGGAGGTGCTCAGCTGTCTGTGTCAGATTGTTTTGGGTTATTGACCAGAATATGTGGAGTAAGGAGAGTAGAGGTGCTTAGAGGAGCTATAAATACCTCATGCTACCTACAGCGTCTGAATTTGTGACTGCCATCAATTCATGTTTCTCCACTCCCTGTGTATGGTCTCATTCCACAGCAAAAATGAGGGAACTTGTGCTCCCCGAGGAGCTGATACATCACAGAAAGCAGGACCCGTCCTGCAAGGCTGGTCATGGCTCTGGAAGCTCCTCAGCTGGTAAAGCCTCCTGCAGATCTGTCAGATGGGTGTGGAGCAAGGGCAGTCTGTCCCCCAGGCAGCTGCACCAGCTGAGTATGGAAACAAAATGGTTCGAGCCAAGTGACAAGGGCAGACTTACCTGTGGAGGGCTTGTGGCACTCAGCCATCAGCTTTGTGTGCAGCGGTTGTGGGGATGTGTTTTGTTAGCAGGAAGCTCAGATGCTGCTGGATAAGAGTCCAGTTTCCCCCCTTGCTGCAAAGCAGAGGCTGCAGACACAGGCACAGAGTGGGGGCTGGTTTTGGGGCAGTGTCAGGCCCCGGGTCAGGCACAGACACAAACCAACGCTCACCTCGTGCAGAACAAAGCAACACCTTCAGTGGTCACGTCTGGGGCACTGTCACCACCTGCAATCCCCACTGTGAGCTCCAGCATCTCTGATGTGCAAGTAAAGGAGTTTTAGGCCCAGATTTCTGGAGGTTCTTCCATGATTAGAGCAGCATTATTCAGATGAAATGCTTGGAGACACTGATTTATGATGTCACTTGTAGGAGCTGAATGACAATCCACACACTTGAAGCAATAGTTCTTGCTGTCACTTTCCTCTACAATCTTCTGGGATAATTTCTCATGCCCAGACTACTGTATAAACATTTTTTATGGGAACATCCATCACTCATTGCTTGTTTAGGTGTCACTAGACACTAAAAAAAGGCAAGCTATTTATCCTAGTAATTAATTAGAATCTACTTAAGTCTTAAAACATTGGAACTTTAATAATATTAGTGCATATCCTGCAATGTGATGTGGTAGTATGGACTTTACCAGCATTTTCCAGTCTATAATAATCCAACTGGTTTTACTTTTAAGTTGAAATTTCACTCTATTTCAACTTTGAAGCATAGCTTTAGGAGCCTTTTGTAGAGTTCATGTAAGAAGTAATTCCATATGCAGTGTGTCTCTGCAAATAACACCAGTGATTCTATTAAATATTTAGGTTGCATAAAGTGTCATAATTTGGCCCTAAATTCAATAAGCACACAGAGTGTTTTGCAGTGCAGGAAGGGACAGATATTTTTAAGGAACACTTAGCACTGTTTTACCTTGTGTGTTCTTCAATAACATCATTAGCAAATAATTTTTTTCAGTAACACAAGAACTATTATTTGTTAACAAGAAATAATGAGAATAGCATGAGCTTTCTTGTAGGGGGGTTTATTGTTAGGGCTTTTTCTCAAAATGAGAATTCTGGATTATCTCTTAAGTGTATGATGTTTACAATTCCAGATAGTTATTTTTGACTTTGGATGTAGTTGGAGGCTAAGGCATGTGAAAGATAAGCCATATTTTCCATCCTTAGTTCTTTTTAATAACAAAACTAAAGACAACACAAACATTGTTCCTATTTAAACATTCTCCTTGCTGACTGGTTTTGAAGTAGCTGGTTTAGGGGGTGAGGCTGGATACCTTAGTGACTTAACAACTGGCTTCAAAAGGAAACTCAAAATCTTCTGACAAGTCTGTCCTCTCTACAGTAAGTGTGTGAGCCTTGTTCATCCTGTTAGTGTACGTTTTCTGTCTACTCCAGTGAGGGTGTTTCTGGAACATTTCCCAGTCCTGTCTTTCTGATGTGTTTGTGCGTTGTTAATAACAATTGTTTGAGATTTCATGTAGGTATTTAAGTCTTATCAGAAGTCATGCTTTTACTGTGCCAAATACTTGTTTATGACTGCAAGAAATTCACATTTGAAATTGGAGGTAAATATTGTCAAGCCAGGAAGTCCACGAAGACAGGCTGGCAGGTCTTGGCTGGACTCTGGAGTGTGACAGGGAATTATCAGGTCCAATTTCTGGTGGCCAGGATCAGTATGGGACAGCCCTGTATAACAGGAGAGCAGAGAAGCAGGACTCTTCTGACTCTGATTAGGGGGTTTGGTTTAAGAGTCAAGTAAAAATGTCTTAATTTGACAGGAGGATGAGTGGACTAAAATAATCAAAAGGGGGAGCGCTGTTGTTAGTTTGAAATTTCCAACACCTATTCTGCCAAGTTCAATGCCATTAAATGAGAGTCCACTAATACCTAGTTCCTTCTCCAGGCGAGTTTTTCTTACGGGGTAAGTTAATACATCTAGAGATGTCACATCCTCAGCTGAAAGATGTGTGGGAATAATGGATGCAGAGCACGTATCTGCTCTAGTATGAATTGGGTATTTTGGAAGAAAACACCTTACCATAAACAGGTTGTGGGGTTTTTCTGCCAAAAGCAGTTACCTCATGGCAATGCTTAACCATACAAATGTTCTCTTTCAGAATGTCATTATCATTATTTGGTTTTGGTGGGGCTGCTATTACAGAAGATGCTGCCTTTAATAATACATTCAATTAATTTTACCTTGGGGCAGGATTTTAGTGCTAAAGCTGAGCCTTTCAGTAGCTGTTTTGTTATTGCACTGGAAGAATAATGCTGTTCTGAGGGGCTCTTCTTGTGTGATGGATTTCCTTTCCACGGCAGTTGCAAGAGGGAACTGACGTTCAAAGCTCCTGCTGTGTGTTTCTTGAATTTGTCCTTCTGCAGCAGCACTCAGTGCTCATCACTCTGCTTTTCCACCAGTTCATCTTGAGGCATCTCTTCTTCCTAGGTCTCCCTCTACTGCTGTGCTGCTCAGGTGAGAAGTGAAAAGGCGATTGACTGTTCATCAGAACAGAATATTTTAGTTTAAACAGCATTTACGCACTAAGGCAGTTTAAAATCAGGATCTTTCTATAGCAGCTGTCCCCTGAACGTGAACTCACGTGAGGCTGTGTATAAGAGCTCTGTGCTATTGTAACACATGCAGCTCTTCAAGGAGAAGCTGGAGTGATGTAAGAAGACATCAAACAGGTTGTGCTGGTGGAGCTGTGACACTGTTCTGAGAGCAGCCTAAATCTCCAGAGAGGGGATGCACACAGTAGCACAAATCCTACCCTTCGCTTGAGGTAGGAAATACTGAGTCACATCCAGAAAGGACTTTGCCTGTCTTGCAGCATATTGAGCTGTTACAGCTAATTCCTAGAAATTTCCTGTTCCTGAAGTGGGTTTGTAAAATCTAAATTCATGATGTGCAGCTGAAAGGCTCTGGCTCTGGAGTGCGTTGGTGCCTGTGCGGATGCAGAGGAGCTGCAGGGGCGCAGAGGCTCCGCAGTCGGGGACAGATGGGATGTGTGTGCTCACGCTGGGCAAGGCTGCAGAATGGGTCCCAATGGCTGAAACCTCACAGCACTGCCTTGGTGGGTGGTGACTAACCCTGGAATTTCTAAATTCAGAATGGAGAGTCAGCTACAGTGAACTGAGTCTTAAGGAGGTTTGTGGCATGAGACTAAAAAAATAGCAAATGTAGGCAGAGAACTGCTGTTGGCAGCATACCAAGTGCTGAATTCATTCCTGAACTTTGTGCTCATCAAAATGCTCCAAAGGGAACAAACTTGAGCTGGGAGGGCCCTCTGTGGTGATGAGAGTGGCTGTTGGAGGCAGGAATTGAAAGGGACTTTGAGAAATTATCTTTTTTGAAAGTTCAGTGAACATTGTTGATAACCTGTGATGGATTACTAAAGATCTGTGAAAAGGAGTGGTTGTTCACTATTAGTGAACCTTGTCATTCCTTCCATAAGCCTTTAAAGGCTAAATTCTGTGTGATTTAAGTCTATGTGGCTTCCTGAATATTTTGGGTAAAGAGAAATAATCTTAAATTTCTTATATTGTATTACTGTGATGAGCACTGATCACAAACACTCTGCACTGAATGCAATACAGGAGATGAAAATGATCATTGTCAGGGCAGTGAGTGCATAAATTCAGGAACAAGTTGCTATTTCTGCCTTTTTTCCCCCTCATCATATTGGATGAAAATTATGTGGTGGAAAGTGTGAAAAGATCTAGTTAAGGTATTGATTTCTATTCTCATAGGTGATGCATTGTTTTTATTTTTGCAATGAGTCTGAGGGCTTTGGTTTTTACAGGATATATATATAAAAGGTAAATATCTAAAAGGTAGTTTAGCAATAGGTAGTGAAAATTACATTACATTTTTCACTCAGGAAGGCTTCAAAAGCTAATCCAGATGGGTGCTGAAATAACTCTGCAGAATTTATTGGTTAGTGCATTAAATGGGCTGAGCTTCTTAATGGCGCAGTTCAGTAGCACCCTTAAGTGATTGTGATCCAATTTTGGAAACCACTTTAAGATGAGTAATGGCTCAAGATTTATTCTTTTTGTGTGTAAAGATAAATAATGTGCACACACAGGTATTCATTAGTTTGATCCTAAAATTTTCAAAGTCGACGTAGTTACGAAGCAGGTAATTTAGATGCAGTGAACTTTGAATATCTTGTTCAAGGAAAGCTTTGGGTACCCATTATCTGAAAAGCAATTTGTAGCAATGCATTTAATTTGACAGATGAACGTTGAACTGGTAGCAAAATTATGATAATGGAACTTTAACAAAGTAAAATACAACTTTATAGTTAAAGAATAAAGCAAAAAATTGCCACTAAAAAAAAATCCCCAGAAAACCACAAACTTCCCCATGATTTTAACAAACTATTTTTTTGGTTCCTGGAAGTGTTTGCAGTCTGAATAAAGGTAGTCTTACAGATGTTAGAGGTCTTACTTTTAAAGAAGTTGAAGGAAAATGTCTCCGAGATCTGAAAAAAGAGTGAAGTAATCAATAATAACAACCAAAATATTTGCATTAAGCAGATCCAGAACACTTAAAGATTTTGGCAATAATTCTATGGAATGGGTCAGGAGGCCGACTACAAAATCTGGGTATTTCTGTGTCTGTATACACAAGTAATACCCAAAGTATACAGCTTAACATATTTCATCATGGTTGCATTTTTTCTCAGTCTGCATTTTGTAATTCTGCTGCTCTCTAAAAACGTTCTTTGTAGTTTCTTGGAATAGTTCTATTATTGCCAGGGTACTTGAGAATTTTAAATGAGACTTTATGTGTAATAAACTTCAGCAGGAAGAACAAATCTTTTCTGTGATTGTAATGCCAGAAACTTAACGGCTGAAGAAGAAAAATCCCTACAATTCTAATGCATATTTATTTAGATGAGTGATTTCAGAAGTTCATTTTGCACAATTAAAAATCTCTTTCCACAAAGCTTTTTGAGGCAGCAATAAGATGGTTGAGCAATGTTTCAAACACTGAGTATAAATTTAGTCTTTGCACAGTTGTCCAGGTTTAAGGGGAGGATTCTCTCAGTTCCTTCTCTCTTTGGGAGAGGACAATCAGGATGGTAAAAACAAAACTGAGTCTGTGGTACCTCCTGAGCTTAGCCATGAGCTCTCTTGCTGTTTAGATGATTCCTCTTTAATATTTGTACATCTAGAAGATAATGCTCAGTTGTCATTTATGTTTCTGAGTTTCCATGTTTTTATCTTGACAAATGGTCCGTGCAGTCAGAGGATAATGAACTACTTGGTATTTAGTTTTGCAGCAGCATAGAAGAAGGCACAGAAGTTACTTTCAGAGGTGAAAGTTCCAGCTGTAGTTGCACTGAATTCAACCTTGCTCATCTCTTGGAGCTCAGCAGCATCTCCAGATGGCTGCTCCTGAACCTACTGGAAGAATTGCAGGTTGGTTCAGAGCTGCAACCCTTATTGATGCTGAAAATTCATTGTGGCTCCTTTTTATATTGTGGGTCATCATTTTCAGTAGCTTCTCTGTCTACACTGCAGCGAATGTGAAGATGAGCCAGATGTTACAACACTTAAAGCCTGTTCTGGAGGTCAGATAAAAATAACTCCCAAGTGCACCGTGATGAAAAGCATAGGGAAACTGATGTTCAGATGTGAAAGGATGGCTTTGTGGCAGCAATGTGTGGTCTTAGCATGGGTAACTTCACGAAACTTGATTTCAAATACAGCAGTTTTAGTTCACGTATGGAGGGTCGAATGTGCATGGGAAGCCCTTTGCTCTGGCTGTTCCCCTCTACCCGTTCTTCCCTGTGTAACTTTGGTACAGCAGTGCTTTGCTTTTTTTGAGAGGTTTACTCTTTTCTAAGGAAAAAAAATGAAGTAGAACATGGCATTATAATCAGCACACATCTCCCTAAAATTGTACTAAATGTGCCTTTCATATGAGTTTTCAGAAACCTTTCTTCCCACTCAGTCCAGTCTCCAATAATGCTTTTTTTCATCACATCAATCAAATCACAGAAACACAGGGATGAAACAATGCCTTGGCAACAGCCCAGAATTCAAGACCAGCTTGTTCTAGTCAGGCACTGATGAACGTCAGCTAAGGAGAACTGAACTGTGTGTGAGCCCGACTACCTGGGCTGAATCTCCTGCTTTAAATACCCAGCTGATGGAGCAGGTGGTCCCAGTGACAGCAGGCAGGAGGCTGCAGGAGGCTGCAAGAGGCAGATTGACCAAGTATTCGGTGGGTGAGGATGCAGAGATGCTCTGGCATTGCTGGGAATGTCCTGGAATGTCAACAAAATAAGGACCTTGGAATAGCAGTGAGGGGAAAGGTGAACACCTGGAAGGGAAGCATTGCTGTTTAACTTGGCTGAGAGCTGTCTCAAAATACACAGAACTACAAAGGCACATTTCCTGTTGTCTTTATGTGGACACGGTAAATTTGACATCACCAAAAGGTGATGGTGGTATTAAATTCTGATGCCAGGCTCTGCAGAAATGTTTGTGGGTAGTAATGGCTCAAGCTGGCTTGCCTAAAAGCTGCCTTGAGAGAGCTTCTGCCAGACTGGATGGGCCTTTGAATGTGTTCTAGCCTCAAGTGTAGTTTTGAATTCAGTATGTATTTTTGCACATACTTTAGTAGTTGATGTTAGCTGAACACTGGAGAGTGACAAGAGAGAGAGAAGTGAATCCAATGTTGAGTTTGGATAATGGAAGTCAATACCATAGCATGGAACCAGCCAGAGTTCTTGGCCTTTTACACTTGGGCAGTAGTAATTTATGTCCTGAGGAAGAGAGTTAAGGTGTCAGTAAGCAGTGGTGTTATTCATAACTGTAGTCAAACTACTTGACTATATTCTCACTGGATATGTTGTTCTGATTAAAAAAAAATAAATCTCAAAACAAATCAAATCCAACACCCTTTTCTGTTCCATGAGCTGGCCTTTGCTTCTGCATATTTATTCTGCCTAATTACACTGGAAAGATTTCCAATCCAAAATGCTGGGTCAAAAAAAAAAAATCTTATTTGTGTGAAATGCAGAAGTGAACAGTTAGGCTTCCAATTGAAACTTCAAAGCCTTTGTTTGGCATTTTCTAAATCTGTCTCCTGGCTGTTTTAGGCTCTGAAAATGCTACTTCAATAATTAGATTGCCAGAAAAATTCCCACTAACCAGATAAATTTGCACTTGATGCACTTGGACCCATTCCAGGTTGCCTGTTTACAAAGGACAAATTCTGTCCTAATTCCTGGAATTACTTCTTACATTTTGGCACAAGGAAGCTGTTGTATGACAATAAAATGGTGGAGAAATGTTCATCATAAATTCAAACCGATCAAGAGTGAGCAGGAATCCAGGCTTCCTACAGCAATTACTTTCTACTTTCTTAGTTCATTGTAATGTCCAGTAACAGAATAACTCTGATGCTTCCTTTTCGTGGTCATATATTTTGGATTTAGTTCCCTCAGATCTTCAACTGCTGAATGCCTGTTTAGTCACTTGTCTTGATTACTGTCTCGTGTTCCATCTACTTCAAGAGAGTTAAATACCAAGCCCAAGTGGCCCAGCTGGTATTCTGTACTCACCACCTGGTGCAGAATGAAGGCAAAGCTGTTACGGCACAAACAGCCCCGATCTGGGAGCTGTGTCCCATCCCAGTCTGGCTCAGTGCTGAGCTGTGCTCCCTGAAACACAAAAGTGTTGGGGATGGTGTGGGAGGCAGGTGCAATGGATCCTCCACTGTGACCAAAATTCCACTGGCCAAGCTAAAACGAGAGAGAAGAGGCATTAAAAATCAGAGTAACAGTGCAAGTGAGAATTATGATTGGAAGTTGTAAATAATCGCGTTTGATGGTGGCTATGGAGGAAAAAGACTGTTGCCAGATATTTAGCAGTTGTATTGAAATTTGAAATACACTTTCTGCACTGTATCTTGGAAGAGAATTCCATCTGTGATGTGAATTTTGCTTTTCTCTGTGCTTAAAGGTAGGTGATTATATATGACAGCCAGTAAAGGTAAAAGTTCCAGTAAAAGACATTTTAAAGAAAGGGAATAATAAAGTTAAATCTTTTAGACTATTTGTAATGAGATAGTAACCTACAATAGCAGTAGAATAATTTTAATGGTATAGAGTGGGTTTCTAAGGCATAAAACCTCAAGCTTAGAAATCATTCTGGCTATGAAGCCAGGTTTTAGAGTCACTGTAGAGTAAATTGGTATTTTGACATTCAGAGGCTTTTTTTCAAGAGGAAAAAGGTTAATAGCATGAGGCCTTTTCTTTTGTAAATTGTATGCTCTGTGAAGAGGGTTGTTGAGGGTGAATCATAAAATGCTTCAGTACTTCTTGAAGAGAAGATGATAGAAAAGCAATTAGATTATGGAATCCTGAGAGTTCACATATAAAGTTACATAATTTCAGGATTTCTCTCCTATTTCTTTTGCAGTGATGGTGAATGATGTCATAAAACTACACTGTGTTTGAAATCAGGCCTATCCGTTGCCACCAGAAAGAGAAGCTTTATTTTCCAACTTTGTTCTTTTGTTTCCATATGTTGCATGTTCATTAAAGGAAACACAGTTGCCCTTTTAATCCCAATGTTTCTAGACAATTTCTCTTGACAAAAGACAACCAGGATCGCAAGGAAGTTTTATTTCAAGGCCCAACACAGTATTTGCCCATATTTTTAACGAGGAACATAGTTAACATTTAAGGCTTTCATTTGTACTTCCAAAATGTTTAAACTCTTTTAATACTTCGAAAGTCTGAGCATATCAGTCTTTTTGTGCCTGAACGTGGAAACAAGATTTGAAGTAACGCTTTTGAGTCTCTTGTGCCCATCAACTTCATTAAATCAACAGCATCTGATTTCCAGTTAGGAGCCGTGTTGGATACAGACTGCTCTCATTCCAATGGGTTTTACTAATTTTCTATAGCAAGAGCAAGATTGAGCTTGAAATCTTCAGTTCCAAAGCCTTGGAATAACCATTACGGAGTCTTGCAGTTTTCTTTCCAAGTGTTGACTTGGAATAAATTATGTGAGGAAGCCTGTGCAACCCAGAGACCAGACAAATCCTTTTTTTGCTCTGTGCAGTGTGGCTGGTCCCAGTATTGTCCTGATGATTATGGTTTCATTGGGAAATTTCTTGTACTTTTTTTTTTTCCTCCCCCTGGGGGTTGGGAATGCGAAATTTAGAAAGCCCAAACATGCAGAAATCTAAAAAATGTATTAACTAGATATGCAAATCTTTTGAAGTGGAAAATTCCATAAAACACTCTCAGATCCTTCTTTCTTTCGTTTTCCATGCCTTTCATACAACGTGCGGAGCAGATATTGAAGAGTACTGTTAAAAATACTGTTCTACAGCCTTCCAGATCAATGTACATACATATGTAAGCACTTACAGGGAAAAGTTGGAATTTTCTACAGTACTTTGCTTTCAATTACCATATCCATTAAAGACATCCATAAGGGGAAAAAAAATTTTCTACTGTCAAAGACCACAAAATGTTCACATTAATAAAACATTGCATATTTACAAAATACTTTTAGCTCTTTATATTTAATGTAGACTTTAACTTAGACAGAAAAAAATGATTCGTGAAACATGCTTTGAAAAGCTCAGACTGCTCTATAACCTGGTGTGTATTATAAACCTTTACAAACTACTAAATGGAGGCCAGAAGGCTGACTTGCCAAGGTCATAGCCCCTAAGTAACACAAAAACAAAATCCAGGTTTTCTGGTTCCTGCTTTAAGCACTAGATATTTCCTCTCTGTACTCAGAAGAATTTTTAATGTGAGTGTGTTGGCAAAACGGGGATTTAGCTGCCTAAGCTTTGCACTGAACAGATTTTTTAACTTCTGACGTTACCCAACTCTTCAAGTCAGTGGTAGGAAACCACTCTGAGTAGGTGAAGACCTGAACCCCTGATGCCAGCACATGCTAAATGATATTTTAACTTCTCTCGCTGCAGCTTTTGAAGCAAGCATTCTAGGAAGGCACTTATGCTTCAAAACCAGACAGTTCTGCTCGACACATTGATCATGTGAACAATCCAGGGTGAGGTAATGGAACATTTCACACTGTGGCAGTGGCACTGCTCTAAGTGCAAGTGCTAATAACATTCAATCACAATACACATGTGATTTATAACAGCTTTGAATGCCTGATTTTCTCCAAAGATGCCAAGACTTGCAGATTAGTTTTGTCCTCCAAGATGATGCAAGGTAATAAACGCTTTTTCCGTGTGAAAAGGCCTTATTTAGGGTACATCTTGCCCCATCTTTCTGATCTGGGTTCCAAACAGGGGAACTAGTCAAATATTGCAGACTTTAAGTATTTAGGTTATAAAGCTGAGAATCTCTATCCAAAGGATCACTTGGTCTCAAAGCATGGAGTTGTTAGCTCTTGTCCGAGAGAAGTGTTCATTTCTGGGCCTACAGCTCTGAAAACTTCTGCATTTAATACCCTTCAGTGTTGGAGCCAGAAGCCTGTATTTAAATTTCTAGCCATGATTTGTGCCCCTCTAACTGTTTGGGGGTTTTAACAACTGCTGGTGTAGACAACCATGAATTATGAATTATTATGCCTTGAATTAGAAAAGCAAAATAAACAACAACAAAACAAACCCTAAATGTCCTCTGACGCAGAATCTCTCAGAATTGCTCAGTGACAATTTCTACCTGAGACAGAACAAGCTGAAGCTAAGGAAATACTGATTCATGTGGTGGTGAAGGTCATGGATTTACACACTTCGACTCTCCAACCTCTCCTGTAGCCATTGTCAAACCTGCTACGCCCTGCATCAAAAGTAACCCCCTCAAGCCTGAGAGGATGCCATGCTGTGACCTCCTCGGCCTTTTATATATTTCATAAGTATTGAAATTATTTATTATTATTATAAAATTATTATTGAAATTATTTTCCAACTAATTTGGTTCCTCATTGCAGGAGTATTATACACCCTGTAAACAGAAAAAAATGTCTTGACTGTTGCCTGCTCTATGCGAGCCATGTTCTTATTTACTACAGACTTTAAGAACAAAATGCTTATCTGTTAGGAGGCTTTTCTGTGGTAAAAGCATATAATAGTAGGCTTTGCTTCCTGTGTTTTCCTCTTTTTGTCATTCACTTACGTAAATGCTGAGTATGAAGCGGAAAAAGCCGTAGCAAGTTGTGTGTGCATGGGAACTGTGAGAGACAGGTAACTCAATAGTTAATGCTCTGTAGCTGATGGAATATATGGCAGAGGGGATATAATGTGGAAGGCTCGTTTCTGATATAGGATACAAATCTAATACAGAAAAACCTAATTTAATTTATTAAGCTTTTAGTGGAACTACTTTTTGTTTACTTCATAAGCTGTAATTTAAAATTCTTTAAAACATTTAAAACATTTTCAGCAGCTGTGAAAGGTGCATGATCCCATCTCAATGATGGCTTTCTAGTACTTCCCACTTTGACTACTTGAGCAATAGCAGATTAGGAACTATAATAAGGAGCAAGTGAATTCAATACCATCCATTATTAGAATTAAACTGACAGAATAAACTAATTCCAAATTTCAAGGACAATTGCAATTCAGTCTCTGAATCTAAGCAAGAGAGAAAATAGATGGTTTAAGTTTCATTCACGATCTCCTACATAATTACTGTGCATGGGAGTTCTGCTCTAAGTAGAAGAAATCCCATTTGAATTCTTTGCCTAAAGTTACCTCACTTTTTGTGTACTATGTGGTGAATCCTAGTGTGCCAGGGGACAAAGTGGCAGAACCCTTCTGGCATGGAGTCATCTCCCCCTTACCACATCTCCCAGCAGGAGTGGATTTATGAGTAAAGACATACAGGTTACATCATTTTTTAAACCTGTTTGAGGAGCGTATAAGGCTTCTTTCCTTGGCTAGACTTTCTAATCTCTGCTGTTTCAGAGCAAGTAGTAACCTTCAGTAGTGTCTTGGATCTGATGACTGTTTGCATTTTCTACTTGGAGTATCTTAAGAGCAGCATACGCTTACTTCAACAGGCACAATATTTAAAAACAAAGGCCCAGGTGCAAACACTGTTTGCTCAGCCTAACTCGTTCTTAACAAAGAAAACAAAACAATGTTTTCTTGGTCAACAAGAAGAGAATGATCATGAAAATATCTTTATAAAACCTATTATTCAGTATTTAATTGATAATTAATTTTCCTTTTGAAACGGGAGTAGAAAATGCTGGTATATTTATGAAATTTGTGTCATCCAACCTCTGTGGGCTCAGATAATTGTGAGAAACAGTGATTTGGCATAAACCGAATCTATTTTTTCGTACTTCTATCACCTTCCCGTTGGGTATACCGGCTGTCGTTCTGCATACGCGACCGAAAATGTCATGGGTTCAAAGAGCCCTGACCCTTTTCCAGCGCCCTGGGCGCGGTGGCGGTGCCCCTGGCCGGGGTGGCGGTGCCCCTGGGCACGCAGGGCTGGGACAGCGCTCGGGGACAGCGCTCGGGGACAGCGCTCGGGGACAGCGCGGGCGGTCCCCGCAGCGCCGCGGCCGCGAGAGGGCACCGCGACCCCGAGGCAGCTCCGCTCCAGCGGCGCGGGCAGCCAGGGCAGCGCCGGTATCGACATCTGTCACACCGAACCGATCCTATTCCTGGCTTCTATTAAAAATCCAGTTCGAATTCCTCGGCATTGACAGGGTTCCCGAGTGTTTGCTTTATGTCCTTTTTAGGCAATGTACTCGGAGACTTTATTTAACTCGGTGTATGTCACTGCTTCCCCATGGTTGCATCAGTGGCTTTAAAATTAGGCGGGGTTCGAACTGTGCTCGTTTGAAATGCACACATCGGCTTGATCATGTGACAAAGCATTAAGTGATGTGTCTGATGTGCTTGAGAGCTCCTCTTTGAGCTGTTCAGAGAGGCTTGTGACTTATGATAAGATTCAAGGCTTGATTCCTTTGAAGTGATCAAAATTAGTCATTTCCTCTCCACCCTCCTGGTTACTGCTGCTGCTGGTGGAGGCTCTGCTCTGTTGTGCAGGTAGTCCTGCAGCATGAGCTTCTGTGATGGTCTTCTGTTCCTCAATCAGAGTGCCACGTGCCTGGACTCCTTTAATGGGTATCACTTTTTGCCCTTAAACTTTTAGATTTCAGGACTTCATCCAGCTGACCAGTTCCCATCAGGCCTCTAGACAACTGACTATTGTGCCTGCAAAACTCTGAGCATTTGGGAGCCATCAGCTGTCCTGCACATGTGCAGGCCACATGCACAGCACCAGTGCAGTGAGTCCTCTGCTGCTCAGACATGTCGCACTCGCTGCACAGTGTGTGCCTGTGCACAACTGCCCAGGAAGTCCCCAACAATGAATATGGTGACGTTATGCGTGACACACCATGTAATTTATCTGTAATTAACTGTAAACACTTGTGCGTGCGTGTTTCTGGAAGAATGTGTTGGAAGTTCAAAATGGTATAGAGAAGGGATATATATATATATATCTCTTTTTTTTTCCCCACTTACCTCTCCCCAAGCAGCTGCTGTGATGGTCTGGTTCTGCCCACCCTGCTCCCAGAACTCAGCTTTCCTGGGCTGTAAGTGGTGTTGAGGGTGCTATTGCAAGGTGGAGGTACTGGTGATGTTGATGGGTAGATGCTCGAGAGAAGACAGCTACAGAAGTACTCAGGTGGTAGCACTGCTTGAATGTAGATATATTCTGAACATCTGCTTAGTAAATATTGTCCCATGCTAAGGGGAAAAAAGCAAAACTGCTTTTTTTCCCTTACTTGAAAACAAATATTTATGTATTAGTCAGTTTCCAAGATGATGCAAAGATGTTCTAAGTAGTGAACTACTAATTTACTAAGAGAAACTTTATTTCTTTGTACTGTATTTCTTGTTGCAGGAGCAGCAGGCAAGATTTAAATCCCTACTGAGCAGACAGCACACCTTTGATAGTAATCTTGTTTTGTAAGGGGTTTTACATATATGGAGATGTTGGTAGTGTCTAATACTTGAGGAAATAGTATAGATAAAAGCTGTCCAGCTTTAGATGGCTCCTAAAAATAACTTGCCTAAATTTGTACTTATACTAGGAAGAAACACTTTATGTATTCAAATTATCCAATGATTTGTAGTTTTGTGCGGTTTTGTGTAACACATGCTGTGCTGACCTCTGCCAGTGCCCTAGAAAGAGAATGAAGAGTGACTTGTTTGCCAGCTTGTAGCAATTGCTGTGAGCCAGAAGCCATAGGATGTGTGTGAAGGAAAACCAGCAGAGTTATCACTCTGCTCCGCTGTTCCGTGTCTTGAGATTGTGGCCATCTCCCTTTAAGAGCTGTTTTAACTGGAATGCAGGAAAATGTGCCTCTTTGTTTTTATAAAAATTAAATCTATTTCAAGGAGAGGCTTGGCTTTTGGCTCATCAATTTTTCTGCCATTTAATCAGGTTCACTTGTCTTTCAGGGAAATTTTGTTGTGAGGGATTACCACTGAAGCATGGACTATGTCAACTGCCTTGGATGACAGTGTTGAAGAGGTTTTAGGAATTTTGTTTTTCATTGTTTCTTAGAACTTGAAATTCATCACAGATAAACACTTCCAAGAAAATTCCATCAGACTATGATGTCTGCATTACCTATAATCTTATTTACTGAGCATCCAACTGCTTCTGTACCCCCATCCTGAGGCGAGGGCTGTGTGCCTCTCCTTGGGGCTGTCTTCAGAGCTGGGAAGATGATTTGCTAGTGAACTAGAACAGGAAAAGAGCCTTTCCTTGGAATGATGTTGCCTGGCTGCCAAGGAAAGTTAGGTTCCAACAAAAGTATTTTCACTGTCGGAATGAGCTAAGGGCGTACACCATCGGTCTGTGTGGAGGAGACTTCAGAGCTTTCTGAGTACTTTGTCTTCCTAAGCAGCGTAATTTCTGTCTTGCCTGGTCTGAACCAGCTGTTCCTTGTTCAAGAGCTGATCTCTTGTAGGCTCACACTTGACGGAGGGTGCTTGCCTCAGAATAGATAGCGCTGAGTGTCGGTGACATGCCTGGAGCTGGCTGAGCTTTTGGCCTCTCAAGAGGAGAAAGGAGAGGGACACGGTTTGGGTCCCTCTGGTTATCGCTGCTGCTTTGGACACCGTGAGGCTGGAGAGGGCTCTGTGCTTTGCCCCTCACTTCTGTTCATGCTGGTGGTCAAAGTCATTCTCCTCTGCCTTTTGATCCAGGACAGGAGAGGTTAATTTGGGAATGATGCACACCTTCCCAAGCTTCTGGTGTCTCTGGATTTGGGAGAGATAGGGGGGATAGCGTTTTTTAATCTTTTCCGAAGCAGTGTAAAGCAGCCACTTGAAGGGGTGACAGCTGAGTTCCTCTGGGCATTTTCAAACCTTGTGTCACTTGCCACTGAGCCTCCTTGGGTTGGATACGGCTATAAGGACCACTTCACTGAGCTTTGAGTTCCCGTGTAAGGGGTTCAGTCTCAAGGCTCGATTAAGGTGGTTTCTATAAACAAATACAATTTGTCATGTGAATAGTTCACTATTATATGAGAAAAACAACTTTCTTGCTTTTTCAGACAAAGACCAGCAGAGTTGAAGGTTAACTTTTGGTCTTGCTTGCGCTCTTTGACAAATTTGCCTTCATGGGGAAACACTTGAGTGTCAAGCCTTTGCTTGTTAGAGAAGGCAGTAGACAAGTGGCTGCTTTGCTGGCTGTAAAGGAGGACACTTCACTGGTTTGGGAAAAGCAGCTATCCAGGAGGGCAGGAATGCCTCAGGTAATTCCAAACTTCAGTAATCAAAACATGAAGAAAATGTTGCCAGAAATGAATAGGTATTTAGGTTGTGCTACTGCACACTGGAAGGCCATGTCCACAGCTTGTGGGGAACATCTTACAGTGGTATTTTTCCTGCAAGCCGTTCACTTAAAATACTAAACGTTTCTAGAAGAAAACAGAGAACGCATTTTGGGCACAACCTGAGAACCTGAGTCCTGATGTAACTTAGCCGTGCCAAATCTTTGGAGCATTGTGAGGGTTTTGTGGTAATGCTGGCCATGATCCTTGTTGAAAACTGCCCTACCCACAGGATCAGAGCCTAGGCTCCATAGTCATGGATCACAAGTTTGTGATGTAGATAAAGAACAGATTATCTGTGTTCCCAAGCGAGTTAGTCATAAACCTGTCTTTTGAACTATTTTTAAGTCTGCAAAATAAGACACAAGGTTTATTGAAATAGGCAGATGTTCATGATGTGCATATGCCAGCTTTATTTTGGGTCAGGAGGTCACTGTATGTACGGTGTACTACAGGGAGACCCTTTCTGCTAAGGGGCCAAGACTTACCTTAAAAAAATGCCTTGTGGCAGGACTTGCCATTTTCCCAGGGCTCTGGGACTTTCAGGGTGTGCTGCCTTTTTTGGCCCTCTTTAGGTATAACATCTGAGCCTTAAACAGCACCAAATCGGAACAGTTGCCATACGCAGGGATCCCGCTTTGACTTATTTAGCAAAATTTTTAAAGTTTCAACTTGGTGCTGAACTTCAGCGCTCGAAGCCCAGCAGTGGCCCCAGCGGAGTCCCGGGGCGGGAGAAGGACAGTGCCGGTGTGCGGTGCGGGGGAGAACAGCCCGGGTGTCCCCGGCGCGGTGCGGGAGGGAGCAGCCCGGGTGTCCCTGGCGCGGTGCGGTGCGGGAGGGAGCAGGAGCCAATGCATGGGAAAATTAAGCCTCAGGTATCAGGATATGGTGAAAAAGGGATGAAGAATCATCTCCCTCCCATAGTTTTTCTGTTTGATGACACTCACTGTAGCCATTGGCACAATTCATGTACTGTAGATACAAAATCTTTCCATTTATGAGTTGTTCACTTCACTGGGTTGTTCAGGAATGAAGTGCTTAATGCAGAATATGAATGGGCAAGTTAGAAATGTGAGACTCTGTGTTGGGATTTTGTTCATTATTGTCTTGAAGGACCTGTTGCTTATGAAAATATTTTGATTTATGCTACACAAGAATTGTAGTTTCTGGGGACTGGAGGCACAGGTTCCTGTGGAGAGGAATTGGTGGGAGAAACCAGTTATGTTTTGCATGTTCTGTTGGCGTTTGTTTAAAGCACAGCTCTCTGTATGGTCTTCAAATGAACCTTCCTGTAGGATGGGGTTGCTAAAAAACTGTGGATGGGCTTTTGTTTGCCAGACAGGTGACACACTGCATTCATTTTTGTCTAATCTGGAAGGTTTGTTTGAATCTCATTCAGATTTCAGTGAGGAAATGTCATGTGCCTAAAACAAATACCTCCTTGCAATGTGTCTTGGCTTCAGATTCTGCTCAGTGGTTCTTTCGTTCATCTGCTTGTTGGATAAAACTGAAAATACATCTAAATCAGACTTTCTTGGGGGGGGCTTCATTGTTTTTGTTTTCTTAGGAAGAGCTATGTTTGTTTTATCTGTCAAAACCTACTATGTGTTTAATGGTACTTGAACTGGAATTGGTTTTGCATTTATCTAGCAGATAANCGTCCCCTCCGCGGGTTACCTGCCCGGCCCAGGTGGGGCGGTGCAGAGCGGAGGAGGCTGTTTTGGAGGTTGCCGCCGCTTCTGATGGATGTTTTGTGTGTGTTTGCCTCCGCTCCCGGGTTCTCTTTCATCTGAGGACGCATCTGGCTCGAGCTCTGTTAAACTATCTGCCTTCTGGTACCGTTCATAGATAACAGAAAGAAACCTGAGCCCGAAAGGCAATTCCCCACCTTCTTCCACCTAACGTGACCTTCTCGGGCGCCTTTGAAGCTTTGCTGGTGCTCCGGCGATGATGGCAGTGGTGGGTTCCCTTGGGCTGTACTAAGAGCCTCTTGTTTTCTTTTCCCTTTCTTCTTAGAGGCATTTCATCTTTAAGGGCCGGCTGCTCGCGCTCACTTTTATACCCACTGAAGCGATCAAGAACCATGCTGTCTGGTGGAAGAAGTGCGTTTCTGTGCCTTGGAACGATCCTGAGCTTTTGGAGCTCCGCGAGTTGGGTGCCTGTTGGAGGATGCCCGCATAAGTGTACGTGTATTGCTTCCAACGTGGATTGTCACGGACTGGGACTCAAAACTGTGCCGAGGGATATTCCCAGGAACGCGGAGAGACTGTAAGTAAAAACCGTTAAGGGCTTCTCGAGCACTTGTAGGAACACCTGGGACGAGTTTCCCAACACCTGCCTATCAGTGCAGAGTACTCGGTAACAGGAGTTTCAGCAATCCAACACGGATTAATGTTTTCAGGAGGGAAGGGGAGGAGCTTTTCGGGAGTTCCAGCGATCCTGCCGCTGTGCCTTTGTACAAACGATCGGTTTCAGAGTTTCACGTTAAGTTTCAGCTGCCGCCTGATCGGGTTTTGCAGTGACTTGCTTGAAATGGAGTTCGGAGCTGTACCTGGAGTGCTCCCGGCTGTAATCGCTGTCAGTGCAAACACCAATTTAATATGCAATTAGAAACCTGGATGTTTTCACCTGGCGGCTGGTAGCAGTTTCTCCTTACTTTCTCAGCATGGTGATTTCATCACCATGGAAAACCGGCTGTTTCCATAAACTAATTCAAATGGCGAAGTCACATTAAACAGCCTCTAATTTCTGTTTTAAACTGCTGTGGGGAAGCTGGTTATTCAATTTTTAATCTGCTTCAGGGTTTATGATAGCAATGTAACGCTGTGGGGAGCACGGAGAATAATGAATGTGCTCATAGCAAATCCTCTGTATTGTAAGTTCTCGGGAGTTTTTTAGCTGACTGTTTTTACTTGCTTAGTGAGTTCCTAGGGAGAAAGCTGAAAGCAAACTTGAGTTTTCTGATAGAGTTCTGGCACTCGCCTGGTGCAGGGGACGGCGTCTCTGACGTGCGTTAATGCATAGCAGATGGCACATCTCAGAGAATGCCCGGTGCTAGATAGGGACATGTCCAGGGAGGAATGTTAAACAGAGCTTCGGCCGGGCTCCGCACGGCGCTCCGGGGCTGACCCCAGGAGAGTGCCGTCACTTGTGCCTTACGTGGATTAGCCCATAACTTAGAATGTTTTTGAACTTGTAAGCAAATGCTGTAGATTGTATGGCCTGACTTCCTGTTTTATTTCCTTCTGGGTCATAGACTTGGGGAAACTTCAAATTCTCAGGCAGTTTTTCCTCCGAGGAAGAAAGCTGGATGAGGTTACTAAGCAAACAAAGTTTCTGCGCAAAGAGCACTCCTAAAGGCTAAGTTCTGTCCCAGAATGAAATTTTATAGAATCCTTGGCTGTTTCTAAATGCATTTTATAGTGCTGAGAGCTCTTAAATGATAGCAACATGCAGCTTTCTTACTACATTATTCTACAACCTTTAATGTTTTGTGGCCATCTCAGCCCTCCTTTTAACCTCGGCTGTGTGAGCAATAGCTTTCAGATGTCAGTGCTACAGAAACCTTAACTTCTGTGCCTGAAACTGTGTTCTCTAAAATTGATGGGTAGCAACCAGGCGTTTCAGAGCCAAAAAACCCCCAACCCTGAAATGACAAACCCCGAAACAAACCAGTACCAGGGGAGCATGCCAAGCCAGTTGGAGTATGTGCGATAACACGGGAGGTCTGTGTGCTTCACTGGGGAGGTGTTTGAATGGTTTAAAGAGTTAAAGGCTAGAATTAAACTTTGAAATTACAGGTTAAAACGATTCACAAACGCAAGGTTAGTTGGCCACCTGAGAATCATTTCATAAATGGTAATTTGTTATAGCTGAAGTTTTAGGGGGGCTGAGTTCATGTTGTTACTGGGCTTCACTTGCGAGCACGAACATCACAGAGATGTGAACGTTCCTTGCCTTCTGCAGAAAGCTGAGCCAGAAGAAAAACGCTCTTGGTCTTGGCATGTAAAGTGTTAAAAAGAATGAAGGAGAGCGTAATCACTGTCTTGGTCTTGTTCTTTTGGGTGTTATTTACAGATTTAAATTTTAGATTAATGGCTGCAAAAAGAACAATGGTAGCGATTTCACAATATTCAGTTTGAATATTTAACCTCAGAGATACCACCACTGATAAATATGAAATGTAGCTGTGTTGGATGGTTTGTTTGGATTTTTTTATGTATATAAATAGTGTATTGTTGGATCATTCAGTGGCTGAAACGTTGTGGAAATAGGATAGAGAAGGTCATGTAGTAACACTTTAATCCATATTTTCAATACTGTTTTCCATTTTCATTCTGCCAGTCCGTTGTGAGCCTTTCACTGTTTCTGTAGTGTTCACCAACATCTTCATTACAACTGTATTTTGGAGCTTGTATCAGTTCCTTCAAATCAGGACTTCTACTAATTGCACTAACTTGGATTTTCTAATTCAGTGCTAGGGAGAAAGAGACTCTGTTCCTCCGAGTCTAAATTCTGCTCATAGGTGAAACATCAGTCAGCCACAGGATATATCAGAATATCTCATTTTTCCCTGTGGTCCACAGCAACCTGTAACTATTTATGACATGACAGTGGGTTGATGTGTAATCTTCTCACTCGTATGTTTAGCTTGTAAATAAGACCAAATTGATTGTATCTGAAATGACAAAAATATTTTTAATCTCGGTGAAATGTTTATATGTTGGGAAAATAATTTTAACAAGTTTCTTGATGGCCACACACGAAGTGCCTTTTTAAACTGTTGTGCTCTGGAAAGGTATTTGTTTCTCGCTGCATTCTCCTGAGCTAAAAATTCCGCATACCTGTTCAAGTCGGAAACTTTTTGCTTTAATTAGTAAGAGATCTAATGGCACCACTTAAAATATTTTGCCACCAAGCTTTTAGAGTTATGTTTGGACAAATGTTACAGATTGTTTGGGCTAGTGGAGCCAAGTTAAATATTATTCAAATTTGTGTTAATATGAAACCCAGGAAAACTGAAAATATAACATTAAGGAAACAATGGGAAATATCTTCAGGGGAAAAAGAATTTCTTATTGAGAAGTTCTATTAAATGAACTAGCTTTGATTACTGATTCTTCATGAGAAATGAGATGCATGCTTTCTTTTTTTTTCCTGAAGACTTTGAAGGTGTAGGTTTGTACCTGTGATTTCTACCTTGAAGGAAATCTACAGATTATAACCAGTGATCACAGAAATGGAGTTGTAAAACAACCCCATGCTTCTATTTTTTTTTACCGAGATTCATCTTTAATAGTAGCTTTGTAAATATAGCAAGTAGTGTTAGGTTTGTGTTGCAGTTTTTACCTTGTTATTACATTCTATGATAGTCTTCTAATTGTGTGGTTGAGATGGAAGCTTTGGCTCAGCTCTCATGAAGGGCTAAAAAGAGGTGAAAACTGTCCTGCTGCACAATGGGATTACTCAGTCTGGAGAAAATAAGTGGTGAAGCAAATCCTTGTCACTTCCAGGAGTAACCTCCAATTATCCTTATTCTGGAGAAGGAACCCTCAGGATAGCCCTCCTCTCACGCAGGAGGAGAGACATGAAAATAGGTCGAAGACTTTTCCTCAAATTGCCGAATGTGATGCTCCACAGAGGCCCTTGAGCAGGATGGTGGAGCTGACCTTGTGGTTGTTGTCTTTATCGATCCATGTCACACCTGTGAAGCCACTTAGCACCTTACCAGAAATAGAAGTTGATAGAATTTTTGTGTTCTGGAGAAAAACTAGTAATTTATTAGATGACTTCTGGGGTGGGCACAGCGATTCTCTTATCTTAGCTGTGCAACTGATAAGACATTTTGACCTAATAAAGGAAGAAAATGTAAGGATATGTAAATACATCCATGAGAATCCCAAACATTTTACCTTTCTGAAATGTTCCTTAGGATTGCTTCCTCAGACTCCATTAATCCTTCAGTTCTTGGATGTGATTATTTATAAAATTTCCTTCAGTGGAAATGTTTTCTATCTATATAAAATACTATACATGTGGCTTTTTATAACACTTAATAATGCTGATAGTGACGTTTAGTTTGAGATGATGCACAAATGCAGTGAGCAGATCAAAGCCACCAGCCTGACAGTTGTGTTCCTCAGCTCTGAAAGGAACAAATGATACAGAGAAACTGCTCAGAAGTCTTCTGGGTCAGTGTCTGCTTTCTGTTTGAATGTGAAGCATGAGCCTTTGTGATTTTCCTCCCATTCATGCCTGCTTATCTCCCTGTCTGTTAGCAGCACATTATATATGTATGAAAGCTTCTTTGGAGAATTTAACCGTGTTTGAGTTCTCGATGAGTTTATGTTTGGTGGCTTAGGCTCTTGTTTAATTGATAGCTCTCCTCTGTTAGTCATTGCTTTGTTTTGTCTTTCATTTGAAGGGTTCTTTACCTTGCTAAGTTGATAAAGCTTGCAAGACTAATCTGTTCTGTGCTTTGTCTGAGCAGCTAAATTGAGTGTGTCTACATTTAGGTGCAATTTAGAAGCTTAGTCATCTGCTTACTCCTGAGTTTTCATGTGGTCTGGGGTTTCTGTTACACAAATATATTATTATGGTGGTTTTGGCCTAGGTGCGTGTAGCTGCTGAAGTTGCACTGGCTTGTAATAAGTCTTCAACTTCCTCAATTCTGTCTCCAAATTAAATCTAAGCTCCTGTCTTGAACACTTCCATATTCCTGCAGAAGGCGATGTTAAACACATGCAAATATAATTATACAACTCTTCCATTGATGTTCTGCCTTTCGAGAGTTCTTCCCACTAGGGATTACCACTCATTTGTTTGTAGTAATAGTCTCCAAAACCTGGCGTGGAGCATTTCTCAGATATTTTTTTCCCTAGGTCACGTGTCAGTAAGTGGATGTGCATGGCTTTGGCTTGGAAAAGCTTGCTCTTGGAGGGACTGATCCTGGGAAAACTCCACTGAATTCCCTAATTTAATGGGGATACTTCCCTTTACTAATGTAGCTCTGACCAGTAGAGCTTGAGTGGACATTGGCACCAACTTGGGTAGGATCAGTCTGGTACTATTAAAATTGTTACATAGTTTTGAAGTGATGGGAGCAGGAAGGAGGATGAAATTAGCTGTTGTAAATTGGTAGCTACAGAAGCAAGTGGTGGCCATTGCCATGTTGCTTGTATTTATTTGCACAAATTTGGATTAGATTTTGAGATGAAAGAGACCAGACTACTTCCTGCAGAACTTTTTAATGAGCTTCTCTGAGACTATTTACTTTTATTCATATTCTTATGTTTGTAGCTGAGTATTGATTCATGCAAAAGAATTAAGCCAAAGGAAAATTGCCCCTCTAAAGAGCAGCTGTTGTCTTTTAGGAAGTCCTGAAATACAGATGATGAGTATTGTTTCTATATCCCTGGAATTTGTGCATTGTATGGGTTTGGGGAAGCATGTAGCAGAGAGTACAGGTATAGATTACCTGTGGAGATGTGAGGCCAAAAATAAGTAACTCCTAATACTCTTTTATTGGTATAGTAATTGTATAAGAACTCCTTGTGTTGTACACTGTCCTTTGACCTTTATAGTGAGAGCTACCTGTAACCCTTTGGAAAGTCACTGCCAGTGCACGAGCACTTCCAGCTGAGTTTCAAACAAAAGTAACTTGTCCTGCATGGACATCGACTTCTGATAGTTGTTTTCTGTGTTTCCAGGGGTGTATAGGCTATTCCTCAACTTCCACAGAGCAGAGGAAAATGATTTTCTCACCGAAATCTCACAAGATGCTTGGGGATAATGGTAATAGGGGAAAAGAACTTTGCTCTAATAAGGGTATTCAGTGAGTAGTTTGAGTGACTGCATGTCAAGAAGTGAGCTTGTTTACTGGAGAGCCTATTGAGAAGGCTTAAATCAGGATGTGTTCCCTCCCAGGAACTAACAGCTCAAGTGACTTGAAGCTTAATTTTCCCAAAACTGTTGATAAAGTTTGTGTGGTGCCCCTCATGCTTGAGTTCCCACAGTGTCCCTGTGAGCACCCGTAGGAATCCACTCTCACATCTTGTGGTCCCACAGCCGTCTGAAGGGGCTTTTCTTTTCCTGTTGGGCTTATTTTCCACTCCTGCAAGAGGAAACAGTGATGTTTGTCCTCCTCAGGTGTGAGACAGCAACTTCAGGTGAGGAAGGAAGATAAGTTTGAGGAGCAAAGCTAAAGTGAGCCTCAAAGGGCAAAGATTTTTCAAGAAAAATAATGTTGGCAACATCATGGAGAATGACTGACTGCAAGGGATGTGTGGCAAAGGTTTCTTCAGGGGATTGTCCATCTGTACATTCCGGTGACAGGGATGTAGAGGGGAGCAGTGGTGTTCAGGAAATGTTACAATAGAGGTCAGTTTTATTCCTCGTCCTCTTGTGAGATCTGAGGGACAGGCTGGTGGAAATGAGCTCCTGCCCTTGGCTCTTTTCTGCTGCTGAGGTCACAGGAAGCTTCTAGAAGTTGTCATTGATTCAAGTGCTTTAGCATAACATGATATGGATTTTGATCTAGGACTGCTGTTGTGACTCCTATCCCTCTTATGTTCCCTAACAGGTTTTGTTTGCCAGTGTAAAGCTATGTCAATTCTACTTTTTTGTTTGTTTAAGTAATTTTCAGGATAAGAAAAGGCTGGGTTCCAGTCATATTTGGGTTGCAATATGGCCCAAGCTGCTCTGTTTTCAGTATTTTTCAAGTCTTTTCTCCAGAGATCTGTAATGCTTTATTTCCAAATCTGTTTTCAGTGTTTTCCAGTCAGACATATCATCATTTAAGATCTTGAATGGATCTCATCAATGGCAAGAACTGCTTCTTCCCCATTAGCAAATGGCCTTGTAAGCAACTGACAGTTTGTCTAATGGTATTAAATATATCAAAGATAAGGGGAGCAGGTCTGTGCTCTGTACTCTGTAAATTTTAGATTGAGTTGAAGGCCATCTCCACAGAAAAGAGAATTTAAGAGGCTGATTCTTACCTCTGCCAGTTATTTTCAGCTTTTTTTTTTTTCCTTGCAGCTGAATCTGGTCTGACAGTTGTCTCTGTCAGAATAAATTTTTGTATTTCACTTTTACACCATCTGTTTGATGGCTGCAATATATGTTTTTAATCTTATGATTGATAGATTTCTGGAGCTTTTAATTAGATTTTTTACCTTTCTATTTGTGATTTACTGCTTTTCCTAAGCCCCTAATTTTGTCTCTCAGGTAGAAATGACAATGTAGCCATCGGTTCAAATCTCCTTTGCTGCCACTTGTGAAGGGAGCATTTTCAGTAAACATGAGTGCGGTTAAAATGAGGCAGGAAACTGAGTGTTGTAAGATTGGTCTTGTCTTGACTTTCCATTGATCAATCTTCAAAATCTATCTGAAATTTGCTCCTAAGTTGATTATAGAATTGGTGCTGCCCACCAGCTCCTTTTTACCTATGTTTTCCTCAAAAATTGCAATAGTGTTGCAGAAATGATTCTTAACCTTTCTGTAAAGGGGAATCCTCAGGAGAGTCCTGTGTGCTTCCTGCCTGGAGGATGCTGTGCCTTTCTTCCTGCTGCAGCTCTGTGCAGAGGGATCAGCCTGGTGGAATTAGTACCAGGTTGCTGATGAAGGCTCTCAAACTCCTGTTAAATGTGTTTGGAGTCCAGGCAGTGCTGAGGGTTCTGGGACACATGGTCCCTGTTGGTACCTCACTGGCTGCTGTGGGCACCCGTGGTCAGTCTGGTTTGGGGCAGCAGTGGTGTGTGTAGGGCTTTAATTGGAGAGGCTTTGATCCTGTGGTGTGGGGACACGGCGGTGACATCGCGCTGTGACCCTGCATCCAGGCAGCCACCCACAGGAACAAGACGCAGCAGCCGCCTGCAGTTTTTCAGGATGCTTCCAGGACATTTCAGGATGTGTTCTCTGCATCTTGACAGTTGTTTGATTCTACAGAGACACAGGACTGGTGATTCTGTTTCAGCCAGGGCTCCATGGAAGGAGAGGGATAAACTGCTCTGGAGGTTAATGATTTGGAGATCAGGAACCCATTTTTAACAGCCTGTCAGCATGCTTGTAGAAGGTGTGGGGAGGATGGTGATGAACTCCATTTCTGACAGATTTATTCTTTTTTCCCTTCCATTTTGGTGGTGTTTCTTGGGAAGATCTGCCCTTGTTTAAAAAAAACCCCAGTTTGTTTTACAAAACTTTAAATTTACTGTAATTTTAATTATATCAGTTAAAAATACAGAGTGCATCTTAGGCTGTGCTGGAGTTGAGGACAGTGCCTGCTGTGCTCATCAGTTCTGTTTCATCTGCTTGCCTTCATCCCTTTGCTCTTTTTTCTTCACAGAAAAATCCTTTGGGAAATCTTTGTTTGCACAGTGCTCAACATGAAGAAATCTTGAACTATTGTAAGGGTGCTTCTAGGCATGATAACAGAAATGGTAATAAATTTCATATTAGTGAAGCTGAGGTTCTGATCTCCAAAATCACAGCACTATCAAATGCAGCTTTTAATGTCTGTCTCCACACTTTTTTCGAGAGCTGGATTCTGTCAAGGTTGGCTACTTGACTGAGGGGAGAGAGGGGCATAGAGTGGAGGGGAAGAGTGTGGGAATCAACTTTCTCGTGACATGTGTCAAAAGATAAACATTTAACTGTTAAGAAAATAACATTTTGATAGCAGAGGCAAGGTGCATGCTTGTGCATGCTAATAGTTAGGGGACTATTCCTGAATCCTTGGGCTTTTTTTTTCCGTTGGTCTTTTTCCTTTACTCCTGTGGCAGGTAAGGAATGTGATAATTAACTGGTACAGAATACAAGTGTTAGTGGACTGGGAGGTGTTACTGGTGTACGTTGTTGTGGGACCTAATAAATAACCCTGAAAGTTTCAAAAGATACCGTGAGTTGTGAGCCTTCCTCACTTTCTCAGGTCAGAGTAAAATGAAATATTTTCAGGCAGTTTAGCAGAACTGTCCTGCTGAATTGTCATCTCTGACATTTTCTCTGGGTATGCACTGGCTGATATTGAGCACTTCTTCAAATATTTTAGCAGCTTTTTAAGTTGAAGCAGTACTCGGTTGTCTGTCTGCCTAAAAGAGTTTTCAGTGTTGGCATTAAATGCAGTGTCAGGTTACAAGATACTGACCTAATACAAAAGTTCAACTTGACTTGGAATAGTTTTTTTCCCCAGAAATAATTTGCCCCAAAGTAGAAAATATTCCAATTCCAAACTTCAGTTTTCCTCTGAAGATAACAAACAGCTCATCCAGAAATGGAAGACACTTCTCTAGAATTTCATAATCGTATTCCTTGGGACGTGCTGCCTTATCCAAGGGGAATGAACAAAGAAATTCTGCGTTGTTATGCATTCCCTATGTAAGAATGTAATTTAACTTTACGTTAATGATTTTTCTGCTCTTCCAATAAGGAAATAGCAAACAGCAGCTTGCCCATTCTCTCTGGTTTAGGATGCAGTGTGTAGCATATAAAGTTCACACAACAGATGTGATCACAGGACATTCAGCCCATTAAAGTAATCTTGCCTATGCATGTACTGGTTGTCCACAGCTATGGAGACAGCAATGTTTAATTAAAGCAGTTGTGTTGTTTAAATATGACTCTGAGAAATTTCAGCAAGGAAAAGATGCATCCAGAAAGCAGTTTACGTGTCTCGTGCCTTCCTGTTTGTCCTAAAGCATGTTTTGCCTGGACTTTAGTGGGATCTTAACTTATGGATTTTCTCCAATTTTGTCTTTTGTCTGTGTGATGGGTTTGTTAAGACTGGGGAGGCATTATAGTAGGAACGTTCTCGAAATGCTGATTTTTGCAAAACCTGGATGAAACATCTTTGTTTGGGGAGGGCAGCAGTGGTTACAGCATCACTGAGCAATGTGGGAGCCTCTGGGTCACAAGCTTGTGTGAAATAGTTGTAGAGTGGTGAGAAGAGGCACTGGCAGTCTCATCCTCTTGAAGTGGTAGAGCTGGTTGGAGATGGTGTTTTGAGAATGCAGCTGCGGAGCAAAAAAAACTCATTGTAAGGGAATGGCACAGGGAAGCAATTGTGCATTTCTGAAATGCCTAAAAAAATGCAGCAGGGAGGTGAGCTGGAGACCAGAAAAAAGGGATGAAAAAAAAAGTGATGGAAATGGAATTCTTGAGCAAAGAGAACTTGTTTTCCAGAAGTGGAAATAGACACTGAGAAATAAAGCCCTAAGGGAAAGGCTGGTTCTTCAGAGAGATGAAAACACACATCTGGATATAAGTTTCTCAGATAAGAATGTGAAAGTGTAGGAAACAGCCCAATGATCCTTTGGAGTTTTGAGTTTTAATAGGTAACATATGAAAAGGCAGCAGAAGATAAGGAGCAATCAGAAGTGTTTTATGGATTTTTTGAGGGTTTGTTTGGCATTGGTTTTGGTTTTATGTTCATTTTTTGCCCTTGGAAAGTTCTTTAGCTAATTGCTTATGAAGTTTTTTAGAAGATGAAAATGGATTATTCCCAGTTGATGTTAAATTCATTTTATAGAATAGATAATTTCCGAGGTTGTTCTTCCATAGCCCTCATGTATGCAGCAGTGCAGAGTGGGTTTATAAGCACGAGGAATTTCAGTAACTTGAAACATGAGATTTCTGTGCAAAGGCTTTAGGAAAACTTGAATTTTGTGTTCATTTAGCAAACATTGTGAAATCAATTCAGCTTTACTGCAGCAAGTAAAAAACTAAAAGTGGGATGAGGATGGGGAACAAGGAAGGTGGGAATCTAGAGAGGGAAGAAAATTGTAAGTTGGTTGCAACATCTGGTTGCGAACTTCAAGTCAATACACCCCTTCCTTCAAAATTCATTTTACATATTAAAACTGTCCTACGCATTTTATTGCAACTTCTGGGCTTCCTCTGCTCCTCAGTAGCCTCTGCAGACGTGTTACACTCAGTGTGGTGGTGCTAGGAATGAATAGAGTTGGTGAAACGAGATGCTTTTTACACTAAAAAAACAAAACCCTCAACAGCAACAAAAAGAAAAACCCCAAACATAAACAGAGATCTCTTACCTTTCCAGGAAAAGATCTGGGAAGGGTTTCTAGTCTGTGCATGTCTGGAAGTGAGCTGGGTGATGAAATCAAGGCTTGATTTTCATGCCAGGCTTCACTAAAACAGTTTAGTTGTTCGTAGAATGTCTTCCCAAGTTATCAGGAATTTCCAGCAGTCAGGAGCAGGTGTGAAATATTGCAGGTCTGAAATATCAAGGTATCTCTATTAGTGAAGAGCACCCAAACACTGCAGTTCCTTTGCTGTGCTCTGTTCAGTCACACCACGCTGTTGAGTGAGATACAGAATCAGAGCAATGATTCTGAAGTTTTGCTGAAGTTTGCAGCAGTGCTTTTTTCCCCAGATGAGTCCCACAGTGACAGACATTGAAGCACAGACACATCTCTGTCCGTGCCCTGAGGAGTGTCCTTTTGGTACCGAGTGAAAAGAATGCTTGGCATGGTCTGATTTCTGCCTTTGTGACTGACTGAGCTTTGGAATAGCACTGGGCTGGTCTGACCACCTGAAATCCACGTGACCAGCTGGACATGAAAGAAGAGCTGCCATTGTTAAGCAGGAATGGCAGTAAGATCAAGAACTGAAAAGAAATAAGGAAAAAAAGTGACTTTTTGTATGTGCAGTTGTTAACCTTGGGTTTTATTTTTTTAATATGAATTAAAATGATGCTTGAGCTAATCTGACACAGAACTGTACTTCTTCCTCTTTATAATGTACACATCCTGCCTTCTTCATATTAAGCCATGTTTCTGTAGCAACTGTATTTTAAAGTTGGTTTTTTTTATGCTTCATATTTAAAGTTTTCTACTATTCCTTGAACTCCCCCCAAAACAAAAGATGACAAATACTTGTTTTACCCTTTCCTTTGCAGAAAATGTAGAGTCACAGAATCTATAAGGTTGGAAGGGACTTCAGGAGGTCTCCTGGTTCAGCCTCTGCTCAAAGCAGAACGTGGAATTCAGACAGGGAAGTGTCTGGTTAGGTCTTGAAAACCAAAAATTGCCTCCTATAATATTTGCAGTGACTTTCCCAGGAGCAGGCTGGGGCTGCTGCTGACCAGCCTGCCCTTTGCCATGTTGTGCTTTTAAACCTTTTCAAGGCAAAGGTGATATTTGCCTGTGCTGGAGGTGTCGGGGCGAGGCTGAGCAGTATCAGCCTGGTCTCTGCACAGACAGATGTGTCCTGTCTCCCTGCAGGCTTGGAGGGGTCAGGAGTTCTGAAGTGATGTTTGACTTGATCCTCTGCCACTCCTGGCTGTTCCTCTCCTCCTTGAACACAAGAACATGGGAGACCGTGTTGGTGAAGGCTTTGAGCAGCTCTGTCTGTCACTGAACCACCACATCTTGTTTATTATTTTATAGCTAATGCACTGCTGGGAGCTTTTCTTGATGACCCTTGCCAGCTTGAGCTCCAGCTGAGCTCTGGCTTAGCTCATACCATCACTTGAGGTTTGGGCAGTGTTTCTGCACCCCTGGGTGCTGTTTGTCCCCTCCCTCCCGTGCTGGAGCTCCATCACCAGGTGCCTCTTCAGCCCAGGTGTGCACTGGCACACAAGGAAGTGCCAGGACAGCCTCCACCCCTTTTAATTCTTCCTGCAGGGTGGTGTTGTCTTTCACCAGGGCGCAGGTGACAGTCTCTAATGAGATCTGGAACACATCAAGAACAAGTTCAGAGCTCTGGGGACAGAGGTGAAGGACACAGGAGTGTAAAATGTACTGTTAAACATTATGCTGTCAGCATAACAATTCCTTTATGTGTATAATAAAACCTGTACACTATAATAATTAGACTGGAATTCCTGCAGGCTGAGACAAACATGTATTTCCTTGGAAGAAGCAGAATACTTGAATTACTCAATCCATTATGCTGCTTTCTGTGGGCCTTGGGTATGACTTCCACTCCAGCCTGCTGTGGGCAATTCAGCCACTGCACAAGTTGTAAAAAGTTAATTTTTTTTTTCTGGATGTTTCTTAATATTTGGAGGTTGTCAAATTTTTTTTTTCCCCTATTTTTATAAGGATGAGGGCAGAAGTGTGTTGCCTGCAAGCAGTTCCAGAGCATTTGGAAACTTAATGTGTGTTATTAACCAAGCACTGCTGTAATGGGCTTAAGAACGGACAGCTTATTCACAAAATTAGGGCACTTAACCTTGAAGGTCCGTTTTTCTCATTGTTCAGACAGAAAGAAAACAGTCTGACTCATACCTGAAAGCCTTCTGTAATCAGAACAAAAGATCTAACCTTTTTTGAATTAAAAGCTGTCGTGTAGGTGTGTTACAAAAATATGATGGACTGCAGCATGGGATTTGCACGCTCCAACTATTGTGTGGCTGTTTAATTACTATTTAAACCTTCCTGAGGACTGAAGCTATCCAGTGTCACCCACGTGGTATCCAACAACTACAGCAAAAATGATGAAATGTTGAACTGTGAGTTGATTGTTACTCTGGTATGAGACGTCCACGCTGCTGGATCCCGGTGTTGCTGTGTGGATACACTGCAGTTCTCTGCTGAAGCTGTGCAGAATATTTAGAAAGAACTGGTGCTTGTGGCAGGGCTTGTTTTTTCTCTCTTAGTGTTTCTCCACCTGTTACTTGTTGTTACTGCAGATCAGGCAAGGCGAGGTCTGTAGCCTCCAAACTGCTGGTTATAGTTTGCAGTAGGATCTCCCCTTAACCTTTTATTTAAGTTCAACAAACCCAGGTGTCTCAGCCTCCGTTCAAATGTCACCAAACAGCCTCCTGATAGTCTCTTTCCTGTCCTGGAGAGCCTGCACTGAGCCAGTATTGCAGATGGACTGTCAAAAATCCAGAGGACAAGGCAGCAGTGAATTCTTTCAAATTCCTAAACCCCTCTGGCCGTGCTGGCACAGTGTGGTCGAGGTGGCCTTTGCTGCTTCAAGGGACACTGCCGGAGTTTTGGGGCACAGTGGGACTCCAGGAGTCTTTGCTGCAGAGCATCTTCCTGCTCGTGCAGTGCCCCACCTGTGATTGTTGCATGGGCTTATTTCCTCTTGGGTGGAGGGCTTTGAATATTTTTCTTCTGTTGAACTAAATGATGTGAAATGTTCAGAGAGTGCCAGTCTTCCTAGGGCTTGGTAGAAATAAAAATAAATTCTCATGCTCCTTTGCAAAGTCAGCTGTTTAGAAGAAAAAATAACTTGAGTCTTATAGAGATGAAATGTACTATTTAAAAAAAATGAAATTACTTCAGCTGAATATGAAGTTTTTGTCTTTCTTTAGAAGTGATGTTCATACTTGCCCATGTGATTTGGAAATTAGTGGAATTTGTGTATTTCATAAAATCCAGTCCCAGGAATTCATTTCCTGCATTGCAAAACTTGAGATGAAAATATGTTCAATCTGAAGATATGCAGATTGTGCTGCCAGAGGGCTTCAGGATAGTGTTATAATTGAGTAGTTTATCACAGTAACTTTGAAGTTCTTGGATTGAAGGCAAAAGAGGGAATTGCCAAGTGCTTTCTGTTGGGAATTATGGTCATTTAAGGTTAAGAGGCTGGTGGCAGTTCATACCCATTAAAGAAAATTAGCTGCACAGCAGAAATCTTGGAAAATGGTTAAAATAATAAAACAGATACTGGGTGTGTGAAGACTGGAAAGGGCAGCCAGAATCTGCTGTGCGGGTACATTCACACATGGGAGTGCATTTTTGTTCCTTTCCTGGTCCTGGTTTTAGCATGTTCCCAAACGGAGAACTAAAGCACTGGTCAAGAGGGGAAGTTTTACTGTGCAGCTTTTTGCCTCCAGCCCTGCAGGTAGCTTTCCTAAAAATCGAGAAGGTTTTCCTCTTGGCTTTTAAGTTTCTGGAGTGCGAGAGGTAGCCAGGTCAATGGTGAAAAAATGCATTGCTTTGGAAAGTGGAGGTTTCTCCCAGCTCGGGTGCTGCATGTTTGTGATCGTGGTTACCTGGGGTGGTGACTGGGGATGGGGAAAACAAAGCACACAGAAAAACTTCCAAGGGGTGACTCGGCTGTCGCTCTGACTGGTTGGGGCTGACAGAGTCCTTTAGCAGTGCCGTGGCACAGAAAAAGCCTTGTTCCTCAGGAATGAGGGCTGCTCCAGTTATCTGGAGGAACTGGGCTAATGAAAAACATCAGCAGCTCCTTAGATCCAGGAATCTGGATTCAGTCATTATCACTTGAATTTTAGCTCCCACATTTTCAATGTTGATTTACCGTTTAAAATAAATCCTTTGGAACGTAGTACAGATTAATCATAGCAAAGGATGTGTGCTATGACTTCAAAACAGGTGCTCTTAAATTTCTTGGAAAATTATTTTTCTTCTGTTCTTCATGAACATTTGCGAGTTCCATGAATTGTGTCCCAGGGGAGGTTTGCTTTGATGGGAATTCTAGATGGTGTGTTGGATCCTGATCTGTTTTTTGGGGGAACAAGAGAGATTTTTTTTTTTTTTAGCTCCTAAGCTTTGTTCTGTGACATTTAAATTTTATGCATTACTTCTTAGAAAATAGCAAAAATGAGATGAAGAGAAATGCATCTTCCCTGTAGATTGTGGGGTGTTGGTTGAATCAAGATTCCTTTCTGAGTTTTGGGTTCTGGGCTGATTTTTGTCCCTGCTGTGACACAGACATGTGTCGCTTTGAACTGGCGTGTGGTAACCACTTTGGAAATGTAACAGGAACAGAAACTGAACTTTGTGTTTGAGGTTCTATGGCTAGAAATGAATATTTACCTTACTTAGGAAGCAGCTGGACAGGAAAGAATCCTAGTGCTGTTTAACTTGGGTAAGAGCTGTTTTTTGAAGTCTATGGCAGTTAATTTTTCCTTAAATACAGTTTCCCTACTGCTCTTATTGAGATGGGTTTCTCCACTGCTCTTATTGAACTCTTTATTAATGTAAATGAAGAAATATCTGAGGACTTCAATGAAGTCTGCTGCTCCTTCTCCTTAGGTAGCAGGTGATTTTTGCTTCCCATGAATTTTCATCCTGTTTTCTTAGGTTAGAGACAAATAATATTAATTAGACAATGAATATTTTTCAGAATACTGCCCATCTAGAACTTGTGTTTGTCATTGAAATGCAAAATCAGCTTCTGCCATGAAATTCCTGGGCATCAGGGATCTTCAGTTTTGTTCTTGGAATGTCACGTGTTTGCCAGATGGGCACCTGAGAGTTCTCTGAAACAGAGGAAAACTTGTTGCTCTTGAGAACTTAATAATAAATTGTTTTAACCAAATGCAGCAATTATGTTCCTTCTAGAAAGGCAACTAAATTTAGGCAATTTCTTTTCTGGCCAAAAGGTAACGGAATTACGCCTGAAGTCTGTTAGTTTTTCAGATCAGAAAAAAATTGGTTTTTTTAAAGCACTAAATAGAACCTTGTCTTAAAGCAAATACAGTATTTTCAGTAAGAACACCAGACTGTGTTTTGTGTGCCCATGAACTTGTGCAGTGCCCATTTATCAGGGGCTTCAAAACCAAACCAGTACAGAGTTGTAGAGAGAAAACTGGTTTGTGCTTTAGTGAGACTTTTCAATTTGGCTTCTATGTGCCTGGAAAAGTATAACTGGGCAACCAGAGCTCTAAAATGAGCAGCTTTTTAAAAGACCCCAAACCTATTCCAACGTTCCAAGACGTTGAGGAATTAAGTTAGGGGTTGACCAGGGTATGTTTAGGATTCACAACTATGATGAGAGCCCAGACTTGATTATCCAGATTTTCCTGGATATTATAATAACAGAGAGGGTTCAGATGGTAGCAAAATAACCTCTGACTACAATAGGAACTTGCTACAATCTCGTAGTGTTGCTTTGAATTTTTGCATCCTTGTATATAAAAGGATAAAAGGATTTGAATTTTGTGTAAGGTATTTTATTTATATGTAACTACTGAATTCTTGAGCTGAAGATTGTGCAAGACTTCAGCATCTGATTGCCGTTATTGGCTCTTCTGTAAGAGCTGCACTGCTCATTGTGGGGGTGATGTGGTGTCAGACTCAATCCTGATCATCAGAGAGGAGAGGCTCAGAGCTGTCCAGGATGAGGGGCTGTGTTTGCCAAGGCTGGAGAGGCCGGAAGGCTGAAGCACAAAGTGTGAAGAGACAAGTGGATTTACTTCTCAAGTCATAAACTTTATCCAGTCCAAGGAAGAGGGTGGGGGCTGAGAACAGTGTCCGGATGTTTTGGAAGAGTTGAGTGGCTGAACAGAATAATTATCAACCGAAATTTGAGTAATGTAGCAGAGGAAATCTGTGCACTCCTGGCATGCTCCTGGGAATGTTGGTGCTTTAAAACGTGGAAAAGTCTGTCTTAAATTCACTTGATTGTCTTTAGAGAAGAATGAAAGATGAAGCAATTCAGAGGAATTATTGCAATGAAGCACAGGATTTGCTCCAGTTGCTCCAAGCATCCCTGTTTGTAATAAGTGTGTGCATTGTGTGACTCAGTCTTCAGCATCTACAAAATATGTGTTGAATTAAATTGTTATTAGAACATAGCAGGACATGTTTATGAGTAAAGCTCCCTTAATAGCTCATCTGAACTCACTTTCATGATGTCTTGTACCATTCTAGTCCAATTCATGTTTCTGTTCTCACTGAAATCATTCCTTCCACGTCTGTTTTCTTAAAGCTACCACTGTAGTTGCATTGCCCTCAGTGTGCTGTAGCCTACAAATTATCCTCAAAAAATTAATAAATTGACAAGAGACCTAATGCCAAGAGCTTTAACAAAGCTGGTGTAGATGTCATTTCTGATTTCTTTCTGATGGAGTGATAATCAACTTTGCTGCCGACACTCCAGAAGAGACCTCTGTTCCTTAATGGAGTTTTCTAAGATGTTTTTAATTGATGAGACAATCCTATTTGAATGTGCAATGACCAAGAATAGTAGCTGGTCCTGTGAGTGAGACAGATGAGTAGAGTAGGATTCAAGATCTGCTTGGCCCCACATACTACCCAAAATGCAGGAATTCTGCACAATAAGAATATTATGTAGAATTGTTTCATCTGGATATAGATACGTGTTGAAGTGAAATATAAATTAAATCTGCCTTTATGGTATTATTTTCCTCATGCCTTAGACCCAGATGATTTCTTTTCCAAGAAATCTGTTTGGTTCCAAGAGTCCTTTTGAACACTGATGTGTTTGAAAGCCAACCAAGATTACATGTTAAGATTTAGCTCTTTGTAGTTGAAACCCACTAGTGAGCCCATAATCAGCTGCCAAACTTTATAAAGGAAACATAAAATATTATGTTGCCCACAAATACCAGCTGTAAACCACTAATGTCTGCATTAGTTCAGTAACTTCACAGTCACAAAGTTTAATTGACTAATGGGGTAACCTGTGGCAATCTGCTGCTTTGCAGCAGTGTTAGACCTACTGTGAACAGGAGGAGGAAATTTTACGTAGTTCATCACGGTTTTAGTCTGTTTTTCTTCAAATGGCAGATAAGCCTTGAGGCAGAGCGTGCTGGAAAAGGCAAATGTTCAGAAGGTAAACACTGTTTTTTAAAACAGACAGAGGCTGCAGTTATGGTTTGAGGAAAGTGAACTTCATGAGGAATGTTTTTCTTAAGGTTAGGGCATTGTGCAAGTAATTCGAATAACAGAAATGGAAACCTTTCACTTAGACACTAAACTTTGTAAGTGATTAATTGAATGATGGATATTGTGTATACAGGATAGGCTGTGCCAATCTGCAGGAGTAGAGGAAAAAGCGATCTCAAGGTATGTGTTGATAAAGGAATGTTAAAGTCTTTCAGAACAGAGAGCTGCAGATTTCCCCAGGGGAAGAGTGTTGAGTGTTCTTAGGGCTGGAAGCAGAGAGGAATTGTGCTGGTGTGTGGGACTGCTGTCTCAGACAGGGTGTGGGGGGTGTGGCGGAGAGGTTGCTGTGGGGATGGCAGGAATGGTGGTTCTGCATGCACTTGTTCAAGCCAAGCAAAGCTGTGCTTGGGATCAAGTCGTACCAAAATACACAAGAACTGGGGCCACGGACACTGTGTTGCTCCATGTCCCTTGGCTGGCTCCTCTCTGCCTTTGGGGATTCCAACCAGCTTAATGCTGTGTTTTGCTAGAGCTTCTCTGAGATAAAGGGAAAACTTGTGATGGAATGCCATGAAAAGCAGATGGGGAGCAACGTGCAAGTCAAACACAAGCTATTTACGCGTTGCTTACTCCAGGCGTAATTCTTTCCAATGTTTCTTGCAATTAGCTCACTGGCACACCAGTGAGTAGTTAATGATGCACCAGGGTAGAAGAACTGAGCTGAGAACAGAAGAGGAAATGAAGCTGGAAAATCTGAAAAATGTAGGCAGTGATTCAAAGGTATTCTTGGGGAAAAGCATGAGTCGATCGACAGGATAAAGACAAATGGGAGAGAATGGCTGGTACAGGCTCTGAAAGTGCCCTGTGCCGGCTTTGTGGTTTCTTTTCTTTGGTGAACCTCTTAAAATACAGCTGACATAAGTCAAGTAGAGATACTGGCTGTCTTGTTCATGTAGCTGGAACATGGGGACTGTTTTCCCCTCATTTCCTTATCTTTCTCCTTATTTTCCATCTGTGCTTTCCTGACAGGAGACTGTTTCTTGTATTATATAAATGTCTTGTGCTAAGATGCATGAACCAACTCTTACAGTTTGTAAAATCTGTTTGTAATCCATTTTATGACTTAAGGATTTTATTAGTATTATTTTGATGTCTGTCAATAACCATTAGAAGTAGATTCCAATATTCTTAAACACTTATTTCTGTGCTCTAATGCATCACATACTGCTTCAATCCAGTTAAGGTCTTGCTCATATCTTAGACTCATCGAAAGATTGATGTCAAATGTTTGAAAAAGTTATGCCAAAAATATTATACGTTCTATGTCTACAAGCCATATTTTTGATGGCATGAAGACTAGAAGGGAAGAGCAGCTGTTTGTCTTGTCCCTAGGTCAGGGAGAGCAGTGTGGACAGGAGTAAAAACCATGGAATGTCTAACAAACAACAGGATGTGCTCAACTGGCAGAACTTTGGGGGTTCTTGGCAAAGGCAGGTCTAGAGGGGAGAAAATGGCCAGCCAGGTCCTATAGCACCAATAAATATTCCAGTCATCTGGGTAGGACCACGCTTAGGAGTCACTGAACTAAGTTGTGCTCATTTCAGGCTCTGTGTGGCCCAAGTTTCTGCAGCAGGTTGGACTCACCTGGGTTTAGAATAATAATTTTGGGGTCCTGTACTCTTGCTTCAGCTGTTTTGTACCAGTTGGGTCTTGGATGTACACAGCCTCTTAGAGCATTGTAGTCTGAGGGAGAAAGAAGCAGATAGTGAGCACTGATACTGGAACTCAAAATGGGAGAGACTTCATCTGTGAGAACAACATGGAGGAGGAGGAGGAGGCAAAATGCATCAGGGTCGATGACTTGCTCTCTGAGGTTTTAATGGAAATGATTGTTTCTACAGTTTGAGCAGCTGGGGGATGCTCCAGTGATGCAGATGCTTTCTGCTAATGGAATTTTGGGTGTCGGTTATAGTGTCTGAATGCTGCTTTCTTTTTCCTCTGCAGGGATCTAGAAAAAAATAACATCACAAGAATCACAAAGACAGACTTCACGGGGCTGAAGAATCTTCGTGTCTTGTGAGTATAACACAAAACTGGTCTGTTTTTTACAAGACTATTTTAGGGTGCTACTACTTAGAGTGTCCATAATTCCAGAGATCAAATTCTGGTAATTTCGGCACATTATTCAGTTGTTGGTATTTTTTTAAACCAGGCAACTGGAACAGTTTGTCATGTGAAACGGTAAATTTTAGTTCTAAAAATGCATCACTAAAGTGATGGTAGTTTCAGAGCTATTTTGTTGTTTCTTACTGGATTTGAATAAATCCTGTGGTAAAGATTTTAGTCTGGTTTACAATCACTTATGTGTAAATCAATTATATTATAACACTAGCAAATAGGACTTTCAGATTTTGGCCACTTTAAGGTACAGTCCCATTAATAACATTTTGCATAGTGTTAAGTAGAAGTTGATTAAGAATAGCTGTAGAAATTGTACACAAGGAAACTGGTGAGTTTTTTTGGACTTGTATACAGTCATAAATACAAAGATTTCAGGTGGTGCTGTCTCATGATCTCAGAGATCTGTCAAGAGCTTAACCATGCCTCTAGATAGGCCTTGAACATCAGTCTATAGACTTTGTAATTCCTGGTTTCCTATTTTCTCTACAAGAACCTCAAACAGCACCACGAAATTAGTGATGAAAAGTTTTCCTCTGAGTATCTTCTAAAACAAACCCCTGAAGCTGCAACTGTTGAACCGTTACAGTTCTTTAGTGATAATCCAAGTAATTATTTAAGTCCTGCTAAGGAAAAAGTGAATCTTTTCTCCTGCTACCTTAACACTTGTGAACAAATTGTCACATACTAAGGAAACACCTCAAATCTGTGGGAAGACTTTTTGTTCCTGTGGCGTTTCTCTCATCTCTAGCAGAGGAGTTGTTTAGATTTCCTTGGCTCCCATCCCAACTGTCAATACCATTTTGAGAGTCTATTAAAATACATGTTCTCTGCTATATTAATGTCAGTAGTTGTTTCAGTTTGGTTGGGTTTTTATGGTGTCAGACATTGCCTAATGCTGCTGCAGTCTTTTATGCCTTTAGGAATAACCAAAGTGTACAACTGCCATCTTTACGTGGAGCTTGTGTCCCGTGTTCATTCCAGGTTTATGTAACTCGTTTGCTCAGACTTTGAGTAGTGTGGTGTCTGCCACAGAAATCATTGGAATGAAACATCCTTCAGAATTTTCTTAACTTTTCTTTAGTTCCTCTTAATGGTCTCTTCATAATTCTGTTCCTAAACCCCTATTTTTTCTTTTTTCCTCCCTGCCTGTTTGCTGGGGGCTATAGTGAGGAGACAGAAATCTGCAGCCTGTCCCAGTGTTCCTAGAAAGGTAGCCTAGTCCTGCACACACCAGAATGAGGACTAGAATCAAGTGACCTGGAAACTCGTAGCCCTGTACAGCAGAAAAAAATCTTCCAGTCTCAAGCAAACACCACACACGCAAAGTGCTCTGTTGTGCACCTTTTCCTTTTATCCCTTTTAGCTCCATCCTTTTTCCTTTTCCTCACGTGGTATTTCCTCTCTGTCCTTTAAGCCACATGACTCTCTGGTTCACGTGCTTGAGTTTTGTAGTTTTATATTTTCATCTTCTTGGTCTTCTCTGTGGAATATTCTCTTGCTGTCTGTGCCCTCGGCTCCTGTCCAGTCAAGCACCTCTGAGCATCCTCAGAGGACTGAGGGCAGAGGAGTGGCTGTTGAACAGGCAGGAATAGTGCTTTTCCCTGGGCTCTGGAAGTTCTTCCTGTCTGTGTTTTAGCTAAAGCCACATAGATGCAGGGACTAAACACCTCTGAATACTCTGAGTGCTCTTGCAGAAACAGGAGTGGGTGTGTGCTGGAAGGCAGAGCTGAGGGAGGGAGAAGGTCACCTCAGATGGGGCTGTTGGAATATTTGTTCCTTGGCTTCCACTTCACCTATCAAGAGCATTTCTGCTGTGTGAATGGCAGTCATCCCCTGCGTGCTGTAAATCAGAGAGAAGTCAGTCTCCTTTGCTTGTAACTTATCCCGGTGTCGGGGGGGAGAAAAGCAGGGTCAGACTCAATGGAAGGCTGGGACCTGTCCCGTGTGTTCTTGCACCCTGTTGTACAGTGGGACTGTGTAGAATTGTGTCACACAGCTGCTGTTCTTGGGGGGATAGAACCCCCTTGGAGTACTGACAGAGGATTTGCTCCAGAGCAAGCCTGAAATCTGTGCAGAACAGAGTGTGGACAAAAAACCATGTTGCCATTGAGTGGGGTTCCTGTTACTGCTGTACAAGTCAGTTATCTCCATTATGTGACATAAATATCCTAGAAAGATTAGGAATGTACCAGGGATGCAACCACCAGCCCCCAGACCAACACCTTTCTGAGCAAAAAGGTTGTGGTTACAGAAGTTTAGGAACAAAAATATTCCCTAATGTGAAGGTCAGAAGGCAAATTTGGAGTCAATTTCCTGTTAGTGACCAAGAGAAACAGTGCTGCTCTGCCCCGATTTTTTTGATAATCTCCAATTAAAACTGGTGTTGGTACTTAGGTGAAAAGCATTTTGATAATGTTTGAAGAGAAGTGGGGATGCTTTTATATTGTGTTAAAATTAACTGGTATTTCTGGAATTGCAGACACTTGGAAGAAAATCAGATCAGTGTGATAGAACGTGGAGCTTTTCAGGATCTGAAACAACTTGAACGACTGTAAGTATCTCTATTTGTACCTGTGGAAAAGCTACAGATTTTCTACCCCTCTGTTAATGGTCATCCATAATATATAATGATAATAAAATTAACTTTCTTTAAGAAAGAGAGAGATGAGTACCAGCCTAAATTAAAGTATGCTCTTAAACACAGCTGAATTTATATTACATGATAGCTAATACTTGAAATAAAATGTAGAGTGGCTGCCAAGGAAATAGAACTGGCAGTGAAACCAGAGTCACAATAACGTTATCAAAAGGACATTATCTGGGCAAGTCTTAAAATTGATATGTGGGTGAAAAGACTTTTTTATAATTTGTATTATTGCATATTTTTGTATTGTATTAGATGTATGTCTATACAGATGGAAATTGCAATTGTCTCCTTTGAGAACCACAGTATTCTGAAACTGCCTTGATACTTAGTTTTCTGATTAGCTTCATTTCCTCTGAAGTAGCATAATGCCAGTGATAGCAGTGGATTCCAGGGTATCATGGAAGACTTAGTGGAGGACAGATTGAAGATTTCCTCTGCTTTTGATAGCAATTAAGTTAATTTCTTTTTTTTTTTTTTTTTTTTTGGAGAAGGTGAATATAAGATGTCTCTTAATCTGGAATTGATTTATAGAAATCTCCTGGCCTGGCAGGAGTATAAACTTAAATATCAAAAAGGACAAAATTAATTCTACATCCGATTGCTGCTCTTAGCTGGGTGTGCTCCTTGGCATTATCATTAATTCTGTCTGCTTATGGTGGGAGCAGAACAAAATCTCTGTAAAACTGAAATAACTTGGGGAATTATTCTTTGTTAGAGGTAGGTGACTAGAACAATATCACAAGCTGGTTTGGAATGCAGGCTTTTTATGCTTGATTGGTAGCTGTTATCTGCCAGGCATTTCTTGTAGGACTTGTTATTTTCCCATTGATATTTTCTAAAGCAGCTTTCAAGAGTTAAGTGTCCACTTGCAATTGTTCGAGAGAAGTCCGGAGTATTGAGCTAATGCTGTACTAAAGCTGTTTCAGATGATCTCAGGGTTAGATCTGCATTTGAGTTGCTTAACGAGTGCACTGAACATTTAAAATTAATTTACTCAGTACTTTTGTCATGAATCAGAAAGCTCCATCTATGGCAATAAGGGAGAGGAGTTTTAAATTCTAACAGATTTTCACCTATATTCAATTAGAAAGTACTTTTGGGTGCAGGGTTTTGCCATAGCAGATGTATTTCAGCAAAAAAAACCCCAGCTTACTTTTCTAAAATTAAACATAACCTGACATTGTAGAATACAGTTTTTTCACATTATAGCTCATCTTGAAGAGTCAGTATCCTAACTACCAAGTCCTAGTTTAAGCTCATTTTATATATATATATGTGTATAAATATATAAATAAATCTTTCTCTTATCTATATTTAGATGAAGATTCACGCACTTAAATTTTGAAAGAGTTTTGAAAAAATTCCAGGAGAAGGGCTGGCTATTGGTAGCCAGAAACAAAACTCAAGTGTCATCTGTGTGCTCTGTTTCTGCAGAGCCTGCTCTGCCAGCAAATGAAAACAATATATATTGTGAAAGCAGAAGTCAGGAAATAGGATACCTTTAATAGTGTCTCTTTAAGTCTGTGATGTTTGAAAGTCTCAACTTTTTTTTTCCCCCTGTACGAACTCTTAACTTGGCCTGTTAACCATACTGCATCTCTGCTTCTCTTTTAGGATTGCCTGTCATTAAAATATTTCCTAAATTAATGTAGTATGAAAGGGAGGCCTGGAAACTTGCAACTTTTTGGTATTTTAGCTTAAATCATTTTTAGGACAAAACTATAAATCTGGCTTTTTTGCTATGAGTCAGTAGGCTTTGGAGAATGGACTGTGGAAAGTTTGGCGTCACTTATAAAGGCTAAATTGCAACATTTTAGGTAATATTAAAGCTATTTTATTAAGTATTGTCAAACATTGCAAAATGTTAATGAAGAAAGTATGTCGGTTGCATTTAAAAAAACTTGGCTTTTTTCCATTTAATTTCTTTCAAATAACAAATAAAAATCACTTATATTGCTTCGATTTTTGGAATAATGTTCTTTTTTGATCTATTGAAGTGGATGCAAAAAGTAATCATTAACTTATTTTTAAACAAAGCAGCTGCACTGGGTCAAACTTTAAAGAACAGGAGTAATTTCTATTCCTGGCAAAATACCACATATAAAGGTTTTTCATTCAAAGGAACAGGGGAAGTATGTTGTTCCACTCCTCATGGTAATCATTCAAAGAGCATAAGCTCAGGTGACTATTGCAGCTCATTTTATTTTCACTTCTCGGAATATCGAAGCGTTTCCATTGTTATTATCTGACCAAATTAGCAGAATTTTGTTTGACATGCCCTGTATAAGTAAACTTCAAATAAAATATCTGAAGAGCTGATACCCATTGCTGCCAAATATGCCATGGGATGGCCCTCCAGTTATTTGGATTTGACTCTGATTTTGGTTTTGTGGGATATTGTTGCTCACAATGCCAAGGAAGGAGGATATTGTCAGGATTGGATATCGGCTCAATAGAATTTGGCCGTATCTTGAAGAAAGAACATCATGCAAGGTATCTTAAAGTGACAGCACAGAGCTGGGAAATGAAGCATTGTGGAAGTGGAAGGTAGAAGCCACTTCTTATTTTGGCATGTTTGTACTCAGCACTTGAAAAATGCAGGAATTGAACCCTTTGTCTCTTAGCAAAATTCAGTTCGTTCAATGTAACTTCTGCTGAATCCTGAGATCCAGAATCCTGAGAATGACCACTGGCACTTACCACAGTGGAAAAGCCAAAATGTTTCCAGTGCCTTTTTTGCAGCAAGGTTGTGTAGCTTTATTCCAGAACGTAAAGATTAGTGGTGAGGTAGCTGACCCCTCTTTTGGATTTTAGCATTTCAGTTTTATGCTTTGCTGTTAACACCGTGTGTGATTTTAAGATAAAATGATTATGAAATTTCACACGCCAAGAGGATCAAGAGGCAAATTGGTGGGCCTGAAAGATGAACTGACATTTCTTCCAGAGCCAGATATATGTCACACATTTATGTGAAAAATGAGGCAGGATATAAGACACCAACAGATCCTGACTTTTCCACGGCCAACTGCCAGAAATTGTCACGTAGCTCTATAATCTTCAAAAGACTGGACTTTGGCTGATGGCTGCTTCTTTCTACTCAAATTAGTGTCTTTAGCAAGCATAAAAGATCTCAACATCTGAAAGCACTAAAACTGTGTTTTTGTTGTTTAGGGGAGGGGGGAAAAATGTATAAGCGTGGCCAAATCAAATCTTCTCAAAGTTGGGAAAAATAATTAGCTCTAAGAAAATGGCAAAAAGCTAGAATCCAGATTTTACCCCAGCATATACATGTGTGGTTTTGGTTTGGTGTGTGTGAAGACAGAGGTCAGAATGGAAATCATTTGATTTTTAACTGCAGTGATGCTACTGTGCATTGAGACTTTGTAAGCAGCTTCCCAAATGCTTGATTAAGGTATTAAAGTACATTTATTTGGCACAGTGTACTGCAAAATTGCTATTAGTGACCAAAGATGCTAAGGAAGAGAATAAATTGTTATGTGGTGCTTCACAATCTGGATTTCATAAATTGAGATTGAACAGGCTTTAAATAAATCATGCAATACAAAAAGCATCTTCCACAATTACCATGCTGAGTGGAGAGATTGGTGGGTGCTTCAGAGTAGCCGGGAAAGTAATAAAAGCACTGGGCAGTTCTTTGCTGTTGTAAACAAAAGCCAATCCTTGGCAGCATGGACCAGTCCGTGGTGTTTACACAAGGTTTGCAGTGTGTGCAGTTTGGATGTTTTTGCTGGAGCTGCATGCTCTACACATTTCAGAACCCTCGTGGATCTGTAAAAATGTCACGCAGTTTGAATGTGGCCTTTCAGGAAAAAAGCCTTATTGTTTTTGGTCCCCATTTTCCTGTGACATGGTGGGTAACACCCCCAGTTGGAAATCTGTGCCCATAAAATGCTTATCTGGAAATGCAGGAGAACAAAGACACCCTAAAATGGATTTAGAGCTATGACTGGATATTTAATCAATTTTATCAATTGCATGTTTCCCTCTTGCTGCTCCAACTACCACAGGTGAGGTGGTGTAGTACCAGCTTTGCTGCCAGGCTGCCCAGGGCTGCTGAAGGTGTCTCTGCGTATTGGACTGGTGGATTTCTCTGCGTTCACACCAAAGACAGCAGCATCCCCCTGGCTCCTGAGGAACTGGGTGTAGGATATGTGAAAACTTGAGCTCCACTGTCCTGCTGGGCAGAATTGCTGCTGCAGCAGGCTGCCTTCATGAGGGTACAACAGTCAGTGGTGTCTAATCCCAGGTCACAGTCTGGGTGTCAGTGGGGCCATCTTTTGTAAATGGGGGAAAGCAGTTTCTATCAGAGACCAGCTGTAAACTTAACCACTCTTTGTGGGAGCTGGCAAAGAATATACAAACCTGAAATTCAGTTGGTGACACTTGGAGGTATGGGCTTGGTCTCCTGGTTAGAAGGATAGATTAGTACTTGGTTCTTGGGCTGCCTGCATCGGTGAGCTAAGCAATATGAAGCTCCTTGTTGCATTGGCTGATGCCTGCAAATTTAAGTAATATTTATTGATATTGATTAATATTTAATTAATATTGTTAATAACTTTTGTCCCACATCCTCTGAGAAATTATTCCAGTCAAAAAAAAAAAAAAGGCATCCTGTAACCACTATCTGACAAAGCAGTCTCTCTTACCTTGCATTTTCAAGAACATTTAGCATTGCTTTTCAAATGAGTGTCTGTTTACATTGTGAGAAGTCCAACATGATGAGCCAGAATGTTTTGGGTGGGAGTATCTGACAGGGTGTTATTGGTTTTATTCCTGGATGCTGATGGGACAATCATGGAGAATGGAGCACTTGGTGCTGCAGAATTTTTCTAGTATTATTCGAGTCCCTTCCATTCCTTTTTACTCTTAAGTCTGGGGTTTATCCAAGGCTTCCCTTTCAGACAATGCCTCTGAAATACACATGGTAAAGTTACGAATTTATTTGGAGGGACTAATTGTTTTAACTTGCATTGCAAGTTAAGGGTGCAGTTGTTGCATTACAAGGGTACAGTCTGACTACTTTGTTTGAGAATTGTGTTGTTTCGAGGTGGGGGTCTGCAGTTTCTAGGGGCTGTAATGCAGTTTTTACTGCTTGAGGGTGGACCGTGTTATCATCACTGCTTCATCTGCTTGGTGTTCTGACCCTGACAGCAATAGAGTAGCAGCAACACCCTCACGTAGCAGCTTTCCATGTCCACAAGTTCCTTCCTCCTATTATTGCACAGAGTTCCACAGTTTGATCCTGCTGCTGGCTGGATCAAACCAGGAGTGTGGAGGGAAGGCTCGATCTCCTGTCAGTTGTACCCTGGAGGGAGGGGTATTCACTTACCCTTCCTGCAGAGTGCACAAATCAGACTCATCAAGGTCTTCTCCACTGAGGGCTGTTAAATACAGCAACCCCTCATCCAGCTGAGAAATCCAGCTGGAAAAGGTGGAAAGCTGGCAGAGGTGTAGAGGAGGGTGATCCATTCTTGCCCTGTGTACAGCTGGTATTGGCACTGCTGGAAGTGGAATGTGGAGCTGGCTGGGCTGTGAGTCAGTCCCAGAAATGGAGACTTTCTGATTTTCACCTGTTGCAAGAAACTGAACAACTTATCTTTTCCAAATCTAATTCTGCCCCTGCTGAACTAGCTAACCACCTTTTAAGTATCAGGGATATTCTGTCCTTTTCATGGAGAGGGCTGAGATGCTTTGGCAATGCTTCATCATGCCTGGAGCAGAGGTATTTAATGGTCTTCCAGCTGCCCTTCACCCCTGCGAGAGCTCAGTCTGGGTATCTGACTTCAGAGGAGACTTGTCAGGTCACCAGTAAGGAATTGGTTAACAAAAACCCAGGCAAAATCAGTATCTTCCCTGAGGAATGTGAATTGTAGCAAGAAGATAAAATAATAAATATGAATTTTATTCATGAGATATGATGGAAACCACTATGCAAGATGCAAATGGTGGATTGCTGAGCTGTGTGGTCGATACTTTACATTTAGAATCTCACAGGACAAAACCAGCAACAAGGACAGAGTAGCTCTTGGTGGATCTATATTGGGGGGAGGGAGCCCACAAACAAACGGGTGAAATAGATATTGACAGGTTGAGTGTGAATAGTGCACTTCAGTCAAGCACTGGGGAGGAATGCAATACCACATTGTATCGAGTCTCATCCTGGCTGGAGCTGACAGCTCACCTTTGTTAATTCTTGGAAGGAAGAAGGAAGCTCATTAATTTTGTATTGCTTTTGATTCAGTGTTATGTGCTGCTCTTGGCTCAAACAGCCAAAATAAATGTTCCCAAGATATGGCTCGCATGCTTCACTTATCTGTCAATACTGAGCACTGGCTGCTCTGGAAGATCTCTCTCAGATGTATTTTCCTTGCGCTGCTTAACTGCCAGTAATTTAGAGAAATGTTAGTCATTTGTGTGAGTGATGGATCAGATACGGTCAGGAATGATTATTTTTCTTTTTTATTTAAAAGAGCTCTTGTGTTGCTGTTCCCACAATTCAGAGCTGCAGTCAATATCGAACTGGGAGAGGAGGGGGACTTGCAACTGTTAGTCCAAAAAGTCATTCTTTCGGGAAGGGAATGTTGCAAGATGTCTGATACATACATTTCCATATAGAGTAAAGATCCTCACAACAGTTAAGGATGGGAGAAGATACTCAAGGCAGGCCTAGTTCATGCAGATACCCAGTTCATATGGTGAATAAAGTATTCTATCATTTACATTAACTTTTCAGAAAAAATGTTCCTTTTTTTGGCTATAGTACAATGGTAGTGTCCCTGAAGGATAAATTGTGTTCCATATGTACTGTGAGCAGTAAATGCACATCCCAAAATGAAGCATACCGAAAGCTTTAAGACTGCCTTAACATTTTTACAGTACAAAATATGTGAATTCCCCTTTGAATTTTATTGATTTCATATCTGTAGCCACCAGTTTAGTCAGGAATTATTCGTAGCAGCTCATTGAATTTTCTTCAAAAGATGTACCATAGGGCTGAGGTCATTAGAACCTTGAAACTAAAGAATTCATGTTATTTTTTAGAAAAGCAAAATAAAAAATTGCGCTTTTTTACTAAAATTCTAATAATATGTATTCTGTTCATGGTTAGAATTTAATATTGCGTAATATAAATGTGCAGCATACTAACCAAGCAGTATATAGTCACCCAGAGACACTTCTGTAATGTCCATGCCTCGGTATCTCAAGATTAATTAGTGTTTACCTTCTCCTGTCAATAGGGGCTTGCAGGTAGAACTTGTTTATTTTTTGGGAGACACAGTGGTTCAAGTGTAAGTATAGATCACTAGTGGAGTAAGACTGGTGAAACAAAAAACAAAGCTTGAAATGACTTGTAGAAGCAGGACCTGGGTCATTTGGAGATGTACCCAGTCTGTGTAGAAAGGCACTCTCCTGTTTAGTGTCTTAATAAAGCTGTCTGTGGTTCTATTCTAAGTATTGCAGTAGTTTAAACCACATTGTGAAAAGGTCAGGTAATTTTTAGAAGCATCACTGGGAGCATGACTTACAGAAGCGTAAGAAAAAGCTTAAACATGAAAAAAATACATTTGGGGCTTTTTTTGGAGGCAGACTTTGTCATTCTGTGGGCGCAGGGTACTTGAAAAAGAGCAGTGCTCAGCTGTGTCATGTGCTCGGATCAGGGTGTTACCTCAAATGAGAGGCATCTGTGGCTTGGATCTTGATGTTGGGGGTTTTTTCCTATACATTAAAGCTCATAACTTTAGTTTTTATTGAAATTAGTCAAGCATTACTGCAAGCACTGAAATATGTGTCTTTGTGCACACATGAGCTTTTGTGATGCGAGTACAGGTTATGTGCTTGGAAATGGTTTATGTTCCTTATGATCATTTCAGAAAAAACCTAAAAATTGCCTTGTCCTTTCCCTCTGACCCTGTTGAAATTATGGCAAGCTGTCAATTGGCCAAAAAAAATTCTGCATTTTCTGCACTTGAAGTTTCAGGACTGAGGAAATAAATCCCCAGTCAGCCTGGCAAAACTTGCTCCACGTGTGCCAGCTGTAGGTTTGATCATGTGTGTTCCTGCACACTGGATGCTTTTATTGGAATTGTACTGGATGTGAGGGGCACAAACATTCTTGAATGGTAGAAATTTCACCCTTCTACTACTGATGAGTACCTTGCAAGGGGTAGGTCTTGTCCACGCAATCTGGAGATAAAATGGAAATAACAGGTGAAAAGGAACAAGTGAACATTGATCAGCTGATGGTTTGTGAGTCCCCCCTGCACTACCTGCTGCTTGGGGTTTCTACTGGACCATCTTTATTTAGCAAAAAGAAAAAACCAAAACCAACCAAACAAAAACCACACCAAAAACCCACCAAAAAAAAAATTAAACTTCTATTAATTATAAATTATTTCAAAGATGAATCCCTCCCACTCTTGCTCGTCCATGAGTCTTGTCCAAGAGCCCTATTTCTGCACTTATTTTTACGGGACTCTTGTTGAAATAAATTTTAAAATGGTACAGTAGCTGTCACTTTCTTACCCTTTGGGGACTATTCAGTGAATGAAATAGCTATAAGAAACCGCTTGCTCTTTGAAGATGTGTAGAGGTGATATTTCCTAATTGGGTATGTGCATTTGGAAAAATGATAGCTCCTAATTACTGTGTTTATGTACTGTGGACTCCTAGAGGGCACTAATACCCTCAAATTTCATAGCTTGCTCTGTCTGTAGCACATAATTATACAGTTATATATTACTCAGCCATCGCTGGACAGCCAAGCTCTTGGTTATGGCTGGTCCAAGAGTGAACCTTTTATTTCTTTTGTAAACATCATATTAAAAAAAAAAAATTAAAAATTGGCCCCTCTTTTCCAAGGGAAGCCATTAGCAGCTCTGTCAGTAGGCCAGCACAGGAGGAGTCCAAACACAGGAAAAGTGCAGGAGAGGCTGGGGGCAGTAGCAAGGAGCGGGATGCAATGCTTCAGTGAGAGGGTTTGGTTTGCATTAGTGCTTCTGACCAGGGCCACAAAACAAAGAAGTTTATTTTAACAACATGAAAATAAACGAACCTGATTTCATCAAAAACGTTTTTGTAATAGGTCACTGACCCACAAGAACTCATGGAAAAACAAATTTGGGTCTCATTTATGTAGACAAGAGGTTCTGTAACCACAGGATTCTTAAGCTTCTGCAAGCAGTGGTTACAAAGCAAGTGGAATAAGGACACTTCCACTGCAGTGAAGCCATAATTCAGTTGGAATAGCTGATCAGCACTGGACGTTACATCAGAGCTTTTAAACATTATTCTTTTCTGTGGCTTGTTTGTTTGATTTTAGCAGGTTTTTTTTATACTTGATGAAGATTTATGAGGGTATTTGCTTAAGCAAAACACTTAAGGATTTAGCAGTCATTTCTTCCAGATCTGTAGGAAATGCTTAAGTGTCTGTTACTGTTGGGTAAGAACTGCTGCATCAGTGGTCTGGAATTATTTGGGTGAACTTTAAGTAATTTCATCAAAAGGGTTTTGCTTCTTTGAGCTTCCTCATATTAGAAGGATTATGCTGCTTGCCATCCCAGAAATACCGTAAGTGTTGGCTGAATTTCATGCTGTTGAGCACAGCGATCCTTAAATAATCCTGCTCCTGAGTGAAACGATGATGAATTCAAAGTGCTTAACCTCCTTTTGTTCTCGGAGAGTATATGAATATGTAGGTCTCGAAGTCTCTCTCTTGTTGATCAGATCAACACAGTCTTGACTGTGCTTTTCCTCTGGCCCTGCTCCATTTTAGCTGTGTCTGTTGAGCGGGAGCTCCCCTCAAGCTGCACCTTCCTTCCATGTGGAACGGGACAAACCAATCCATGTTGGCTTGTGGTTAACTTCACGTTAGTGTCCTGTTCTTAGTTCCTTGGAGAGAATCTCTTCTCCAGATCTTTCTGCTTGTGTCAAGGTGTTCTAGTATGGGGATCCCAGAAAGAAGAGAGGATTTTAGGGTTCACGCAGGTGTTATGGACATTCCACGTACATTTTCATACTTGTGTTTGGTAACTCTGAGTGGAATAGATGTCCTGTAGTATTTTAGGAATACAAGAGAGAAATGGGAACTGCTGGGTACTGAAACACTTTAGAACAGCTGACCTCTGCATTTGAAAACCTTCTGGGAAAGTGGAAGTGGATCAGAGTAATTATCACAGAAACTGGGTGCTCTCAGCTTTTACACAAGGTGGATTTTGTGGCTGGTTACCCTTGTGGCTTCCTCAGGAGCTGATGTCCTTTGGCTGAGTTGTGATGGGTAATTCCCACTGCTGATAGAGCACTCGAGAGCTGTTCCTGTTGGATCTGTTTGAATAAGGCAATACCTTACTGGTATTGGCTTTTTGGCTGTCAAATTGGACTCAAATGTGCGGTGTGCTCTTTGTTCCACTTCATCGTTTCCTCGTAGTCATTCCGTTGGCTGGGGAGGATGGACTCTTTTTTTAAGCATCCAGTTTGATTTCAGCAGGAGATGATCCTGCAAGTCTTCCTTTTTCTCTGGTTCTGCTTGGCACAGATCCCTGGGAGAAGGAGCACCACAGTGCCCCGAGCATTCCTTACTATATATGGACGGTGTGGGGAGCAGGGCTGGTGTTGCCTTATTCAAACAGATCCAACAGGAACAGGGTTCTGTTTCTTCTGCTGAGAATTGCAATAATAGTTTTACTTGCAAGTTTTCCTGCTAATTGTTCACAGCAATTTCCTACTTCTGGAAATAGTTTGATTAATATAAACTTTTAAGGCTCGTCAACAGGGGAAGCGTGGCTTGGAGATGTGAATGTTAAAATTTAATTTTTCCTTTCTTCATAGGCTTTCAGCCCTGACCTGGAGAGATTACTCACTGGTGTAAAAAAAAAAAAAATGGTTTAACCATGTCTATTTTACTGTCTTTACAAAAACTGATGAAATATTAAAAGTGATGGATATTTAGGGGTACTCCAATAGATTATGTTCCTTGGATATAGTCCTGTTCTTTTCACAATAGTCAGTGGGGTAATGAAAAACTAAACCTGTTTTTTATCATTCTGGATGAGTGTTTTGAAGTTACAAAGTGTGAGTTCCTAATTTTTTCAGATTTGAAATTGGAGAACTTTCTAAAAGCTTTGCAGAAACCGAGAAGCAGCTTCAGCGGAGACTATCTCTGCTTGAGGGTTTATGGATCAAGCTTTTTTGGCTTCCTTGAATGGTAGTTAAATTGTTAATTCTTCTACATTAAAGTCTTCTGCAGACAGGTATAAGCTACTGTTCTGCACGTGTGTAACTCAGCAGTTCTATAAACCTGCTGCTGAGTTAAGAGACTGGGCATATACCTCTGCTCGCCTCTCTTGAGTTTAAAGCATTTTCTGTTGTCATTAATAAACACACTCTGACACCTAAGAGTCTCTATTCTCATCTTCACTTAGGTTGGTACTAAGGTTTCTGTCCACTTCTATATCACTTTAGGGCATTGATTGTAGTTTTTAATGGTCATGGGAACGTTGTTAGGATGTTTTTGTTTTTTTCATGTTGGCTTTGGGAAAATGTTGAAATTTAAACCTGTTCCTCATGCTTCCCTTGCCCATATTACTAGTTTGTTCCTAGCCAGAGACCATCTGTGTGGTTCCGTCCTCCATCCTAATGTCAGATTTTTTCACATGAGGAGATACTTAGGAAAAAAAAAAGGAAAGATGGATTCTGGTATTGAAAGCTATAAAGTGTTATAGAGCCCCAGTTCCTGTGCTGCTGAAATGCACAGACATGTACTCTGCACTTCTGAGAGAGGGTAGATAATCTTTCTCAGTCTAATGAGAAGTTGGTAATAAAGGTTATTACTTCTGACAGCTTTGAAAATGTGAACCAGGACCACCCAGCCTGCTAAGTCTGTAATAAGGGATCTCAAAGTTATAACTATTATAAACAGTTTTCCTTCAAAAAACGGTCCCTTAGCGACTTGCAGTGGTATCTCTCCCGGTTTTTGGAAAAGTTTCTGAAATAACACGTCACGTGGATAAAGAAGTTCATTTATCCCACACCATAATCCTGTAATATGGTTGTCCTGGGCTTCCTCCTAGTGCCCTTATTGAAATTCCATTATATATCGTCTGGCTTTATTTCCTAGGGCAGTAATACAAAGAGGTGATGACAGAAGGTAATGGATAAGGTTGACTTTTTTTACTGGGTGCTGCATCTTGACTGTTTTTCCTTACAAAGAGGAAGTGATACGAAGCAAAGGAGAAGTCCCATTAATGATCACAATGTATTTCTTGACGCTAATAGGATTTTCTGGTGAAACCATTGCAGGCAATTGGCTGTGCTCCTGTTACTGCTTTCCCAAGCCAGTGCTTCCAAAGAGAAACTTAGTTACTCCTTGGAGTTCAGTAACTCCTGTCTTTCTCTTTGAGTCTTTTATGCATTAAGTCATTTTTATTGCTTATTGGTTCTGCCCGAGCTTGTGATGTAACCACTTCTTCCTTCAAGTAACTTGTAGGAACTCCTTCAATTGCATCACGTTCCCCGAGCCACATCTCCAGGGACGGTGCCATGGAGCTCTTGACAAAGGAGAAAAGGGACCTTGCTTCTTGCCAAAAAGGAGACCCAGATATTTTGAGTGTGAAATAAAATAAATGGTCAAGCTGGGGAGTGAACCCAAAGTTACTTGGATAATTTGTGGATATTGAAGGCTGAAGTAGCAGGACTGCTCCTTTAAATCTACCCATTAAAAAAATTTAAAAGCAGTGTAGTTTTGATTTTTCTGTTGGAGAATGAGTTGTGTGATAGGCAGCAATGTGAGTATGGATGCTAAATCAAACTTGAAAGTTGTTGAACTTTTGTGGAAAGGAACTGAGTGCTACTTATTTCATGACAAATGTGAAGTGCTTTGATTTGGGTCAAAGCTGTCAATGCTCAGTAGAAAAGGCAGACAGGATTTGGAAGCTGATGGGTATCACACACATTCGTGGGGTTAAAACCAGATAATTGCTCTATTTGCAGACAGTAATGAAGCTGACAGTTTAAGTCAGAGGCTGTGTATCAGCTTAAATTTCTGGGTGGAATGTGTTCAGTAATATTAGTTAGTATAATACTGCAAGATATTTTAAAATGAAAAACAAAGATGTGCAGAAGAGATTTTTGCTTTGAGATTGTCTAGCAGAGCCAGGTCCTTTGCTTTTTCCTCCACAGCCATGTGAATTTGGTGATTTCTGCTCAGGCCTTGAATATTTGCGGTTTACCTGAAGTAACTGATGTTATGGTATTCAAAATTTTCAAACCGAGTCAGTGGCAGAATGAGAAACCAAATTGCATTGGAAAATGGCGCAATTTGCCAAGTTTGACTAAATAATACCTGTATGGCTTTTATATTGGGCTTTTATATTGATTCCATAGTCCATGGGAAGCAGGCAAGTGTCTTTTTGAGGGGACTTTGAAAGGAGGAAATTTCTTGTGGAATGAGTGGGCATCTGCTCACTGTGGCTCTGCAGAAAAGGGGGTTTGGCTTTCCTCTGTTTCTTACTCAAAGTAAAACTGTCCTGCAGCTATGAGAACAAAGCATGAGGCTGAAAATGCTCTGTCTCAAAACACTGGATGCAATTATATTTGGTCTGCTCTGTTAGTGTTGCTTCTCAGACCCATTCCTTGTACACCTTGTATGGAAATGATTGAGAAGTCAAGGATTGTGATTGCACTGAAGCTTTTCCAGATTTCCAAATTAATTGTGTAAGGAACGCATAAATCTCATATTTTAAATGTTCTTTTACCTGTTTGTTTGACTTCTGAACCCTGAAATTCTTCTGAACCTTCTCAAGTCTTGCCCTGGCCATATTAGCCCTGAGAAGGAAGGGATGTTCTGCATGGAAGAGATGTAACACTGCAGGCTTGTTGGAATGTGTTCTTCTTCATTTTGCAGTAGCAAAGAATATGGTTAAATTCTTCTTGAAAACCGATTAAAATAGCTGCAAGTTGAGCAATGTTCTAGTTCTGCTTCCATATGCATTTTTTTTCTTTTCCATCTATGCTGATCATGCCTTCAATAGGGATTAAATTTAGCTCCTCTTTGCTCTTACTGTGAGTGGAGCTCCATGAGACAACGGAACCAGAATTGGATGTGACCCTTCCAATGGTGTGAGCATGAGGGATGCAGCTGAAAGCAGTACCCACAGGAAGTGTCTCCTCCAGGAAAACATGACCTCTGCCTTGAGAACAAATTGAAAATTTTCCTACCATTATTGAAGTTTTTTTACTCACCCAGAAGTTATCCAGAAGACAAGAAAAGGAATAAATTAAAAATATAATTAATATTAAAATAACCTTTGTGAAGTGTAGGTCTTTTGCTCCATTTGTTTCAGAGAATTAAGATGTTTATCAAAATCAATCTTCCTCTAGTCTGGTAGCATTGTTTCTTTCCAGGCTTCAATGGTTGTTTTTCACTCTGTTTGAATAATCAGGGGAATCTTAATAGTTAAAGTTTCCCTCCTGTCCCAGCTTCAGACAGAGGAAGGAATATGATTAGCCTGGTTGGAGCCAGGAAAGTAGGAATTTCACAGTTAATAACTTCTCCATTGTTTTTTTAAGGGCCCTTGATATTCTGTGATTGACACAGAGGTTGTTTCCCTCTATCCCTTTGCCTTCAGGACATGGGAACCCCCAGCTGGGCAGCAGGCTGAGGGAGGAAGGGCAGAAACTGCCACTTGTTTATATATATGAGCAAAATATTTTTGGGAGGTGAGTATGGATGCTTGTCCTGCGTTGGAACAGTGTATTTGATGCTGTATGGGGCTGCTCTAAAGAAAACAGAATAAACCAGGGGACAGCATTGTCTGTATGGACTTGGAAAGGTCACAAATTCTGTACGTCTGCATTTTAGGCCATTCCAGTCATAAAGAAAAGAAAATGCAGTTTGCAACATGATAAAGCTGTGAAGTCCAGATATTTATGTACTCATTTTGTGTGAGAATAGAAGTCAACATCCAGGATTAAGAATTAGTAAGCAGCCATTGTTAAGAATGTGCCAGCGATTTATAATAATTTCAGGAGTAGCAGTATTTGACTTTTGCACCGAATTCCTGCAGACAGAAGTATGGGCTTTTAGCTTTTATCCTTCACAGCTCCCTAAACATCTTTCAGCAGACCCAGGGTGAATCTGAGCCCAGTGAGAGGAGCAGTGTCCTGGTGTGGTGGGCTCCATGCCTGCCTTGGAGGTGATGGATGGACTCCTGGAGACCCTTTTCTTACACATCGAGGACTTGGTGTGCAGTTGGTGCCTGGTCAACTCTTCTGGGTCACTTATGGGGACCTGAGGAGCAGACTAACAAAACAGAATATGCCAAGTGCTATTTCCTGTGCATAGCAGTGGTTAAAGTAGTCTGGGAGATGGAGGGAGCTGCAGTGTATGGAGATTGTTGACTGTACAGCCAGCATGTGTCTAATCAGAGTTAATAAATTTGACTCAATGCAGGTATTGCCAGAGCTGATACAACTCCTGGAGAGCCTCTCTGCACAGTTCTTCAGCTTCCAGGAGGCTTTATTAGTCTGGACCCCATGCTGTGCACATCCAGAGCTGCTTCTGATCCAGCACTGGAGCTAATCTGTTCCGTGGCATTAGATGATTATGCATCATTCTGCCCAGTGCTCCGAATTCCCGGAATACTTTGCAGGTCTTATTAGCTGTAAAGCATCCAGTTCAAAATACGTTGGAGACTGAGCAGCTGCATTCCCATCCAGCAGTCCCAGGTCAAATAATGTGGACCAGATCTCGCCTGGCTCTGTGCCCCAGATTCCTCCCTGCCCCTGGGTGTACCTCGGTGCTGGGTGGTGGATGGTGCTGTGTGTGCACACACGTCCTGGCTGCAGGGCTGACGTGATTCCAGCCTGAGGGAAGAGGCCAGTTCCAAGGGAGTCTTTTTGTGCTGCATCCCAGGTGGCATTCCTAGTCTGAACAGTCCCAGGGATTTAATGTGATAATGATATTTCTTTTAATTGTAGTCTACTGTTGAGATTCACAAAGCTGCCCTGTCATTCCTCCATGATGTAGCTAGTTACGGCTGCAAAACTGGCTTGGATTTAAATTCATTTTCCAGGTAAATCCTGATGTTGTTTCTGTTTTAAGTCACTAATTTAAAATCAGGGATATCTGTATTTTTTAATAAAGTACAGTCCCAGGAACAAGGTCCACAGCATCACTTTACAAGATGCTGGCTCACTTTGTTTGTGGACTTTTTGCGGACCATTTTTATTTTGCTGCTATATGGCTTCACCATTTCCAAGGTATTTGTTATGAAATCAAAAGTACTGCTGTATTTTAAATTGGACATCTGACAGGATTAAGATTTATGCAGCAATGGGATGGTAATAGGTCTAGGCAAGCAGGGGACGTTTCTGTTCCTCTCTTAGGATCGTTTGGTGTGGGAAGGGGCTGCAGCCCTACGGATCCCTCCCAGTGTGCCCAGCCTGTGCTTTGCACCTCTCCTGAGGAACAGCTCCATCCCTGTGCTGGCATTCTTAATGTTTGCACTGGAAGTTTCCCTTTCTGTCCTAGAACTGATACTGATAGGTGAGGATAAACTTCAGTTCTTGTCAAATGATGTGTTAGGAGCTATTCCACTGCATTCCACCCGTGTTTGGCACTTCTTTGTCAAACCGGAGGAAACAGTGCTTATAAATGACCATTCAGAACATTTGGTCTTTTCATTAAATGATCTTTAAACACGTCTCTTTCTCTTTTTTTTGGAATTTAAAAACATCCTGTCTGGTACTTTGATACTTCTGTATTGAGGACTTTCTTAATGGCCTTTCTCTCAAGCCCAGGAAGAGAAATAAGAGGTGTAATTGGGATTTTTGCCTAGGCTATTGGTGGCTTTCTGGCACATAATAAATACGAGCATGTTAAATGTATCCTACATCAAGTATGTCTAAGTTTCTACGAGGTGATCTAGTCTTATATTTCAGTGAGTATTGCAGTAGAAGTTATAATACAGTAGGTGATGTTCAACAGAAACAATCCCCTGTTCATTCCCTTAGTGCCCCTGAGAATCAAACTATGAATAAAATGACTTTTGGCGGAAGTTTCAACTTGAAATAAATCTTAGGAAGTGGTGGAAGGTTGTTTGGAGAGTCCTGTAGCTTGGAATCAGGCATGGATAGCCATGGACTCTTCAAGTGCTTGTCGTTACGTTAATTTGCTTTGTTATCAATTAGTAACATAACCTGGCCTTAGGGAGCTGCCAGCTCTGGTTTGTGGCAGGAACCTCACCTGAAGCTTCTAGAGGATGGGGTCTGTGCAGGAGCACTCCCACTCTGCTGGGGGAGTTTGAAAATCAGGTTCATGTAAGTTAAAGCAAAGGCAGAATGTCATTGAGTTCTTGGCCTTGATACATGGATTCAGTTTGCTTTCTGTTGCAGTGTGAAAAGAACTTCATTTAAAACAATGTCATGTTAAAATATTAAGTACATTTAGACCCATACAGAATGTTTAATGCTAGTGAAGAGCAGGTCACGGTGTCAGCTTTGCAAGTGTCTCTGTGTGGACTTCACATAATGTTTGACAGAAGATCAGTGTGAAGGGAATGTCAGGTTGAAATCTTAAAATGTTTAGGACAGTTAAAAAGGGCAGCTGAAAACTTGGTCCTTTTGCTATCACAGGTAGGAAAGTGTTGGCCCATACAAATAATAGAAAATAATTTAAAATGTTTAGTTTTCTGGATTAATTTGATAGTAAACTAGAGAAAAACTCTTGATGTTAGGGGTTTTTTTCCCTTTCTGAGTTGTCTGTTGTCATTGCAAGTTGTAAATGTTTGACTTCTCGGGTTGCCAGCTTGCTGACCTGGAAATACGATTTCTTGTTACTACATATATTTTGTTGTCTGCTTGTTGGTGTGAAACCACCTGTTCTAGAACCTTAATCTGATTTTGATTAGTTTCTTTGGCTTAGAACAATAAGCATAAGCTCAGCATTTGTGAAATCCTTGCAAGCAGAGGAAAAAAACCTCTTAAAACGTATTGCTGGGATGTTGCTTTGAGATGAGTCAGATGACTTTGGGTTGGCAGTGTGTAATTATGTGTACATTGTGAGATCTGAAATGATAATCAGACACAGGAATAAACATTTGACACCATGTGTAAATGATGCATTTCACTGGCACACTTTCATTTTGAATGGTAAATAAGTAGATTTTGTTCAGTGTTTCTCAATGATTAATGGTAGCCTTGGTGAAGGAGGATGGAGCTGAGGAGTGCTAAGCCCTGTATAAGTAATTTTTTTTTTTTTATAATTCATCCTGTTATTCTAAAAGATACACATGCTTAAGTGAAGTAATGAATTTGATGAGGGCTAAGTAGCACACTGCTATCAACCTTGAATTAAACAAGATTAAGTTTACTTAGGTATAAAATTGTGGCATGCCACATGGGTGTAAGGGAATCCAGTTTCAAATCTTCCCATGTATTTTCTCAAATGTAAAACTAGCATCTCTCATATCATTTGAAGTTTCATTTGCTGTTTTGTTCATTTATCTCAAAAATGTCCTTGAGTAGTTGGTAAAAGCTGTCGGAAATAACCAGCAGATACAAATATTGGTTATGTGGTGTGTGTAATGCACAGTGCTCAGGCTCTGCAAGCTTGCAGAAGCAGCCTTTGATCTGTTCTAGGTGTCAGAAAGAGAAGTTAAAATTCCCCTCTCCTCCATCACCCCTTTATCTTGCAAGATGTGTTCATATGGTGGCCACGTGAAAACTCGGCCATATGAAACCCCACAATGTTAGTTTGATCTCAGGAAGGCCTTTCAATTCCCAAAATTCTTGAATTCTGATAGTGGCATTACTCAGTGTGCAAGAAAACTGGAGAGCAGATATGGGGTGCTAAGTAGCAGTGGGTTTATAAAAGTTCCAGGCGTCTTTGGAGATCAAACCTTCAGCAAAAATAGATCTGCCATCAAAGGGAACCTGGAAGGTGGATTGGGAACAAAGAGGGCACAAAGACAGGCTCACACGTGAACTTACAGCACAAGTCAGCCTCCCCTTTATGGCACTGGGGTTGTATGCAATTAGTTCAGGTCAACTCATTATGCAAATGGCATTCATTAGGACTGTGAGAGCAGGTGACTGATTTTATTGTCAGCAAGACAACAGAAAAAGGATTGAAGAACAAGACTCTGTCTTACAAGCAGAACTGCTTTTAGGTTTTGCAGGGCTGTCACACGTTTTAGGGAGAGGAGGCTCATGCTTTTTATAGTTACTGGGCTAGAATAGCTTGGAGTGGTTGTTTTCTAAAAACTGGCAGGTTGTCACCAGAGTGAAACTCATATAGTGAGTGAGTAAAAGGGACTAATGTATAAACACTAATCTGTTCTCTAAAATGTTCCTGGAAGAATCTTCAGGACTAATATTCTATTTCAAATCACCATGTAGTCATCTGGTTACCCATATGTTCGTATTTTCTACAACAGCGCTCAGGTTTTCCAAGTGAAGTTTCAAGAAAATTCTTTGAAAAAAGAAATTATGTACACTACAGAAATAATAGCTAATCTGGGAATAATCTTGGTTGGTCAGGTTACTGAATTTACTGTGCCTACATTATTTGAAGGAGAATGAAGATCCAGATTCCTGCCAGTTGCTGTTCCTAAAGCAGAGTGAGCTGAAAGTGTGATTCTCTGTCAGTAGGCATCCAGAGGAAAATGTAAAAATTATATTTGTGTACTCATCCATAGTAAAACTTCGTGGTGCCTGTCCCTTGACTCCCCACCTCGTGGGTGTGGGCAGGTGCTCTACAAATGACACAGTTTGGCTCCTGTATGAATAAAGTGCCACAAGGCATCCAATGGCAAGTTCATAGCATGAGGTTTAGTGCAATGGGAACTTCATGTGTTTATGCATAATAGAATAAACTTCCTAAATTGCAATAATCTAATCTATTTTTTTTATTCTAATTGTAACCGTTTAGGCGTCTGAACAAGAATAAATTGCAAGTTCTTCCCGAGCTGCTTTTTCAGAACACACAGAAGTTAACTAGGCTGTAAGTATAATCTGATTTATTTTTCTGTGGTGTGTGTCTATTTTATGTTCCTTATTGTGCAGATTCACATGTTTGTGTTTTGACTGCGGTGAGAGGCTTAATTTTTGTGATATTAAACTGCTAGTTAGTAAGGGTTTTTTAGGGGATGTGTTATGCTTGCTTGTGTGTAGTTGTAATTTGGTGGAGCATAAATATCAGAGGGAAGAGAAACCACAGAATTTTTCTGTTCCTCATACATTCACCAGGATGACGTCAAGGTGACTTATTTTGAACTCTCTATGTAGAGCTACAGAAACCATGGAAAGTGTCAGGTTCACATATCTGGTTCAGTCTAGATGTCCACAAAACCAGACTGCATATACTTATTTTAAAATAATGGAGGCAGTTATAAATTCTTTAGTTTGGAAAATTATGCTTTTAACTAAGTCAAGGCTTTGCTGGATAGGCCAGCAGAGTCATGGCTGCTGCCTCGTCAGGGAGGGAAGAGGAGAAATTATGGAGAGAAATATAAAAACTGTGTTATAAAATGTTTAGATGGCATCAAGGCCCATTTCAACAGCAAGAGAAGGATATAATGAACTTGGCATTGTTTCTTTTTGGTGGGAGGAGGGAGAGGGTGGTGTTAGAACAATAACTGGATGATTTACAAAATATATTTTTTTAAAAAGTGTATAAAAATAAAATGGATGAGCAGGTGCCTGCATAGTTACTATCAAGAAAAGACTCATCTTCCTTCTTAAAGGAGTAGTCAAAAGCTGTTTGAAATAATTTTCTGGATCTTGCCAAAGTTAAACTCGTGATCCAGACTGGCTTTTTGAAATTTGGTAAAATGGTTCTTTTAATGCTTGTGTTTGCTTTATGGAAGATCAGATGCTAAGACTTGTGATTTGGTTAGTGAAATTGTGAAGTTGCTACAGGGTGGCTGAAAAAGTTCTCCATTCATGTGGAATTTTTATAATTGTTTTAATACATCTATGTGCAACCAAACCAACCATTTAGGCAGTGCAGTAAATTTTTCTTCCTGTGGAAATCCAAACCACATGGTGATAGTGCAGATTAATTTTGGATCAGATGACTTTAGAGTAGTAGGATCTTGGATTATGCTTAAAAGAGGCAAGCTGAACAGTGTTGTGCAACAAGTGATACTGATAGTTTGGAGAAATTCTGTAGTGAACTTTTGGTGTTGTCCAAGCTTGTTCATGCAAAACTGTACAAGTAAGTCAACGCCATTGTCCTGCAGATTTAAAAAATATAAAAAAATTATAAGCTATAGCTGTCTTTTAGTCTTAATATCTGCTTGGAAAAATCTTTGTTGGATGTGTTTTGCAAGCTTTGTCATGACTTTTGAAGGCACTGGGATGTATTTGCTCAATGGATTTGCTTGAGCTGAGTAGTTTGGTTTATTAGCATTTCCTAATGTTCTTTGCATGGTTTTGAAACTTTGCATCTTGAAACGCCTCTTGAGTATCAAGTGTGAGCTGGCACATAGCTGCAGATACCTTTATCTGGTCTCTGGAAGGTGCCAGTTGTATTTATTTCTCAGAAGAGTTGCTTCACATGGGTTAGTTGCGTAAGGATATGATGATGCTTTCAAGAGAAAAGCTTTTGTAGAGTTTACCTCTGTCTCTACAAATTCCAGTTTAACATGTCGAAAGTTGCTCTGTGAGTGCATCCATTGTACCTGGATATCATGAGAGGAACTCTCTGGTAATTTGTGGTTTCAGTGGAATGTCGTGTGTGTTGATAACTTGTGTGTATCTGTCCTCAGGAACCTTGCACAAAGAAGTGAAGTGAAAGTAGCTGAGGCTTTTCAGTACCACAGAGTGTATTTTTCAGTAGGTCGTGTAACCATGATACATTATAGCCCTTAACAGCAAGGGCAATAATTTTGCCTTTAGAATACAAAGATTGTAATAAAGTTACATAGAATGGAATGATTAATCTGAATGCCGTGTTCTGTAATGCCTCCCAACGGATGCTGTCGGAACATTTGTCTTTATTCACTGACATTCATTCAGTCTTGCTTACTGTTTAACAGTGCATTAGATAGATCACTTTAACACTGTTTGTCAGAAGAAACTTGCTTTTTCTTTTGAAGATACAAGTGTTATATAAATAGAGTGTGTATTATATGCAAATAAATCTTAGCTCAAGTGAACTGTTACGGTTCCAAGTGTAGTTTGGTTGCGTGTTTTTCTGTCACGGGACAGGAATGAAAAATTTGCTTCCTACTAGAATTTGTAAAAATGCACACACGTATATATGGTTGCTCTCTGTTGTTTCACGTTACTGTCTTGGTCCCACTGCTGGTAGGTTCAGAGCTGTTCTTTCTTGCTTCTGTTCTGACTTGTCTGAAATCCAGCAGTGCCCCTCTGCTCACAAGTGGATCGGACGCTCGGGTGGTGGGGCAGTGGTGCCCGCATTCCTCTGCAGCTGCTCTGACCCAGCCTCTCCAGGAGAAAGCAGGGCTGAGAAAGTGATGAAAGGGCATAAAAGCAGTGAAACAAAAATCGGTATAACGGGCTGATGCAGGAGTGAGGTAGATTCTGTGGAATTTACGAGGAGTGAATTTAAATGAACGTTAAAAAGTGTAGATAATGCTGGTCTGCCTTAATTTTAATTTTCCATGGTATAGCTATATTACTTCTGCTGCCATATTTTCCAGCTCTTGACTCTGAGTTACTCAGATGTTACTCAATTATTTTCTTCTTAATAGTTATAATCCTCATAAAGTAGGAAGTCCAAAATCAAGTATTTTAATTGTGTAAGCTTGCTACAGCTCAAACAAAGCAAAATTTTAAAGAACTAAGTATTTCTGTGCAGTATGTCCAAACTGTAAGATGTGGGTTTATTCACTGGAACGAAGAGCTCAGTCTTGTCCATGGAGGAAATAGAGATGAATTCTGTGATTCTTACAGCTGCCCTGTCCAGCAGGCATGCAGTGAATGTAGAAGTCCGTGGCTTTGTTAATGAAGGTACAAGCTCAATTTTTTTTTTTTTAAGATAAAGCTAAATAGAAAGATGCCGTTCTAAGTTTGATAGCTTGATGAGAGTTTGAAAATTGAGCATATTTATTATCATGAATAAAATTTGATGAAGATGGAGTGACTGAGCTGCTTAAACATGGAGGGATTTTGTGTGCTGGAGGGTTTCGGGGAAGAGCTGTTAATGTTTCAGGAGTAGTTAAAGGCTGAAAAAGCAACTGAGGGCTTTTCTCAGTGTTCTGTCAGCCAGGCTGAAACCTGGGACTTCACTGGAGAAACCGAATTGTTTCTGCAGGTTGGTATCAGCAGAATCTCTTCAGCCTGGCTGCTGCTGGGAATCAGAATGCAGGACATGGTTTCTTGTCAATGCTGTGCTTGAAAAGCTGCAGGACAAAGCTGGGGGTTCTCGTGCTGTTCCATATGTACATGGTTTAGGACAGCAGTGCTGTGGTCCCTGCTGGATTCCGTGTGTGTCACCAGGTCATGCACGGTGCATTTCCACTGGAATCCACTTTCTGATAACTAATGAAATTAAATTTAGAATGCTTCTCAGATTGTAACTGCATCCTCAACCTTTACTTCAACTCCAGGTACCTTTGGCTTTTTTCTCCAAGCCTCTCCTAAGTTCTGAGCTTCAGGATATCCTTGCATCTTTTACAGGGCTGGTTCGGCTTGGTTGTCACATCTGGTTGGTATTACAAGCAGGAATATATAGAGTGAAATAAACCTTAAATGGAATGCGAGGCGTCCCACAAAACGAGTTTCTCATAAGGCTTTGAGCCTTTTCTTCTAGAAAGAGTGGCTTTGAGACTCATGGATTTTGTTTGCTTTGGTTTAGATAAGGGTTTTAAGTTTAAGTTGGAGGGTGAATGAACCCTCGATTGTACTTTCTTGTGGAAATGTTTCTCGTTGCTCTGTTGCCTTCACTGCCTAGGTTTTAAGGCTTCTGAACGGTTTTATCTGGGGTAATTATTTAATAATTCAAAATGCAGGCACTTTTAATGAGCAAACTGAATCAAAGAAAATACTTTTTTAATGAATTGAGAAATAAAAGCATGAAAGATTTTTTTTTTACATAGTTTCAGGTATTTACAGATATCTATCCATAAAGGAACATAAAGGTATTTTTAATACAGATGATGAAATGCACAGAAAAAAAATAATAAAATGAAACATGTAATTTAACACCTATGAAACTAGGTTTTGATTCTAAGGCAGTGATTTTCTTATATCCAAATACAACTCGTGAAATTTACCCACAAAGTTTGTAAGCAAAGATTTGTGCCTGTTGGAATCCTGTTTCCTCTGTGTGCAAAGCTGGTGTATAAAATGATTGTAGTGCATCTGCTTTTCACTAAAAACCAAGTATGCTAGTGGTCCATGAGATACTTATTTATCTTTGAAAACAAAAAGGGGAAAACAAACCCGTTCGCCCACAGACACCCTGTCATGTAAGAATATATTTGTTTCATTGTTGAGCCTCTATACCTCAGGCTAGCTGCTAAGTAGTCATGGTAAAGCTCCTTTGTGTGTGTGAAAAAAACCTCTTAGAAGTGCTCTAAACTCAAGTCTTGCGGTGAGAATTAATACCTCTACCAAATTTATAGCCATGGACCATTTGTTGGGTCTATTTACTTTTAATGAACTGTCGTAGTTGTCACTTGACTGAGCAAACCAGGCTCTGGAATCTTAGATACTGAAATCTGATACCCAAATATCAGGAGAGTAGAAGCATCCATTAGACTCTGAAATGAATTTGTTTGCTTTTTAGAGTGGTATCAGAATCTAGATTTTATTCCAAAACTGAATTGTCTTAGTGTGGGAGCAGGGCACTGTGATCCTGAACTGAGACAATTTGGGTCGGTGGCTTTGCGTGCACAATATCTTTGTGTTTAAATTTCCTAGTCATGGTGTCCCAATGTTTTATCATATTCATTTACAGTTATTTCTAAAGTAGGCTACAGTAGCACCATCAGCAGAATGGAGATCTTGTAGGCAAGTTATTTGTTTTAATAAAATGGCATTTCCTCTCAGTGTCAGGAGCAGCCATTCTGTAGCGAGTTGCTTGTTGTTAACACGGTGGAAGTATTTGTAGCACTGTGAGGTTTGTCAGAGCTGGATCAGTGGGATGCTTATTTCTTGTCTGGGGGAATATTTTGAAAGCTGATTGATAGATGGGTAAAATAGTGAGTAAGTACTTGCAGCACACAACGCAAATTCTGTGAGTAGCCTTAAAAAGAGGCAATATTCAGATTTAGCAGAATCACAGAATGGCTGAGGTTGTGTGCTGGCCTGACCCTGGCTGGACACTGGTGCCCAAAGCTGCTCTGTCGCTGCTCTTCTCAGCTGGGCAGGGAGAGAAAATACAATGAAAGGCTTGTGGGGTGAGGTAAGAGCAGGGAGAGATCCCTCACCAGTGACTGTCATGGGCAAAGCAGACATGACTCAGGGATATTAACTTTATTGACAAGGAAATCACAGTAGGGCAATGGTTATTTTTTAGAAATTGCTATTTGCCATCTCTTTTCTTGACTTGTCCGCTTCCTTATGATATCAGTGTGTGTGCAGTGTGTGTATTTGATTTTCTGTAAGTAGTTTCCTTGGATAATTCCTGGTGTGAGTAGCTGGAACTATTTAGTTAGTGCTTTACTTAAGAAGCTGCCCTGGTTAAACATAAACATGAAGGTGCTCTCACCTTCCCTGTGTGACACTGCTGTGCTGCAGGCAGGTGCTGGCCCCAGTGAGTCAGTATCCCGTGCCTGGAACTGGACAAGCGCAGTGTGTGTTAGATTTTCCCAGTGCCTGCTTTCCTCTGAGTGCCTGTGCAGCTCAGATGTTTATTGTAGCCAGGGGGTTGTTGCACATGGCTGTGATTTGCCCAGGATTTGCTGCTGAAAGCCCTCTGAGAAGTGTCACTCGTAAACCCTCCTTCCCAGCCCTATCCTCAGCCAGCTCAAAGCATCAAACCATAACTCCTGGTCAAATTCAGACTCTTTCATCTTGTGGATGTTATTAGAAGCTGTGCTTGGAAAAGCAACCAGATCATAAATTTTCTTAGTGTCCTCTTTATTTCTCTGTTTGTTCTCTTTCTAGAAAGAAAGCTCTCCCAGCTCGCTGCCTTAGAGCTCCGTTATCATTTCCCATTAAAGCAGGATCCTGACAATTCAATTGTTGCAGGAGTTTGAGTTACGGTGTTGCCATGACAAAAGAGCATGGGCTTGTAACAGGGTGTTTTTGTGGTTTTATCCACATCCAATAATTGTAGTTTTACTGTGTATAGATCGCAGCAGGTCTTTTCAGAAGACAGTAAATAATTACAGTAAGTGTTTGCTGGTCTCTGGGGTGCACTTCTGGCTTGGGAAAGATGTGCATTAGGTCAGAGGCTTGTGCTGCAGATAGCTGGATGACATTTACACCATTTATCAAGCTGAAGTCATTCTAGATCTTCTTTTGGGCTCTGCTGGTAAATAATGTATGTAGCTTTTTTTTTAAAATACACCAATTTTATTTGAAGAGTCTGAGGATCTTCTTCTGTCTAAATTGGTGCAGAAGAATAATTAAAAATACAATAAAAGATTTTTAAAATTATTTTTATTATTTTGAGAGTAGAAAACAAAGGAAAACATGTTGAGAAGCCAGAAGGCTTCCTCCTCAGTGTTGCTTTTTCCCCTGTGTGAAATTGGTTATTTGAAATGATCGTGTGCAGATGTCTTGCTTCCCCTCTTAGGGGAAATAGGCACGACTGGGGAAGAAAGGGTGTTTTTTTGTGAAAATTACTGCTGGGTTTTAGTGGCGTCTTCCTTCTAAGGAGGTTTCTATTGCCAACTTCTGTGATCAGGTCATCTTATTACAAAGCTATTTAAGGGAGGTTGTGGCAAAGGATTATACATTTCCAGAAGAAATGCCACACATGCAGATTAAGCATAAATCTGCTTTGGAAATAAGTTGTTTTACTCTGTTAGCTGAGTAACTACTGCCTTGCATTTCCGACGTTTTTTGCTTTGCTATTTGAAGAGTGACATCTTTTCATTGATATTCAGCTCAAGAAACCAGGAGACTCCAAATTAATGGGATTAATTTGCCATTTAATAATTTGATAATTATTTGGTAACCTTAGCCATGCTGCTGGGCATCCGTTTTCCTGAGCATTGGAGTTTTTAAAGTACTCTCAGATATATTCTAGTTTCAAATCCCATGGCTTGGAGATAGCACATTAAAAATACTGTTAATATACTGTGACTGGCTGCTCAAAGCAATCCTGAACTGGAAAATGCAAACACCAATAGTAGCCTTGTGAACTTACTAAGTCCAGTCCATGATTTTGCATCAACAGAGCTCTTGTAAATAGTTTCTGATGCTTCTTAAAATTTGCCTTATTCTTGGTATCAAACAAGGAATACTGATAAATTCAGTCTGTACTCACAATTAGACATTAATTCCCATCAGAGTTCATTCTTTTCTCCCCAGCCAGCACATCCTGGAGGTGCTTAGGCAAAATTAGGCTTTTCTGAAGTTCTGCAGAATCTTCTGCTGCTTTGAGTGAGTGCCAGCAAGGCCAGCTGGATGGGGACTCCATGGTCAGTCACCACCTCGAGAGCTGCAGGCGTGGGTTCTGAGGGTGGCCGCGTGTGCTCTGCCAGCTCTGAAATGTGTCCTTCTCAACTGCCTTCAACTTCTGTCTTCAGAGTGACAAATCCAAATGGGGAGAAAAACACAGTGACTCAGCTGGCTACGAGGGCTTTCACATGACTGAGAGCTGCTACAGAGGTCTCAAAACACAGCACTTGTGGGTGGGCATTATTGGGCTGCTGTTTTCTTACATTAGTCTTCAGTATCTGGGCTTTTTTGCTCCTGTGAGCAGCAGTCCAAGTGCTGTAGCTCCCTGTGGTGCTGGGTTCTGGTCCCTGGTGCTCCATTTGTGGTGGTGGCAGGGCTGGGGAGCCGCTGCTGCCGGTGGCCTCTGCAGGGTGGATTTGTCTGTGGCGCTCAGGGGCTGCTTTCAGGCTTGGCAGTGGATTGAGTGGCTGTGGAGGTTGCAGCTGGAGATTAATTAGGTTATATCACAGGTATATTATTACTGAGGGATTCTGACCTGATGGTTTATAGGCAGTTTCTTTTCCGGAAACTGGATAACCCTGGTAGTCTGTGCAGCTCTAAGTTTGTCAGGGTCAGATTTACTGCATTTGCTTTGTTAATGTGGCTTTTTGGCCTCGCCGTTGGAGCTAGGCAGCAAATGCCAGCACATCACGGGTACTTGCACACAGTGTATTGCTATATGGATATTGCTTTTCTTGTTACAAAACTTCCTTTTAATCAGTTAGTTCATATGTGAATGGTTTTTTGCCTTTCCCCTTTGGCCATGCTCTAAAAGGAGCTGGAAAGTGTTTTCCTGAGTGTTCAGCGCTTCTGAGCTGCTGGAGTCTTGTCGGTGGTTAGAATGAGCAGTGGGAAATTCACTTGTAAATTGTCATTACTGCAACTAGGAGACAATGCAGAGTGAATATAACTCTTTTCTTTTTGGTGAACAGGAGATTAGAATACATTTGGCATTATTTTCACGCTGAGGCAGTTTCCTCACACAAAGCGAATGTAGGAACAGATTGAACTGATGACCCGAAGTGCAGACATCTCATCTACGCAACAGGAAAAATATCATAACGATAATGTAAATGTTTCTGCTGCTTTCCATAATAGACTGTCATCCCGAGGCCAAAGATGAGTTTACATTCATCGTCTTGTAAAAGTCCTGTCAAATACTTTGGAAATATGTTGCAGATAATGAGAATTTCTTTTAGTGTGTGTGGATAGTAGTAGGAGGGGACATGATCATTGGTGTAGAGATACTAATGAGGGTTAAATTGCAAGTGCTGCAGATGAAGCCTTGATTTTCATCAGCGTCTTCAAAAAGAAAAGGCCATTTCCCATCACCAGTGTTCTGGCTTCAGCTCTCCTGGTTGTTTCATGGCAGCAGAACCCTGCTTTACCTGTGGAGATTTGTTGTACAGTCAGAGTGCCCCATGAGTTAAAGGTTTGGTGGCTAAAATGATGCAAGGCGAAATACTTCCTTGTTTTAATTATCATTCGGGTTTCTTCTTGAAATCTGCAATGTGTAAAATGGGAAGCTTAAGTCAGGCTTTCTGGAGCTTTTCCATGTGTTTCACAGGGGTAATAGGCCATGCCTGTTTAAAGTATTTCAGACACTTAAAGGTCTCCAAAATGAAAGCTGCTATTACTTTTAAATGCACTATGTTTGCTTTTGAAATACAGTCATAAATGATCCAGGATTTCATTTTGATTCCAGTCCCTGCAGTTGAGAGAGCCGTGGGATTGTAGCCCGAGGCGTGTGTGTGCCTGTCAGAAGGGTCAGCGCCGAGCTGAACCGGGGGGATTTGATCTGGAGCCTGACACAGCTCCGCGTCCCAAGTGCAGACTGCGCTGTAAAACTTACAGGGGCAGAAAATATTCATGAAACAAAATTAAAATAACCCGTGCAAGTCATTAAATGTTACCGTGCTACGAGAATAGATTGGCAAGGGCGGTTTATTATCATCTTGCTCTCATGACTAAGGCAAGGGTGTTGTACAAGGTGTGCCTTTGAACTGCTTTTATTTCTTCAGTCATTGTAACACGCTGAAAACAAAAGGTTATGGCACCTTGTGTTATCCAAAGTCCGTGAGCTGATTTTTAATGTTTCCCTTATATAATACTTTGGAACTTAGTGAGATTATTCAAATATACAGTAATTGCCACCGTTGAATATTGAGGTTTTCTACAATGAAAATGCAAATACTATTGAGAAAATTGACTGAAGCATATTTGAAATTAAGCACCTGCCTTTTGCTTTGCTCTGTTAAACTCCCTGATGGGCTGTTGCTAAAGACATCTATGAAATGTTTTCTTCAGGAAACAGCTGATATGAATTTACTCCATTCCTATTGATCTATGAAGGAATGTTAAGTTTAATGTTTTGAATGGTTTCTGTACACGGTACAACATCGGTGCTCAGTGAACTGTGAGGGGAAAAATGCTGACAAGAAAGGCATCCGATATGAAACCAAATATTATGCTTATAGAGTTAGTGTCTTTTGTTGAGAGAAATAATCTTGTATTCTACCACACAGTCACAGGAACAGAACTCCCTGTAAGTTCTGATATCATCCTGGGTCAGCCCTGCCTCGCGGTCCTTCCTGGGAGTGAAGAGGATTCACTGGAACATTCAGTCTCTGAGCCCCAAACTGCTTTCTTTACAGCAAGCGTATGCACAAAGTGACTTTATCTTCAAAAGCACTGGATGGAATTTTTGCTTTTTTCACCTTGAGTTTGTATCATCCTGCTCCACTTGTTCCCAATAATTGCTCGATTTACCCCATACCTTAGTATCCCTTACTGGGAGCAGATCTGATGGTATATTGTGCTAGGTTTTTGACTAGGACTTTTTCTGCAACAAGTGGCAGCCTTTGCAGTGTCTTGGTGTTATTTGACCCGGGAACTTGCTGGTCTATAGGAGGTACTTCACTGAACTTCCCTTCCTTCGCTCCAGAGGCCTCGTGTTCCTCCTGCAGGCGTATGAAGTGCCTGTATGGCTGCCAAGGGCTGCACTGGAAACACCGTCCCGGGATGGTGCATTGCCATTGGGCTGGCTGCAATGAAACCCCTCAATCTGTGTCCTTTGCTGGCTTTGTTGGGAGGACACAGTGGCACATCCCTGTGTGAGCGAGGGTGCTGCCCCAGAGGGCACCGACTCGGCGCGAGGAATTTCGGTGAGGCTGTTTTGGTGTTTGCCGTGAGGCTGGGAAATGCACAACCGTGGTCCAGCGTGTCCCTTCCCACCAGTCCTTCCTCTGACAGGAGCAGAGTTGGACTGACATTGCTCAGGTGGGCCACTCAGTTTTGACTTTCAAGGCAACATTCGTCAAGTATTTTGATAAAGTGTAATTTACATGCATCGGTAATTACAGGCTCCAGAGGGACCATGGTATTTTTTTCCTGACACGACAGGAAACAAATTTCCCATAAGCCTGGGGAATGCAACATGCCACTTGCCCCAGTTGGTGGTGAACTTCAAAGGAAAACAATGTTTCTTTTTACTGGCCTCGGGTTTTGCACTATTTTATCTTCAAAACTGGTATTTCAATTGCTTGAAGGGAATTATTTTTCTTCGCTGCTTGTTACTCTTTTTCTCCCAAATGGCATTGCTGGTTTTTAAAAATGAGGACCACCTCACTCTCTTGCAGCTGGAGCTTATTCCAACTCCTCTTTAATGAGGTAAACCCATTTCATTGTGTTTAAATAAGCACACGAACAAAGGACCAGTTGCTGCATTGGCCTGTGGATAGCTGTGGCTTACAGCATGTGTCAAACTTGGCAAAAATATGAGCTAGATTGTTTTTCACTTTGTAGTTAAGGTTTGTAAATAAATACAATTTTATAGAAAGTGTAAATGATATACCTTTAAAAGTTGTGAGTTATTTATTACCAGTCTGTTCCTTTCGTATCTCTTTATTCACTTTGGAGAGTCCTTCCTTTCTAAAGAATGAAATGAAAAGGGGAGAAGATTTTCCTCTTCCTTTAGAGCACACTGAGCATATGATGAAATATGGAAAAGTGAGGACTTGTCACTCTGGCTTGACTCTGTAGCCTTGCCCTGAAAATGAGGATGGAGCTCAGTTAGCAGAAACTTTCTAAGGCATTTTGTGTGCGTGTGCCCCAGTGCTTGAATGTCGGACTGGCAGGAAGAATGCCAGAGTGAGCTGCTCTTCGGGCTTTCAGCCTGGCCTCTCCCTATGTATGGTGACCTGAAAGATTAACACAGTTAAAAACTGAGGGGAAGCAATTTTTACGTGTGAAAATTTCCAGTATTTGTAAAGAAACAAGCTCTAGCAGCTCCCAGTGAGTATCCAGGAGCTAGAGGGCTGCTGGGGATGCTGCTGTGTTGAATGGCCTGTGACAATGCTTCTGTGTAACTTTAAACTGCACTTTTTAAATTATGCAACACTTAGATACTTCACCGAGGTTTTTTCTTAAGTGACTTTCCACAACTGACTTCATCCATATGGGCTGGGGCGATTAGTTGTAGAAAAAGTCAGTGGCTTGTCTTGGACCAGCAGTCACCGGGTTGTTCGGAGTTTTTTTCCCCACTAATGTGCCTGCTTTTTAAGGTTTTCGTATTTAATATTGTGGTAGCCAACCCAATTGTTTCTTTCTCCTGTAGAAGGAGATTTTTCTAGTTTTCTTGCCAGAAATATAAGAATGTATATACAATACAATATAAGAAAGAATGGAGCACCTCATCAACATTTAACTGGCTGTGTTTTGAGTGGGAAATTGAACCATGTGACCTCAGAGGTCCCCTACAACCTGAAATATTCTGTGGTTAAATACATTATTTACAATATTTAGTGCTAGGGATTGGAAGCTTTCAGCTGTTTCAAGGTTTGGCAGATACTGTGGATGGGATATCATACTCTGGAGTTTTTCTTTTTTTCCCCTCCTGTTCAGAATGAAAGATTAAATGTAGTAGACAGGATTTTGGTGGGTGCTGGAAGATCCTGTGCCTAAGAGGTGCAAGATTGTGCTCATCGTCAGGATGTTAGAGTATGAGGATGTTGGTGTTCAACTCCCACAACCCTGGAAAGTCATCAGGAGCCAGAATTGATGAACTGCTGCTGAGGAAAGTAAATTTTAGCTGTCTCCTGCCCTAAATTGTGCTGTTTGAATCTACTTGTAATGTTGACTGTGGTATCCTTTTCAGAGGTAGGATGTGCCTTGGCGTTCAGTGTTTTTACATTTTATCATCTTGTGTCTTATTGTGGGAGGAACTTATTTGCTTTATCCCTTTCTTGAATGTGTCTTGGTTCTGCTTTGCTTAAAACCAGCTTGTGAAATCAGAGTGGCTGATCTGGGAGGCTGTGGTGGGGTCATTGTGTAACACAGGCAAAGGGGTGCTGCCCAGATTCTCTTTCAAAATAGTGTAAAAAAGGAAAAGGAAAAAGGGAGTATAGTATGGATGGCTCCTGTTCTCAGGGTTTTCCTTCCCAAGATCCTGTTTGAAGTGGACTCGGCATGGATGGAGGATCGAGGTGTTCCATCAGCAGGAGGCATTTTCAGGGGTTTTTTTTTTGTTTGTTTTTTCTTTCTTTGGAGGACCCGTGGTTTCCTGCCTTCAGGAAGGAAAGTCCCGAGGCCCCAGAGGGTGATGTGTGGGATTGGTGCCTGTCCCGCGGGTCTGTGGTCAGGATGGGAGCTGCGAGTTGGCTCCTGGCCCCTTTCAGTGCTGCCCTCAGCCTGGGTGCCCGTGGTGTGTGGGCAATGCCAGCGTGCAGGGCTGTCAGAGCACGCACGGCTCGGTGTGCCAGCGCTGGCACCGGCGTGCTGAGTTCATGTCCGATGGTCACCTTTGAGAGAGGGGCACACTGGGCTCAGCCTCCCATCATCTAAGAACGTAGCTTTTGAATTTAAATGTTATTAACTTAGTTTCAGGTTGCAGCTACAGAAAAAGGTTTGTTCTCTTTCTGATCTTAATCTGATGATCTTGATTTAATTTTTGAATTTATTTCCAAACAGTCTCTAAGGTAATGTTACTACAATGTCAGCAATCTATTTAAATTACAGAAAAATCCTAACTATTTTTAAAAAAGTGGTTAAAAGGAAATGTTGTCTTAATGTCCACTGGGCTATGCTGAATTTCAGGCATGTTTTCAGCTACTACAGCATCATGCCCATGCCACAAATGGGGTTTGTATGTGAAGATTCAAACAGGCCCAACCAATCATCTCATGATTTTGAAACTTGTGGTAAAGCTCCAGCTAAGGAAAATATAACACTATTTCTTGCATGATGATCCTGGTGGTACTTCCTTCTGATACTGATGGGAAGGACTTCTTAGCAGTGTCTTCAGAAAGGCTCAGCTTGAGTCACTCAATTAAGTTACTGAATTACAAACTTTTACTTAAATGTGTAAATCAAAAGATTTTTTTCCAAGGAGGTTTTTTTTTCCCAAAAAAAGTTTTTGTGAATCTTTCTGGCAGCCATCTGTATATAAAATAATAAAAAAAAAATTGCAAAATCTAACATTTGTGTTATGCAGATTAATTAGTTTAGAGTTCTCAGCTAGTGGGCCAAAGAAATGATTTATGCTGTGGAGACTGGTGTGTCAGGGACAGGTAATATGTGAAGTAATTTTTAACTATGTGAATGAGACAAGTACTTCAATTTTAGGAAGGTCTATTTCTGAAATAAAAATGAGATTTAAAATGTTTTTCTGTTTAAATTTTCTTTTTGTAATAAAAAACAAAATAATTTTGTGCGTTGATTAAAACCATATAATAGTATTTAATGGTTCCTCATTTTGTATTTTCACAGACTGAAAATAACCATCACCTCATAGCCCTGTATCTTAAATAATTCCAGATAGCATAATTATCTTTAATTTGAAGGGATTGCAAATAATGGAGTACACACTTCACACAGTAACTTCTCATGAATCCATACATCCCACTTGTTACCCTGTAGTGATGATGCTTATTGAAGCTGGTACATTACAGTACTGATTAACATTTCATAGGGTTATACATCTCATAATTCATAAGAGAAAATGTAGAAATTACAGTTGATGTGCAGTGCTCTTATTCCTTTGAATTACCCCAAGGCACCTGAGTGTTTGAGTGAAAGGATGGGTAATGTGTGTTTTGCTTATTTTCAACTATCGTCCCTTGCTAAAACATGTTTAGAGACATTTTATGGGAATTATGGCTCTCTTTGGCAGAATTTTAGGTGTGAAAAAATTGGTAGCATTTATTTCACCTGTGCCTGAATGCAAAAAATATTAGAGGACAAAAGAGTGATCCATATACTGAGAAGAGGAGCCAGAACTGGAAGAGGATTTGGTGGCAGTTGTTTTATTCTGCTGTGGCACTTTGGGTTTCTCCAGACTAAGTCACAGCCACAGGGGCTGGGTGAGGGTTCCTGATCCAGAGGGTCCCTGCAGTGCCAGGCCGAGTTACCCCTGGGCTGGGGCAGGCCTGCCCACCTCCTGCAGTTCCACGGCGCTGGGTCACACTGGAAGCTCTGCAAGCACACGTTGCTTAACTGCCTGAAATCCAAACTGGCAGCACAGGCTGTCATTACAAACCCCTGGGAAGAAATGCAGTCCTTTCCAACTTCTGCTGACTGCTGAAACAAACCCCACCCAACCAAAAAACCTAAAGTCAGACAATTTAAAATAAAAAAAAAGAAAAAAAAAAGCACTGTCTTATGTTGTTGCCTTTGCACAGCAGAATCCGCGTTCTAAATCTACCGAGTTACAGAGAGTCAGGAGAGCAGCTGGGGCTTAAATGCTGCACTTGTGCAGAGGTGGATTTATACTGGTGCTTCTGTTTGTCTTTGCACTGAGCTTGCTCAGGTGTGTGCAGAGTCCCTCTCCTGGAAATCTGACGTTGTTCTGCTCAGCATTTCAAACTGTCTTAGGGATTAACCAGGGGAAACAAAAATCCTGCATGCAAAAACATTTCTTCAGTGAACTATAAGTTGAGTACAGGGACTGATTTTTTTAAAGTCATGTTGGAAAATATAAATTGTTAGGTAATAAGGTGGAAAAAAAATTACCTGATAAGGGCAAGGAATTTTGGAAGGTGGTGGGCAAGACTCGGTGTCCTGATTGGAATTTTCAGTTGTTGAATTAAGTGTATTATTTAAACAGCTTGGATTCTAAAGGATTGGATGGCATTTTGAATTAAGTAACTTCGTGTGGGTTAGTTTACTGTTAGACAGCAGTGGTGTTAAGAGCTGGTGATTTATTTTATTGTAGGTAGCCAAACATCTTTGTGGGACGGTCGTTTCACATACACATACGTTTTACTCACCCTCTTGGTGTAGGTACTTTTTTCCATCACTGCTCTTGCATATGTTGTGCTGATGCCGAGTTGCTCTTGGAAACCATTTCTTAGTATGGACACTGGGGCTGTTTGTCAAGAAAATGCCGTGCTTAATAAAACCAGCATGTAATGCAGCAGCCCAGGCACATTACCAGCCTGCACACTAGTACAGATTCCATAGAAGCGTTACAGTAATGCTACTCTTTGCTTTCAGCTTGTTGTGCTATTGGCATATTATATAAATAGCCAGCTATTGAGATACTTGGGAATTTTTGAATGAAACCTTTTGTAGGATTTAAAAATTGCTGGGTTTGGGTTTTAACGGGAATATTGGGGAAATCAGACACTACTTGAATTGTCTTAAGTTATTACAGAATAAGCAAATTGTAAAAAGACTGCATTGTGATCGTTCCTGTTCCTGAAATACTGATGTTTTTCCAGCAGTTGTAAATCAGTGCTTAAATAGTCTCTTGGTGTAGAGACAGGACACAAAGGGTTTAGCTGTGCTTGCCTTGAAAAGTCATGGAATTTTTTGGTTAAACACAATGAACTTGAAATGGTGAAATCTGAGTGAGTGATCTAAGTCATTTTTGTTGCAATTTTCTTCAACACTTACATTGCCCAATTTTTGTGGCATAATAGAAGGACACAGATCAGAAATTGAGTGATGGTTCCTGACAAAATGGTTCCTGATATTAATAGAAAGGAATAAATAGGAGCCGTTTTTATGCACCACTGAAGAGAATGTGTGATGGTGAGCCTGGAACAGCAGCCAGGCTGGAACAGAAACAGGCTTTGAGTTTATGAACTTGAGATAAATATTTAAAAATGCCATTTCAATATGTGCAGAGTGTATTTTTCACATTTAAGTTTGGTTTCCTTTTAAAGTGTGTGTCAGATAAGAGCACCTGCTAGGGCTGCTGGTGGGCAGGTCTGGAACCCCAGACATGGCCAGAGCCTGGCCAGGGAATGGCTCCAGGGACTGGCAGCGAGGAGACAGCAAATGGTTTCAGTATGGGCTGGCTAGTGGAGTTGAGAGGGCAAGTTTTGGAGAATTTCAGCTATGTCATGGGAAATGGCCACAGCCAGACTTGTGATTAGCAGGAGAGAGCAAATCCTCTGGGTCATTGCCAGGGTTCAGGAGGGCAAAACACTGCTGGGCTATCAAATTGTTGCCATACTTTGTTTAAAAAAGAAAGGGAGGGCAAATATAAGTGGGGGGAAAAAACCACAACTAACAAGGAAGGAGATTTTTTGGGTGTCAAATGTGCCATAATTTTAATGTTGCTGACATGTACAACATGAGCAGCGCATGAGAACAGAGAACGGCTGCAACAAGTGCATTCAAATATTGAAGGTGTTGAGGAAACCTGAAAATGTAATAGCCACTGATTGTTTGGGGTTTTTTTCTTTGGATTAAAAGAATCTTCTCATAAATTGCACTGGGTTTTTTTTTCTTATAGAATTTACCTACATTGAGGGTCATTTTTGTGTATTACTGATCCCAAAATGACTTTAAGCTGATTTTTCTGTGTCCTAAATGGAAAGATATCGTGTGACATATTGAGGGAATATGAAAAAATATTTACCTTTTTTTTAGAAAAAAAATAACAAAAGTATTTTTTGGAAGGACACTAATTAGAGCCAAAAGCAAAGTAGACAACTTAAACTACTCTCAGAACACTAAAATTCATTGAATTTTTTTGATGTGAGGCAAGCTGTTGTAAATACCTGCTGTATTGGTCAGACCTGCTGAGTGTGATTTGTGAGAGCATTCAAGTAGGAGTTTCCTGGTTCTGGGACATTGCAGCTTTCCAAGTCAAACCTCTTTATTCATTCACCTCAGGTAAGTAAACAGAGCTGTTTTGTTTTGCCCTTCTGTGGTTGCTCCCAAACCACAGTGCCCGTGGCTCTTGGAACAGCTCTTTTGCCAGACAGTGGAGTGAGGTTGTGCCACCGGTCCCTGAGACAGGTGGTGGCTGACCACAGGCAAAACCATTCATTTTCCCCTCACCCCATTTCTCCTGACTCACTGCAGGAACAGGCTGTAGGATTGATTGTACCAGCCTGGTTCAGTGGGAACCCACAGCCTGTGGAGTGAGGCTGGATCCCTCTGGATCCCTGCCCTGAATAGCAGTGAAATGTGTGGGTGCTTGCTGCAGAGCACCCCAGAGGGATGCCAGGGCTCCAGACTGACTGGATTCCTCCTGTCAGGAGCCTTTGTCTCCGTGACAGTGATGCTGCCCTGACCCTCTCATGGTGGCTGTGGTTATGGGGTGTCAGGGTGCCCATGGCTGGTTGTGGAACTTGCTCCTCTGGATATTTAGCAGAGGGAGAAGGAATCCACTGTGGTGGCGGAAAAAAAATCCCAAGTCCTTTTACCTGGGTTAGCCCTGAAGTTCTCCAGCCTTGTTTCCTGATCACAGGTGTGGGTACTCCCAGCTGCCAGCCGGGGCAGGGACAGTTCAACAGGTCAGAGCTGATTATGTCAGACCTGGAAGTGACAGAAATGCTGATCTCTTTCCAAAGAGCCCATGTGTCAGGCCTTATGTAGTGCTCTGGTTTATTTTCTGATCACTGGGCTTTTATTTATTTTTTGTTCCCTCACAGAAGGATGGCATTTCCAGTTGATCTTTCAGATTTTCATTTCCTTACACGTTTCATCTTTCATTAAATACAACTCCGCATTCTTTACTCACGTGTAAGTTACAGAAAACTTACCCTAAAAGCAAGTTCCTGCAATTTACATGTCAGTAATTCTATTTTGCTGTATTAATGTGATTGTTTGAATTAATCCATCCAACCTATTTCTTTAGTAAATGCAGAGCACTTACAGGTTAGTGTTTCAAGAATAATACTGTAAATGAGCAGAGCTTTGCAGACTTCTCTGCCAAACGCTGTCTAGAGGCAGAGTTCTTTCCCACACAGAGCTGTCCTTCCCCAGCTCCTCTGCAGCAGTGGGAAGCAGGAGCATCGTCCATGACTCATGACACAGAGCTTAATAGCTGCTGTGGAAGCTCAGAACTGTGTCAGCCTTGGCCCCAGATGTAAATGTGGGACTATTTGCTGACCAGTTGAGAGTTTACATGGAGCATTTGGCTGGAGGACAGCACTGTAAGTCTTCACAATGGTAACACTGATGCATTTGGGTTGCCTGAAACCCCAAACCTAGGAAAGCGTAAATAGCATATCAAAAGAATTCAGAGTGAATCTGTGTTGATTTTGATGTGTTTCTTTGCAAGGTTAGGCTGAATGTCAGCAGTCAAGTGGGCTCTTGTTAGTGCTTGAGGTTGATGGGTTGTCTCTTAAAAAAACATCAGTGTCCTAAATGAGAATTTGTTCACTAAGAAGCAGCTAAACCAGGTGTAGAAGTAATAGCCAGGAGTTGCCCTGAAATAAAGCTGTTCCCTTGAGGTGACATCCAAGTCTCTGGTTGGGCCTGAGACTTTGGATTTTAGATTAGTTTAATTCCTAAAGGATAAATGGCGTGGATAAGCACAAAGTGCGTGTCTGGTTTGTGTTGTCACCAGTGCCCTCCACTGAGGACTCTGTTTGCATAGAGTGATATGCAGGGTCTGAAAGGTGGTTCTGAGGAGATCTTAACCTCTTAGTTGAGGGATTAAGAGGTCACCACAAGAACTTCTGGGCACATAATCCTGGAGTCAGAGGCTGAGGCAGTGCTATGCTCTAGTGCTGGGTGTCTTCCAGTGCAACCAGTGACAAAATATACCAGTGGTTTTGGCAACTTTTGGGGTTGAAGTGGAGGGAGGAACAGGTATGAATTGTGGAACAATCTTCAAAGGATGAAGAGGTAACAGAGCTACCTGGAAACATACAGGAATTTCTCGGGAGTTTTCAGCATTCTTAAAACCAGATGAAAGCCTAAAAATGCCCAGATGTGTAGAAGAGATTTGCAGTGTAAAATGCATGAATACCATAATGATTGACACACTCAGTGACTTTGAAGTATGTTTTTAATTATGTTGTTTTCATGTGGTGCTGTGTGTGAAATGTTTTGATCTCACATAGGAAGAAGAGTTAGGTCTGTAACAACCGCATGAATGGTGCGAGAGTGCTTTGCAGTGTGTTTCTGTGCCTGGAAAAACTGGCATCTTGTTCCCTGTCATCAACTCAAGATGCGAAAAGGAAATGTACAACTGCTGAAAGTTGTGCAAAGAATCTGGTGAGGAATCTTCTGTCTTTGAAGATCTCCATATGTGAGGTATTCATGCATGTTTTGAAGATGACTTGGTTCTTGGGATTCCTGAAGGTATTAGGGAGGAATGTATGTAGCAGGCTTGTGTTTGGCAACAGTTTAACAGCACAAAACAAATCACAAATGCATAAATATGATAAGTTATTGTCTCTGACAAAATTGAGCACGGTTAGAACGCTCTGTCCAACTGTGATCTGTGTGGTCTGGCTCCTGGCAGTCAACATACTGGAAGTGTAGAAGTTAATGTTCCAGAAACTTATCTGTGAAGAGCCGTCTGAGCTCCTGGATGGGCAAGGCTCGTGCTGTCAGAGATCAGATCGTGTTGTTCTGATAGCAAGCCATCCATCTTGTTCCTGTTGGCTGCCTTCTTCAAGTGAGGCTAAATTTCCAGACTGATGTGCCTTCCAAGCGCTGAGAGTGCTGAGGTGCAGTTGCTGGAGGGAGAGGTGTGCTCAAGGAAATACTTGATGTGAAAATACGTGGCTTGAAAAATCATGAAAAGTTTCTAAAGGGAGAATGGGAAAGAGTAACTGGCGTTCAGAGAGAGACTATAAATTGTGCTTCTGATGGAACTCCATGCTGGGCTCAGAACTGAACCTATAGAAAACAGATAGTGTACTCCTTAACAGTAAGAAAAATCTGCTTCTGTTTCAATACAGTCTTTCTTCACTGTAGCCACCTTGCTGTATTTGTAGCTGCACCCTGCAGTACCTCCCCATAGCTCAGCTGTGAGCTGTCACTGTCCTCCAGGCTCCTCCTGCAAACCCTGCTGTTTTACGGCACACTGATTCCAGATACTCAGTTTTTAATCAATTCTGGAAACATATACAGCTGCATGGTGCAGTTCATGACCTACTTCCATATCAAACTTGAGAAAGGTAATTAATTTTCAATAGCAGTTGCTGCAAATCCCAGGAACTGTTTTGTTTGTGTGGCTTTGAGGATATTCTCTGAGAACAGAAGAAGTGCATGGCAAAATGAAAGAGATTCCTCCCTTCTCCTGCAGGATAACAGTGTAAAAGGTGGAAAAAAGGACGTTAAAAAGAGAGGCCAGAGTCAGCTTCCATGCTGAGGCTGGCGGAGCAGGGCTGTGGAGTGACCATGGAGAAAAGCTCCGCAGTTGTGAGAGTGGGTGATTTTCACAGGGCATATCAACCCCTTAGTCAGGGAATCGTGTTTGTGTAAACAGGATGCACTAGATTTACTTTTTTAGACACTTATTTATTTTAATACTTGTCTTCTAACCTTGCCTTGATTTCTCCGGGGCGGATTTGTTGCTGGGTTTTGTTCTGCACCTCGCATCCTTATTTGGTTTGCTGTGTAGGTTTTCTGTATGTCTTCTGAAAGAAGGTCCCTGAGGGTGCCAGATCAGAGCTGCTCTCCAAGTAACAACCAGCAGAAAAGGGGAGTGATAATGGACAAACTGGGTTCTGTGCGTGGGTGGTATCTAAAAGCATTTGCCCACACTTTTCTATCACTAGCTGCAAGCTGGTCGTGTGCATTTCCAGTGACTTTATTCTGAATTAAGGTGAGCTGGTAGACATGCAGATTTAGAGCCTAAGTGGTTCTTAGCTACAGTGCTTCTGGTGAAGTTCTGCTGTTTTGCCACAAAACAGATGGAGCTTTACTAAGGTGTTTCATAAAAATTCTGGGGATGGCTTTGACAGACAAATCAGGAGGAGAATTTAGCACTCAGATGGCTCTAAGCTGTCCCAGGAAATTCTGAGCAGAATTTTCTCTCTCTGGTGATTAAAAAAATCTCCTGAGAGTAGAGACTGTGAATGTTGGATTCAGAGAAAAGTCTGCTGCGTCTATAGTAATGAGACATAATTGAACGTAGTATTTAATTCACAAGAACGTTTTCTGAGTGGTATTTGGGCCATAGGAAGAGAAACAGACTGTACCAATCCAGACCAATAGACATTTTCTGAGGAGCAAATCTGAATTTTCTTTTGATGTTGAGCATCAACATCAACTAGACTGGGCCTAGTCGTGAAGTGGACTTATGGTTTTAGTCTTCTGTTCAGACAAACAGAAAATGTACTCCACAGTTTGGCCATCTCTTCTTTTCCTGAGCAAAGCCGAGGTGAGTCAAGGTCCTCATTTCAAGCTGTGGAAACCTTTTGGCTACCTTTGAATAAAATGATTTTGTCAATTCCTTGTCACTTGGTTGGTTGGTTTGGTTTTTTTTCCTCATTTGACTTCTTGCTAGCAAAGATCGTCTCACAAGCCGATGTCCTGTGTGTCAGTAAATGTTGTGTGAAATTAGAGTTTTGTAAGCTCATCATTTTCTTTGTCCATTCCAATGTGTTTGGGTGATGAGAAGGAGCCATGTGATGCTGTTCCTCCTCAGTCTGCTCTGGGAAAAGCTTGTGAAGCAGAACTGTTGTGGCAGATGAGAAAATATTTGTCAGTAGGTGTAAAATCAGAGATAAGTTAACTTGAAATACTGGTTAAGTGTGGGGAAGAATCTTCGGGAGCACATGAGGAGTTTGGAGGTGAGTGACAGGGAGGAAGAGAGGTGGATTTTGTGTAGAACCTCCCTTGCCTGGGTTGGGTTGCGGGGCTGACTCCATGCAGGTGATTGAGAGTTCCTGTGGAGCATTTCCCTCTGAGTTATGATTCCTGTCTGTGGCTGCAAGGTTTAGGGGTAGGATCTTACTCTTAAGTGGTACATGGTGTTCCTTCAGCTCCACACCTTGGGTATGGCCTGAGGTGGTGACTTGGCAGTGGAAACTGACTGGAGGTGTCAGCATTCCTGGAGGTGGAATTACTCCTGGAGCCTTGCAAGAATATTAAACACTGATCTTTTCAAAGTCATAAACAGATAGATGTGGATTTGTTTTAACAGGGTGATTAAAGCATTAACCTCTGTGGCTTTAGAAATTTAAATTAACTTCAGCATTTTTTAAAACTGCAACACTAAAATGAAGAATGACTTCTACAGTGTTAGAAGTGTTAGATTATTGAATAATGGCTTAAATCTAACTTGCTTTTAGAAATGTTATCCAATATAAATGTGAAAATGGGAAAATGTTTAGGTGATAAAAAAAGTGCTGTTCTCCCATGGAGCTTGTTCTGCCTGTTAAGGTGTAAGCCATAAGGTTTTATGTTTTTCAGAAATAAGAAATAGATCTATTCTCTCAGTTGGGTGTATAAGTATTATCTCTGCTATTTCCATTCTGAGTGTTGTTTAGCCTAACTTTGGCTTGGTTGTAATATTTGTTTATTATTTTTTTTCTGATGTTAGTTTGGACTCTTGCTATAAAGTGTGCATTGATTGTAAACCACAGAAATACAGAACCACAGGTGTAGTTACCATGGCATTTCCCTTCTGGATTCGGGAGTGTGCAAATTTTACTTTGCTGCCTAATTTGTAAGTAATCTAAGGCCAGATAAACTTAACGTTTTCCTTTGTATACCTTAATGTAAATTTAGTTTCACGTGTCTATTTTGTGAATTTTATAGACTATTTAGAGATCTGTATCAAACAGATTCTATATACAAATGCTGCTAGATTTGTCTGGTTTTTTCCCCATTTATTTTTTAAATTTTAATTTCATCTGATGGAAGGTAATCACTGCATTTTTAGATACAGTCTCTATGTTAAAAATAACCCTCTTAGCTTGCTGCAAAAAGAGGTTATGCAGAGAAACAGAAAAGTAAATATAAACTTAAAAAGGAGATGAGATTACATCTCTGACTTATGCTTAGGCATTTCAGGAGGAGGCCTGCTCATCAGCTTCACTTCAGAATGGATTTTTGCTATTAGTGAACTTGTGATGCAGAAAGCTTCAGTCAGTCTTTAAATAGAAGAGAGTGTACAGCTGTTTGGGGCTTTTTCTCAACCTAAAAAGGCAGACAGGCTTTAGAGCCTAGTTCTGCAGCTTCTCCCTTGTTTGCAGAATTATCAGGAGGACAGATAAGAATGAATTTTGTCTGTGCCCCTTATCAGTGACCCTCCCTAGCTGATATGCCCTCTGTAAAGAGCTGACAGACGGTTTCCCGCTGCAATTAAAACGGAAAGTATTGAGACAGACGATCCAAGTTAAGTACAGTCACCAAACACTTCTGCAGGTGCCCGAGGCAGGGAATTCTTGCCTGCGCTGCTCCTGCCAGCCGAGCAGTGAGGCTGAATGAGCTCGTCCTGTTAAGCGATGAACAAACTCAGCTGTACAGAGAACCAGCTGCTGTTCAAAGGCAGCGGGGCTGTGCGAGGCGGTGGAAAACAGCGGCACCCGGGTGGTTCAGGTGGACAAGGGTGGTAAGTTAATGACCATTCCTCAGAGGTGAGCAGGGACACGGAGCCTTGTAATGTAAATATTCTGAATAGTTGCTTTTGGAAACCTGTGCGTGTTTTTCTTCTGGGCTTTTCAAAATCCAGTTAGCCAAATAACCCAAACAATTTTCTTGTATTTATTTAGGCAGGAAGCCAGCTGCTCAATTTGTCCATATTAACTATCTGAGAATTTAGAAGAATAAATATTCTATGTCGTTTTCATTCTCTTGAAGTACAAAATACATTAAAAACCTTCCCTGTAAACATTCACCTTACTTGTGTCTGCAGCTCAACAATTTCTAATTGAAAAACCGCCTCATTTCAGGACGATTAGTTTAGCAGCTCATAGCAAATTAATGGTAATTATAACCTTTGGACAAAAGGCTCTGATTAATCATAAGTATTTTGTGTGCAAAGATTCACAAACTTCTGCTGATTGTAAAGTAGGGGGGAAAAAAGTCAGTTTATTTTGCCGAAATTATTTTTAAAAGCTCTTCATTTAGTGCATCTCCCTTTCCTGTAAAAAAGCTGCTGCTTCTGTCACCTTTTGATTTCATAAAAGTTTCCCAAATAAAGTAGCAGTGTTTATTTGCAAGGTAAATGTTTATTTTTGTGCCTAAGGACAGGATGTGTTTGTGCCTCCTCTTCGCGCTTAGGAGGGGAAGGGGAAAAGAACTCCTGGAGCCTGGCTTTGGCTTTTGAGAAGTCATCACGAGGTTTCAGTCGTAGCAGAATTGCTAAAAAGGGGTGGCTGAGCCCACGAAGAGAGAGTGGTTGCTTTTGGCTGCCCAAGCACAGGTGATAACTGCGACGACCTGTTCGATCCTGCGGGGCAGCTGCGCGAGCGGGGCGCGACGTGGTCAGAAATGCACCGAGGTGTGCAGAGCTGCACAGCACGGGCACACCAGAAATCCTGCTTCAGACAGAGGAAACAGCAGAATACAGAACAGAGACACCGGGGGTGCCACAGATCTTAGCTCTCAAAGATTTATTAGGTGAACAGAGAATTAGTTGAAAGAAGTTTGTGAAATAATACTTTTTAAGCTAAATAGAAGCTTCTCGGTTTCAGTCTGGGTAATTTCTGCAAATAAACAGCATTTTGGCTTTTCAGCAGGAGATGCTGTCATTTGCACAGTTACACCTCTCCTTGTGCCACGGGAGGCTGTTCCTGCTGTGTGTTTGGTACTCAGGGGATGCCCAGGAGCGAGGGCATTGCCCAGTTCTCGCTCCCTGAGCAGGAGCTCAGTGCCCGGTGCTGCCTCTGCTCCCAGAGCTGTGAGGAGATTCCAGATCCCTGCGGAAGCCGGCTGAATGCATGGAGAGCAGGGAGAGGAAATGGTGCTTGGCTTGTTTGTTTCCCAAACAGAGTTATAAACTTTGTGATTGTTTATAGCAGAGTTATAAACTCGTGTGTGTGTATTTGACGGTTGTAAGTGTGAAGGTTCTCTGGAACCTTTAAAACTTGCATTTGCTGGAGGTCCTTAGGCAAGCACAGTTTTATCAGTGAATTTTTCAGCATAAACAGTAGCTGGGAGATCACCATTCATTACAGAATTTGCTATAATAAAGCAGCTGGTTCCTCTGGGCTTGAATTTCTTCCTGTTTCTATTATTTGGGTTTTTTCGTGAGTGAAATTCCCTTTTCTGTTTGCTGTCTTGATGTGACACCCAGAGCTGTGCAAGCCCCATTAAGAAGATTGGGGCCTTTCTGTATAACCTTACATGAGCTGAAATGGAAACCAGTCACTTTAGTTGATTGCACTCAATTTACATTTGTTGTTGGGTGATGTGACACCTGCAGCATTGATGCATAAAACCTCCTTGGGTAAAGCATGAAGAACAGCAATATCTGACTGCCCCAGCAAACTTTATTTACTGTTATCAGGCAACTTGTCTTTCTATTTATTTATTTATCGAGGCGGCATTCTATTGACATTTTTGCTTGGTTAGGGTGTTCTGAACATTTCCAAAGCCCTGTCTGTGGTATTTGACAGATCTGAACTGTAAAGCCAGATATGTGCCACAAATAGCCCAGAAGAAATGTTTGCATTTCTAAATATTTATCAACGTTTATATCAAGCTACCTGTCTTTGTATCTGTAGGCACTATTGTTACAGGATTCAGCTAAATCAGTAATAATACCAGTTCTCAGATATGCCAAAAGATTTTGCAGAGTCAGTTCAACTGTAATGAAAAATCTTCCTTTTGTATAAGCTGCTTGTGAAATTCAAAATCTGGCAGTAATTCAAAGATGAACTGATGTATAGGTTAGAGGTGAGGGAAAGTCGCCTTGAAAATGAGCTAATGAGCATCTGGCTCTAAATGGGAAATTAACTCCTGCATTTAGGAAATAGGTCAGGCTGGTTAACAGGCCATTATCTGAATTCAGCCCTTGTTTGTAAATATACTTGTAATTCCATTGAAGACTAATTGTTGGGTGGTTTGTTTTGGTTTTTTTTTTCTTTTCACACATAGAACCATTTGATAACACTTTGATCCTGCTTTGTTCTTTTAAAGAATCATTATCGAAACTTTTCTGAAAATGAAGAATTTGGTCGTAGTTCCTGTTGTGGGCAAACCGAAATTTTTTCTTCCTATGATATTAATGGCCACTTAATTCAATATTTTAGTCTGTAGGTGAAGACCAACTTTTCTCAAGTAGTGAGAACTAGAAATCCATCATAGGGTTTTGTAAGTTTGGATGCACAGAAGGTGGTGCTTTCTTACAACAGCAGACTGGATAATGGCACTTTTCCCCCTGTAGTGGAAGTTCTGACGCCTGATGTGTAGGACAGCAGTTGAATTTAAGAAATTGCTGTGTTTTTAGCTGTTGCTTGGCTGCTTGCTGAGAGCAGTGATATTCTGTGTGCCCCGTATGAGTAGCTTCAATAACTGCATTTTCTTTTCTCAGAGGACTATGAATGTAGTGCTGTCATTTCCTGTCTTTGAAATCTAAATTCTAACCGAATGAACAAAAACACACTTTGAGGGTTTTTTTACTTCTGGTTATGTGTGGAAAAGCAGAAAGCAACAAAAGGTATGGGAGAAAGATGCATGGAGGAGATGGTTCGTTTCATTCCTGTCCTTTTTGGAATCACAGTAATTTGCAAAAGGCAAAATTATTTCTTAGTCATCAGAAGTAATGCAATAGGAGCAGAAGTGGCTGGTGACTTGCATTGTCCAATATTGTGTTTGCAGCCTTTGATTCAAATAAATAAAAAAAATAGAAAAACAGCACAAATCAAAGCAACCCCCCACAAACCCCAAATCCCAGAACAGAAAATCGTCTCTACATGACTCTCTTTTAATGAAGTCACTTTCTGCATGGATCTTCCTAATGGTTTGTGACTTTTTAATCTTCCTTATTATAGCTGTGGATGCTGCAATTGAAGAACACTTTTTAAAACCTGTGCATTGGTTGGTCCTTTAAATATCCAACGTGAAATTTGGGAAATGAGCTATGAGAAGAGTATATATGGATTCCAAAGGTTTGTCTTTATTCTCCTTCGGTCGCAAGGAGTCGTATAATCCTCCATGAGGATTCTGAATGTTGATGGTGTTTTAAAATGAATGGAAATTCAGTGTTTGTGACTGTTTGCAGTGAAATCTTGAGAACGCTGTGGAACTCGTGCACGTGGCCATTGGCAGCTGCAAGTCCCCTTCGGCCATTAACCTAAACTCAGCTGCCTAAAGCTGTGCAAACCCATTCAAACACAGCGACAGTGAACTGCTGACAGGGGGGACATCTCCCCTTGTCTCTCTGAAGCTTTGCATTTGTAGTACATGGCTTTTTTTCTTGCCAGGTGTCACATACTCATAGAAAGGTACTGTCCAGAGGAGAAAATAGAAATATTGAATGATTAAAATGAGCAGTGTTGCCTGTGTGTCATCCGTTCACGGCAGATTTGGAAGAAGAGCTTATCTCCCGTGCAGGTTTAGTGTCTGCTCTTCAAGACTCTGCTCATTTGTAGTGACTTTCATGGGAACTGCTTCTGATGTTTGGTAACCAGTTTTTAATAGTAAAAACGTATTAAAGGAATTTTTGAAACATGATGTTACAAATTGTCTTTAAAGACACAGCAGTGGACTCCTTAACTTCTACCTACTTAAGAAATTTAAGAATGAGGTATTTTATGCTGTTCTCTGAAGGAAACATGGTTATTCACTTTTAGGCTTTTTATGCTAATATGTAATAACAGCTCCTGAAGACAAATGGTGCTGTGAGGTTTTACTGACAGCTGTGGTGATGGTCTTGGCATCACCGTGACTCGCTTGTAGCCACGATCTCTGACTTTCTTTGCTGATGCATTGTTAGGATGTCACCTCAGAGGAGCAGTGATTGTATCTGCATGTTTTCTTAGACTGAATTATTGGAGATTAAATGATTGCATTGGCATCACAGTTTGTGTCCAGTTAGCAAAGCTGACAGACTCTTGTTAATGGAAAAAGAGCTATAGTTAAATAAAAATACCCCAGCAACAAAACAAAAACAGCCCCCACAAAGAGACAGTAAATCTTTATACTTATATTTAAAGTTAAGCTAATCAAGTTTTATTTGTAATAATTTTTAAGGGAAATGCTCAAGTTGAGAAGAAAGAGGCTGAAGGAATCCTGGGGGCTGTTCATGGAGGCACCACAGAGCTGTACTCAGTGTTGATATATAGTTCCATAATGTGCAGGAAACGTGTCGTTTCACTCGGTGCTGCAAGATCAGGGGCATAATCCATCTCACTCACTGTAGTGTGACGAATCAAATCACTGTCTGACAAGATCTGCTGCTTGGGAGCTCTGCAGAGATGAAATGAGGTCTAAATTCAAGGGCATGTGAGAATAATACTTCAGAAAATACCTGGAGATGAGAATTAAATGTACCAAAAGAAGCTAAAATGTTTAGTTTTTAAAGGCATATTTGCTGTGCATAGTTCAATAAGTTAATGCTTTCCATATTCTGGGCTCACAAAAAGAAAAAGCAGAATGTGTGTTCTTAAGCAGTTCCTCGACAAGGGCCAGTCCCATTTCTGTCATTAACGAAGGATAATGTCTGGAGTGGCAAATGTCCAGAAAAAGCAATCCACTATAAAGGCATATTTACTTCAGTCAGAGAATTTGAGCTGTGGTTAAAGTATCAATATTAGCTTAAGAAAGTATTTGGCAGAGAAGGAGTCCAAAACACAACTGGTTACCTTACAGTGCGTGTTTTGCCGCGGCGCCTTTCCCTGGTTGTCACAAAGGCACTTTGGAGCAAAAGGATACATCTTAATCCCTTCACTCTGCCAGGGCCGCGCTCGGCTCTGAAGGAGAGCTTGGCTAACAATTATTTCTGCAAAGCCCCGGTGTTTAGTGGCCGTGTGAGACGCAGGTGGAATGCAGAGCTCTGTCCTGCCCTGGAAGTGGTGTCTGGGTGAGGAGGAAGCCGGCTGGCAGGAATTTAACAGTGCATGGTTTACCAGTTCCTTCCTCAAATACGAAATGCCTGAACGAGTGTGTCACTCGTGGTGCACCATCTCACATTCTGGCTCTCTGTAACACTCCTCTTTGATGATTGTGGGTTTCCTGTAAATTCAAGGCTACGGCATCTGTGCACGAACTGTTTGCTGGAAGAATTCCTTCCCTTTTATTAGTATGCTTGTGTAACCAGTTTCAAGCTATCAACACTCCTTCACACCCTTCCCCCATGCAGATATTTAAAAATAAAAATGAACTCAGTCTTGAAGTGGGAAGCATAAGAACCTTTGTGGGTTATTCAAACTACGTGAATATATATGGGGCTAAGTATTGGTCAGATAGGAAGCCTAATTTGGAATGGCTCCTTTGGGAACATCATTCTGGAGGGGAACAGTACTCTGCTTGATTCAGCTAAGCCATGCTCACTGTCAGCGTTGCTCATTTGCTATAGATGTGTGTCAGGTTATTTTAACGTTTTGGCCAGGTTTTACCTCAGATATTCAGCTACGAGAGTCTTTATGCAGCTTCTGATACTGTAGGGCCAAAGTAATTTGTGTTCAGAATCAAAACATTTTCTGTCTTGTACAGAAAAGCACTGTTCTGACACGCCCTTCAGCATTTTCTAATTAGAACTTAATGAAATGCAGAAATTCTCCCTTGTAAATAGATTATGTAGTCTGACAGGGCAATATAAGAGTAATTGGAAATGTGCTGTAACCTTTAGCGGGACGGGTGAGTGTCCTGTGTCCATTCTCATGTTGTCATTCTCAGGAGTTGATTCTGTGATGAAAAGTCAAGAAAGGTTAATCTTTTCTTAAATGAGATTAAGGCTAGGGAGCAACATGATTCACATTACAAATATAATTAGCAATAAATGCATAAAATGCACAATTACTTGCTTTGACTGTGATGAAGATGATGGAGCAAAGATTGTTTTTTTTTTTTTGAAAGCAGCATCAATGCAAATTTTGGAACATAAGCTGATCCAGTAATGGCCTGAGTAAGGTTAAAACCAGGAAACTGCTAACTGGATTGCATTTTGCGTTAGTTAACAAAATTTTAATTTCTTTAGGGGTGTGGTTGTTTTGTTGTTGCTTTTTTTCCTTGTCTGAAGTTTCTTTGCTTGAGTAAGAATCTCAGATATGGATTAAATTCAAGACCATTGGTACTTAATGCATCTTCTCTGAGCGTAAGGGTCTTTATAGAAGTATTTCCTATTAATTAAGGGTGTTGGTATGAAATACTTTCATCTTGGATATTAAAAAAGTTCAGTTCTTGAGTGGCTTGGAGTAAAGAGTGTTTTCATAATGCAAGAAGGGGGATGTCTTGAGTAATATCAAGACCAGCAGATTTCCCTTATATTTTCCACCTCCTTTTAAATGCCCAGATCTCTCCACAGTGCAGAGGGTTTTGGGTAACCCAATTAAGTGATTAATTTGTCAAGCTCAGGATTTTATTTGGCTTTTTTTTCCTGTGGTGTTACCTCTCTTTAGGTGATTCTAATACAAGAATGCATAGGATTGCAGGGTTATCTCGACTTGATTATTTTGTGATAGATGCTTTGGCATTTTCTAGTCTCATCCTTCCAAAGTATTTTGAAAGATTTTGTATTCGTAATAAACATCTTCTTTCAGAAACTGATAATAAAGGTCTGTTACAAGTAGGAATTAAAAATGTCAATTTGTTTGAACAGCTTGTGTTGTTTTAGTACAAATTGTTTGGTGAGTACACAAGGCTCCAGTTCCATCTGAATGGCACTAAATTATGCTGAACTAATTATATTCTTGCTTTATGTAGCCTGACATTTAATTACAGAAATTAAATTCTCTGTGCTCACCTCACCCCACGAGTGCATGACATGCAGCTCTTTCCTGTAGCTTCTTTCACCTGCTTTTATCTTCCCATCAACTTCTCATTTGCAATAAAAATGTATTTCCATGAGAGCTTTTACCTGAGATGTTGCCTTCAAGTTGCAGATCATAAGCCATGTAAGCAATTGGCATAGGTGCCATTTTTAAATTATTTTCAAAAATGTGTATCGGTCTTAACTGATGGAGTTGAATTCTTTTCAATAAATTATGATTTGACCTTTTTTTGTTCTCCATGGAAACCAGCCTTTTATTAATGCCACTGTTCTCCAGCAGCTCTTACGATGTATCTGGATCCGTAAGCAGATATTAAAGGAGAATAATTCCGCACAAACACTCCCTTCCCCCTCCAAAGAGCACCATTTATTCTAAATTGCATTTTCAGGTATGAAAATTTGGATGAAGCATTAGATGAAATGGTGACTGCATCAGCTGAAACCACTGCAGAACACAGGGGCTGGTGTGGCAGAATGGAGCAGTCCGTTCCCAAAAGATTACTCCTGTTGTGAAACCTGGATTTGCCCCTGCAAGGGGTGCTCCAAGGAGGAGGAATATTCCAGGGTGTCCCTGAAGTGGAATTAGGACAGGGCACAACTCTGTCAAATGCATTTGCATTGTCTCACAACCCAGAAAAAAAGTCAATTTTCTATAAATATGTTCAAATACAAGCTGATCATCAGAAGACAAGTTTAAGCACTTAAAACATTATATGTTGTGTTCAGTCCATGCTTTGTACTGTGGTAATCCCTGGGCTGAAAAACCTCTCAGAAAATTAAAACTTAATCTTTGTTATTATGTTGCACTTTGCTTTGCAGTGTTAACTTTCAGTTAAATACTGGAGGTAGAACAAAGCTGTGAAGTGTATCTGGAGACCCCTGTGACACGTGATGTCGTCTGGTTCCACCCGGATTCATTTTAAAATGCGATCGTGATCTTGTCAGATAAGTTTTTTCTGACCTCATGAGTAGCTATCTTTGTGTTTCTGGGTGATGTTTTTTTTGCACTTTTGAGACGCCTCAGACTCTTCTGCAGACTTTAAACTACCCTCATGTGTAATCATGCAAAAAAGAGGATTTGGTTTTTTGGAGCAACGTCCAGGGAATTCTCAAGCTGATGTTCATGAGAAAAGAGCTCTGCTCCAGGTTCCTGCTGCTGGAGGCCCCGGGGAGATGAACAGGTATTTTCCCAAGGTGTCACTGCAGAGGGAAAGGCGCGAACGAGGACTGAGCTGTTGGTCTAATCAACCAGCCTGTTAGTTTATGACAATTTGATTGCTTCATTTACAGAATCATGAGCTTTATTTGGTTGTCAGTCAACACATAATTAGTATAAGATGCTTCAAAGCAGAGCCGTAGCTGCTGGAGAATATAGCAGTGGGTTGCAAAAGAATGAAAACAGTACCTGCAATTTGGAGAACAGGGGAAGCATTTTAATCCCTTTTCAGTGTTCTTTTGCTTCAGAGAAATTTTTAGCACACAATCTTTTTTGTTCAAAATCATTCTGATTACAGTCGTCGGAGACAAAACACCAGAGTTTATTTTTTTCTTTTTTTTTTTAAATGCTGCTGTAGAATTAACAGCTTTTCCTTTTTCTCTGTGTACGTCAAAGAAAATGAAGTGTTCTGGGATCGAACATATTGCCTATTAAAAAAATCTGTATCATGTCACTGAGTACTTTGTCCAAATGTAGTTTTTTAGAAGACTGTACCATATTATGTCCAAATGTTGCTCTTTGGAGTGTATAAAGTAGTGTTCTTCAAGCCTTTTTTTTTTTGTAGATTCAAGATCTTTTACCTTTTGGAAGGGCTGTTGCACTCTCGGAAGTGAGAAGCCTGGAAAGCACTTGTGTCAAAAATCTGTTGTCATTAGGCTTTAGCAAGTTAGAGAATAACCTGAAACGTGGAGGGACAGCAAAAGCAGAGCAAAGTAATTGTGGTCATGGCAGGTTTAATCTGTAACACACATTGATTGCCACACCTCAGAGCGTGCACAGTGACCTCCTCATTGAGCTGCTCCCTCCCATGGCTGACACAGGGGGAGAAAACCACGGAGCCTTTTTTACTCCGCTCATTAAACATCATTTAACATTAACTTACTGTGCAACACGAGACATCAAGAGGTGCTTGAGGTGCTGGGTGTGAGGAGAGATGTCCAGAGGCAGTAGCTGTGCTTGCCTGATGTGCTGACCATGCTGAGAGGTGGCTGTGGCACGGGGAGCCCTGAGGGCAGCGTGCCCAGCAGGATGATTGGGTGGTTTCAGAGCTGGTTGCAGAGTGCTACGAGAGTGCACTTGCATAGCTTTGTACATGGATTGGGTTAAATTGTGGAAAAAGCTGGAAAGGGAAGATGGCAGTGTGTGTTCCTGGAGAGCTGGACTGTAAATTGAACTTTACCTTGTGGAAGGAGCACATTTGGGTATTGATGAATTTGTGAGGTCACTGAGGTGCTTGCAGGCACGAAACCTTCCCAGCTCTCCTGATGTTGGGGAGTCTTGTTTCCTGTGGCTGTTGAAATTCTGCAGAACAAAAATGTACTAAGACCAAAGAAAAAAGTTGGAATTTAGGTGGCAATTTTCAGGCAAGTTTGAATTTGAGTCGCTCAGGGTCTAAGCACGGCACGTTTGTTGACCTGAGCCTTGCACCGACCGTGCAACTACTGCGGGGAGTTGTGTAAATTGGGACAGTGCTGAGAGCCTGCAGCTGCAAGTGTCACACACCTCTGCCTTTATAAAGGTCCGTACCAGTATCGTGGCCCCACTGGTTCATCCTTTCTTAGCAACAAATTAATATATTTAAGCTGAAGTTTCACATCTTTTGGGGTCACTTTGCTCGGGAGACAGTTGTATTTTCTTCAGTTTATTTTCTTACCCACGTGTGCCTGTTGCTTGGGGAACAAAGCATGGACTATCTTTTTAAGTTAAAGCAACTGGTAAATGGTGGCAGAAATATTGACTAGCAGAGAAGTGGCATAAGTTTACCAAACTGCTTTGAATCTCCTTGAAGGGATTACAAATTCCTGCAGCTTATTTAAAATAAGCAAACCCAAAACTTATGTCCTCTTTCCTTTCTGTTGTGTGGTCTTTTAATAAGGCACTTTTTTTTTTTCTTTTTTTGGGTGGCTCCAATTAGAAGGTTTTCTTGTGCTAAAGATTGATTAGGGGGAATTTAGACGACTCGAGCTCTCCAGTTCAAGTTACAAAATATACAAGGCTGTTCAGTAATTACATTTCCTGGAGCTGCTGCCTGCACTTGATGCAGAGGTTGGTGTAGAGTGGGAAGGACTCTTGAAAACCAATATCTTGATAATGTGGCAATTCAGGGCCTTGAGAGGGGACTAGCAGAGAATTAAGTCTGTTGTAGAGATACAATAGTTATACTTTGTTGTTTCTAGGGAAAAAGTACCCACGCAGTACACAAAAGCTTAGTTTTGATTTGAAAGATCATAACCTTTCTGCATCAGAAATGTCAATTAATGTTACAAGAATGAATGAAAGATGCTAAAAGCTTCTCACAATGGGGCTGTGGTACTCAAGAGAGATTATGACATTATGGCAAAGCACTGACTTAGTTGACATAGCACAGGAGAGTTTGCGTGATTAATATAATGTAGGACGTTACTTCTGTGCACAGAATATCCCAGTTCTGAGGTTAGTATTGAAGTAAGGTTCTGCTAGAAAGTTGTATTTTAAACATTTCCAGTGATTTTAAAAAGAAAATTTTTGAAATATATAAGTTTATTTTCTTTGGGGCAAGTTTTTCAATGAATTTAATAGAAAATACAAAAATATTATAGATACTGCTTTAGCAGTGCTGCTTCTTTAAAAACACAGGTTATTTAGATAGGTTCAGATTGATGGAAATCTTAGAATAATTTCAGCAGTAGGTGAAAATCCCAACTAAAGTTGGTTTGACTGAAAAAAACCAGGCCTTTGGGCAGAAGGATTTTAAGGAAGTACTTAATATATATTATTATAACACCAAGAATTTGTAGGTTAAACATCTTGGCCCTAGAGCCTGACTTGGGGCTTAGCTGTAAAAGTGGACTGTACAATGTGATGTAGGTGTAAATACCCAGTGGTGCCCTGAGTGGCAGGGGCAGGGCACAGGCAGGGACTGCAGGCACAAAATCAATGCTGCAGTCCAGAGGGAGGTTGGTGAGGAGTCCAGAAAAGGCAAAGGATGCCAAAGGACAAAGGGAGTGGAGAGAGGAATTACCGAGCGTGCAGGAACGCAGAGAGGAGGGGACAGAGCCAGTGTGAGAGGCTCTGGCCAGAGCTGAGTATTTGCTTCCCTTTTTACATTTTAAATTAGCTCAGAGATTTGCAGTGTAAGATGTCATCCTTTTTGGTTGTTTTTTTGTTAGGAAATAATTTGTGTGAACCAAATAATGTGGGCTTTTTTGTTATTTGGGTTTGTAAATTGCATGTGAATATACTTCAGATTGGTTCAGTTAATAGACTGCAGGGCTCCCTATCTCCTGTTTTGCCACCACTCCAAGAAGTCTTTTGCTTTTTCTTTAGGGCACCGAGACCATCAGCTAATTTAATTTGGTATCTTTCAAATATCCAATTTCCAAAGTATTTTTGTTGAATGCAACGTGTATTTTTCTTCTTATTATACATTTTTATGGTTCCTTAAGTTTCAGAAATTTAAGAATGCTGCACTGAATAAAGAACTCTAAGTTTAAATGATGTTATAAAGAAATGTTAGCTGCAAAACCAAGCAGTGATACTTTTTGCTCAAGCAGTTGTTACTTTGGATGGATAAAATTGTGCTATTTAAAAACATCGAGGTTTTACCCTGCAAATGTTTGAAGTATTTGATAACTGAAGGGAGTATCAAAATATGGGAATGGGATTCAGAGGACATCTTTCTGTGCAAAAGAGAATCCATGTTTCAGGCTGACTTTTTACCAGCTTGGATAGAGGATTCCAAGAGATAAAGAATCGGAATAAATCTAGTCTTGTGTAAGAAATATCATCTCCCAAGAGACCGTTCGGTGGCTGAAGGCTTTGTAGTTTTATGGTGCCTGAGGCCCTGAGGTGCTGTTTAAGCACCTTTATTTCAATTTCTGTGTATTCCAAGCTCTGCAATTCACCTGGATCCCACTTTGCTGAACCCAAAGCTGCTGCAGCTCGATGTTTTACTGATCATGACAGGGGAGTTGTAGCCCACAGGCAGAGACCAGTAGAGCACCAGTTTGTAAGACCTGACAGACTTGCCCAAAAAATGCTACATCCTCCTCAAGCTAGATGTGTCTTCAGTTACAGAAAGAATTAGAGTGAAAAGCCCAGTTCTATTTTACCAGCAGAAAAAATTATTCAGAACCAATGCCCATTGTCTTCATGGAGTGAGGTTGCTCTGATGGAGAACCACATTGTCACTCCTGGGGTCTGAAAGCAGTGATCTGTACTCCCCCTTACCCTGCCACTAGCTGTGGCTAACCTGTAATAATTAAGAAGAAATAATAATAATTTTAAAAATCATTATATTAAGCTAAACTAATAAGAAAGATTTTTTTTTTTTTTAAAGATAGTTCTAACTGGGGTTCAAGAGGAGGAAAAAGATCTCACTTCTCTCCTGGATGAGCAAGTCAAGCCTCGGGGCATGAGATTGGTTTTAGCCATCGTGTGAGTGTAGGTAAATAGGTGTTGTCAGTGAGCTGTAATGTTGAACATTTAATTATATTGTACTTCCCCATCTGACTGTTAAATGTTAAATGTTTGCCTCTGGGTGCTACGAATTTCTGCTCCTGTATCTATTTGTAGCAGCCTTTTAGGAGACAAGATTTACATTTTTGTCTTTTTGATCAAGTGGAAGAATCAGTTGATTTCTGAAGAAATCAAGGCTATAAAGAAGTCCTCCTTGGTTTAATCTCTTTATATCAACACATCTCAGAGTGCCTTTTTTCTCGAGCAAGCAGGTGTTTTTGTTGAAATAGCTAACTGCAGATAGCAGTCCCACTGCAAATATTAAGGAAAATCTTTTAAAAAACCCCTTTTCTGTGTTAAGTTCTTTCATGCTTTCGAGAGGCTCTTCCTGCTGGAAATATTGGTGCACTGATATACCCCAAGGGCCCCTGCTGTAGGCTTACAGCTCAAAAGGTGAACATTAAAGTCCATTATAACATTTAGGGTCACGAGGGTTTTCTCATGTGGTCTCTGTTTACTTTGGATGCTCCTTTGAGGCTTTTGAGTGTGAAGTGGTGGAAGAAAACATAGAAATCCTAATTTCAGGTTATAGGAGGACAAACAGCACGCCGTGGGAGAGTCCCTTTGATAAATGCTCTCTGCCATGGGTGTAACTGTGACATTTTGGGGGAATATTTTATTCTTTGAAGCTGTTTGCCTCATTGTCTCTTTTCAATTTCTCTTTATTTTTATGTGCTATATACCAGTCATCAGATTGTATTCTAGATTCTGGTTTTACTTTCATTACATGGCAACATGCTTTCTCCATTTATCTTGGTAAGCACTGTTCCAGACTCTTTAAAGAGAGGTTACTCATGCAAAAACTATGCTGAAGTGCAAATCTGGACACATTCAGAGAGCTGTTGGATTCATTTTGCTCAAGCTTTCAATTGATTTTAAGGTATGAAAACCTGGGCTTTTATCCAACTGGCCAGGCCTATTACACCATCTGCTTTTGCAGATATTACACCTTTCTTTGGATCTGCTAGTGATATATTTAAGGTATTCACAGATGCCGTGGTGAGAGGCACCATTGTGGATGTCATCAGTGATGGGGCAGTGAGAAAGCTCGGATCTGGTGAGGTGTGATGTGACTGCCTTGTTTTGTAAAACCAGTCCAACAGAAAAGGATGGTTTAGTTCCTGTTTAGGATAAGTGTGTCATTAGCACAGGGGCTCAGGGAGAAAAATGAATTTCAGTGTTTCTGTCGTGTTGGGTAAAACGATGCTGTTTTATAGAAAATCAGTGTTTAGCAATGACTGTGTAAGAATAAAATGTTTTATGCTAAACCCCAGGAAGTTAGCCCCAGATTGGTATCAGTTCTTCGTTTGGGCTCTTTGTGATTGTTATGTGAAGAATTGCCTCTGATTTTGGGCATGTAGGCTTCTCCTCGTTAGGCTTGGCACCGTAAAGCTTTGGACGTGGTGGCCTCGGTGGCTGCAGCCTTGGCTCTGTGCTCACAGGTCCTTATGTTCTGTGTGATTTGACAAGTTACAGTGAGTGTCGTTCTCTCTTGTTTCTTTTCGCTTGCATCCCAATCTCCTCAACAAAACAGTGTCCACTGGGAAATGGCTTTATATTTCAAGGAAAATACATGGCAGTGTGGGTTCACATGGTGACACAACCTTTTCTTCCAGGGAGTTTGACACCTGGCAATATAAAACTCCCTCCAAAACCTAGCTCTGGTTTATTTGTGCGTGAAACACTTGTGGAATCATCCTGTGCACAGCACAGATGGAAATCTGTGCGCCGTAGAAGGGAAGCTCAGAGATCAGATCCTCGAAATTTTGGGTCATTCTTTGAGCAGCAGGAGAAAGATTTCCTGCAGGTTTATTTGATGACTGATCAGCTTGTGCCAAAGGATGCAGCTCCCTGAGACTTTGGCTCCATCTGTGAGAGTAACTGAGCATGGGGCAGGGAGAGTGGCTCCCAGGCGTAGCGAGAGAGGACAGCAAAAAGAGAAGTAAGAGCAGCAGCTTCTCAGTCACTGCTTGCAGCAATTCTTGCCAGTTGAGTAAAGTACATTTTAAGGAATGAAATCATAGGGACATTCAAAAATGTTTAGGGAAAAACTCAATATATTGTCTATTTGAATTAATATTTCGAAAACATCAGATTATTCTGGTCTCTAAAGTTTTAAACTGCATATTTTAAATGGAAAAAACTGGAGATACTGACTTGAAGATGCACGAAAGTGCAAGTGCTATTAGCTAAACTTCATGGAAGGATCAGCCCAAAGCCAAGGTGAAGCAAGAACTCCATCAATGAACAATGCGGATTGAAAAGAGTAATATGTGGATGACTGCGTAGAAAAAACCATGGTTTGTGTCAGTTTGAGATAAATCGCAGTTAGCAAATCTCTCATCTATCAGGCAAATTTCAGCTCGTTCTCCTGAGGTGAGTTTGTACCCTCTCAATAGCAGGCAGGATTAAATGCAGAGTTGGCAGGAGAGGCTCAGAGTGACCAATGCTTTGTTCATTTACAGGCTTTAACCCCAAATGAGTAAATTTGTTGGTTTGTGCATCTGCAGCTCCAGCACGCAATGCTGCATGACTGCACCTGCAGCCAGGCATGACCTGCAGCCCTCCTGGAATGCACACAGTCACAGCATCAGGCCCTGCACATCTGAATTCTTCCCAAACGTGACGAGCTGCTTTTGATTTTTTAAAAGATTTTTTTTTTTTCCAGCAGAGAATATTTGGCGACCTGGAGAACAGCGCAGCTCAGATTACAGATAGCTTTGTGAATGACTGCTGGGAAGGGATGGACAAGCACTGAGAGACCACTTTTGTCAGATTTGGCAAAAAATGTACCCTGTGAAATGGGCTTTATTTCACCAGCATTTTTTGCTGCAGGAAGGAATGTTGATAGACGCTTCAGTATCGCCACTTGCCCATGTTTTGACATTCCTATCAGCTGTGTGCTATTTGCAGCGTTGTTTGCTTTCAAATGGTGTTGCTTTTGGGAGGTTTTTCTCATCTACATGTACTGGTATTTAAAATTTTTGGTTTATAGGGCTTTTGGAGGATCTCAAAATATACAGGTTTTGTTTACATTCAAACAGAATTCCATTTCAAGATATTTAAGTCCTTCTCTAAATTTTCTTCTGACATGAAACTTTACAATGTATCTTCCCCTGTATATGGAAAGAATATGGATGGCCACCGTGCTTTTCCTCTGGGACTGACACCATCGTATTGCACAGATTGGGGCAAAATGTAATATTCCAGAGCCGGAATTTCTGAGATGCACATTTTTTTATTTGTGCACTTTAATTCTTTTCCAGCTAAACTTCTACGAACCCGTTAACAGTTAATTACTTCCAAGTTCCTTTAGTGCTATGCATGTGAAATTATCATATTTTAACATTTACAAAAGCTTAAAAATTACTTCTGAAATAGGGAGATGTTAAAACTTTTTTGGGGAAGTGATTGATTAATTAGGAGCATCCATTGTTTTTCACATGTGCAGATTTCTTTGAATTTTAGTCTGTTCTCTCAACTTTGGGAAAAACAGGTCTGTTAAATGAGTTTCAAAAAACGATTCCAGGCCTGATTTCTTCAAGCAAGGGATTGGTATGGGAGGAATGCTGTTATCCTGCATTCTGTGGCCTGGAAACCTCATGAGGATTATACAGTCAGAGGATGCTTTTTTCCTTTTTTAAATGTTTCTGCTTTTTTAAATGTTTGGCTTTCTGATTAATACTGGGAGAAGTTGTTTGCTTGCAGATATTAATATATTCAGTGGCACTTGATGCCTGATGCTCTTGGCTTGTTGTGTTAATGGCATGTTTGTGTAAACTCTCATAGCTTTGAATTCCTCTACGATCTGTCTTGTTCATCTCACGATCTGATGATAAACGAGACCTCACTAGAACAACCAGAATTTAAGGGGAATCTCTGGGAACTCTGGTTTATTTGCAAAAGTGGACAGGAAAGCGTTACCCAGGTGGTGCCTTTTTGCAAAGATTACTTATCAAAGAAAGGAAGATGGGTTTGTGTGTGAAGAAAAGAAGCTCCCAAAAATACTACCCTGAATGTGAGGCAGTCTTGTTTTAATTTCAGTGGTTGCAATAATAACCACGTAAGGAGCATAAAATAGGCAGTCTTGAGTTGAGCAGGGAAAATTGTGGGGTAAGACCTCCATTTCTGTAATCAAAGCGTGTAATAGAACTCGATTGTACACAAATTTATACTTATGACAGCCTTCATTTTACGTTCTATTTAAGAGGACCTCTGTATCTGAAAATGAGTAACAGGCTAGCCCAAAATAAAACAGCTTCAGAGAGGATGCTGTTTTGTAATGCATTCCCCAGCCAGCCTAATCAGAAGCCATAAATCAATAGGCAAATAGGACGTGCCACTAATTAGTCAGTAGAAAATTCTACCAGTGTGTTTTTCAGCGGAGACCTGTGCCAAAAAATCCCCCACTTGTTGAAGGCATCTTTTCAACTTCAGTGCGTAAAAGACAGATCTGTTTTTTCAGAAGAAAATTTATGTAAATGGGATGAGATTTGTGTCTAACTGGAGTAAACCAACGTATCACTAACTGAAATCAAATGTTTGTAAAAGTGTCTCTGGGATAAATCTAATCCTATCTGATTTCTATTAGCTGATTTGTTTTGCAATTTAATGGCTGTCAAATTTGGCCCTTAATGTCAGAATCCTATTTAGCCAAATGTCATTGCCAAGGCAATCTAACAAGCGGTGCTCTTGGTAAATAAAATTTGGCAGAAGGTTCATCAGTGCATGTTGTGGTTACGCCAGCTCCAGTCTGTATTTCACACATGTGTGAATTCCTCAGTGTGTAGTACCTCTTATCAAATAAGCATATTTGAGTTTCACGTCTGCCAAGTTATTTTGGAAATGGAAAGGTCCCCTCGAGTTGAGCTCTGCAGCACACAGGATGGAGTCCCAAATACCTGCTCCAGTTTTATGTGTGAAAGCACGCCAAGACTTTGTGGATGCCATATATGGATCTAATATTGAAAAAGCTGTGAAATAAACATTCTTCTTATTTCACAACTGTTACTTAATTTAAATTGTGTTATTCTGTGGTATTTTGGTGTCTGCGCCCAGCTGTTAATTAGGACTTTTGACATGCACGGCTGCAGGGGTGATCCCTGAAGAAAATATTGTCTACTCTTTCACTTTCTTAACGCAATTTATGTCTTTCCAGTTGAGATATTTGCATATAAACTGCTATTCTGATGCACATTCTTGCTGAGTTGCTTCATGAGTCTTCTACGTTGCTTCACAGGAATGAATATACAAAATACAAAAATACAAAATACAAAAACTGCATATGATGAAGAAAATCTGTTAAATTAATGAATTTTCTGGAAAGGGCAAGCGTTAGGAGAAGTAGAAAGTTCTGTGAGATATGGGATAATTTTATAGTATAATTTTTCCTTTTTTTCCCCTTTTAATTTTCAGTTCAGGTGCAAACATGTCATTTCTCTTTGAGCTGTGTGCCGGAGGACTTTTGCCTTTGGGAAGAGTGGACATTGCATCTATGCTTATCTCATGTTTTTGTGAGGTGGCAGCACCACGTGATATGAGAGAGTATCTGTGAAACACGTTAGTGCCCGAGTTTTATCTTTCCTGATGCTCAATGTCAGACATATCCCGATGGAATGTGTGTAGGGCACTTCAGTCCTCCAACAATCCAGCTGTACCACAAAAAGGACAATTATTAAGACTCATTGGAGCCTGAAACTTGTAAATCAAGTAATGTGGAAATTCAGTGTTACAAATACATGGAAATCTTGCTCAAAATACATTTAATCCTGTTGAAATAAACAAACAAAACCCCACCAAAAAGCCCAACCAAAGAAACCCCCACAAACTCCAACCTCAAATCCATGCTAGTGGACTGGCTAGTTCTTCACTCCCCAGTGAAAATA
>VZTA01022746.1:239709-416603 GCA_013398855.1 Mohoua ochrocephala | reverse complement strand
AAAAAAAAAAGAAGCAGAGACAATAGCTTAATCCTTTAGTAAGTAATGTGAATATTGCATTTTACTTGCATAAAATCATTTTTGGCAGAATGCAACAAAAGGTGAATAGGAGAGGGGCACTCCAAAATCTGTGGTTTATTAAGATAATGGCTTTTTAAAAAGTGGGTGAATTGGGGGTTCTTCAGCCCTGAGAGGAAAAGACACGTTCAGCAAAAGTCTCTTGAATTTTTTTTTTCTTTGTTTCTGCTTAATCCACCTCTGCTCTTTCCCCTGATGCTGTAAATTGGAGACTGTCTCCTGCCATGACTCAGCTGTGAGAACGTTGGCTCCATCACTGGGTCTTCTGGGTTGCTCTCGTGTCCCAAAGTCTGTTGTAAAGATGTGCAATATCACAGTGTAGGCATGGCAAAAGAAGATGTCCCGTGTGTCTGTCCGTGTGTCCCTAGGTGTGGGAAGGGAGCTGTGCCTCTGGAAACCCGTGGGGGGATAACGGGAGGGGGCAGATCCCGTGGAGTGCAGCCTCACTGGTGCTGAGCATTGCTCGGGTCAGTGTTGGCTCAAGTAAACAGCTTGTGCAGGGTATGTAAAAAATTTGGAATCTCCGTGCTTGTTTTCCTTCAAGAGAGGATTCTTTGAGGATTTCGTTGTTCTGCTTTTGATAAAATGATTCCTCAGTTTGTGTAATCATTGTGCAACTCGGGCTTTTGTAAATGGGTTTTGTTTATTGTAAGGAAGGAGACAGATGTTTTTTGTAAGAACTCCTTTTTTTCCCAGTGCTTTATAACATAAAAACACAAAGTTTGTTCTTGGTGCTGTAATCCATGACCAGTTGTGCTGTTTATAACTTTGTGCTCTGGTTATTTCACCAGTTGTGTGGAGTCTTCATTGAGAAAATAAAGCAATACTCTCGTTGCTGTGATCAATGCTCAGGCATTAGCACAGTGCTGTTAAAAACACCTCTAGTGAGAGCTGAGAAACACCCTGCAGGATTTTGAGCTGCTGCTTTGGATATGCTGTTGGATATTAATTACTCCCTGCATACCTTGCACCCCTGTTGGTTGTACTGTCGTAGGAAATGTGCGAATGCTGAATCTCGAGTTGCACAAATGAGGGAAGATAAATTATGCAGCTGGGTTTAGGAAGAAAATAAATTATTAATTTTCATAAATGACTGTTTCAGTATTTGGCATCAGTGTCTGAGGGAATGATGAGGGTATGTGCAGTGCACCCCCAAAGTGCTGTTACAGGCCTCCTGTTCTGCCATCATTGTGCTCGTTGCACCGTGAGTTTTAAATGTGCACCTGGAACTGTTAGAGCTGCTTTGGACAGGACAAAGATGACTCCTAATCTAGTGAAATAATCTCTCTGCCTATTTTAGCAGTGGTATTTTGGGGTAGATGGAGTTCCCCTAAGGGCTCACTTGGGAGAGTTTGGCTGTAGAATTGCCATATCGCTCTTTTCAAGAGTGCCAGGAGCCAGTCATCATGTCAGTGCCTTAATCAGAGCTTTGCATCTCCGTGCATCTGGGACACATTGGTTTGTTTTCAGTCCCTGTTCCAGGTGGTCAGGCAGGGAACCAGCTCCCTGTGATCAGAAACCACACGTACAGAAAGGGTTGCAAACGTTGAGCGTTTGTTCCCTGGATTCTCAGTCACCAACGAGGGTAGTTAGAGGAGAAGACTATTTCTGGCATAACAAGGGTATAATTTGGAGGAATAAACTCTTGCTGTATGTTCTAGCCATTTTTTAAATGCAATTTGATGTTTCCCTTAAATATGCCATGAGATCTTTAGCTCTGGCAGGAGATGAATACTATATTCTTCTAAACAACATCAGATACATATGCATCCCCGGATGTGGTAACACTCGGATTTCCTCCCAAAAATTTCATAGCAAGCAAATGTACAGAGTAGGAAGTGAAAAATATCTTCCAGTGAAAGATTCCTGACATCTTTCTTGCTACTAATGCAAAAAAGAAATGATCTGTAATCACTGCATTTCATGCTCATGCTGTAGCACACATTTAAGGCAGTGATGCTTAAGGTAACTTGCAGGGAATAAAGAAGAAAAAAAGATCCCATATGTTATTGTGAAAAAACCCAAACTCCTCATAAGAACATAGCATTGCAAGGTGTGGAGAGGTGTGTTCTTTTTCCATTTACTCTCTTTTGCTTCCCAAGACTCTGGAGCCCGAGTTGTCCAGCCCAGCATTCAGCACTCCATTTTTGCCTCCTGAAGTGTGTATCTCGGCTGAGAATTCAGTTATAGAATTTCCTCTGCTGAGATACTCCCTTTAAAAGGAAATTTAAGAAAGGTTTGGGCCTAAATCCTCCTGGAATGAAGTGACAGTTTCTTGGCTGGCAGGTCCTGAAATCAAGTTGAAGGGCCAAACTTCTGAAATAAATTAAACCAATGAATTTTTTATTTTTTTTTAATTCATAGTCATGTCAAGACCTTTACTGGAATAAATTAAAGGACAAATCTTATCTGAACTGCCAGTCTTTAAGATCTTTCCCAATGCTTATCTTCACTTTTCTATTGAGAAAACAGAGATCAGACTTTTGAGTTGTGGATTTGCCAACATCTGTCTTCAAGCAGTCTAGCACAGGTGTCTGCAAGGAATATTTTAAACAACAAAATTGTATGTTACTCATGGAGTGCATTGTATTCAACAGTGGCTGCAGTTCCAAGTCTCCTCCATGGTCAAGGATCCTGTTCTCTTTCCCAGTTTCCAGAGGGTCCCCACGTGCTGCAGTGCTGAGGGTGTTGGCTGCAGCCTTCGCTTTGGATTACGCGGAGGCTTTTGAGATACGCGGCATTAGGCAGGACCAAGGTTCCGAGCTTCATTCCCAGTTCTCTCTGGAGGGAATTATCAACTGTAGGGTGTTCTAAGTTGTTCTGGGGTTTTTGTTTGGGTTTTTGTATGTTTTTCTGTTTAATCAAACCAGTGGTAGGAGCAGTGAAGATGGAATATTGGTTTTTTCCAGCCTCAAGTTGCCTTAATGTGCTAAGAGCAAACAAAGAAGACAAAGTATTTTCCAGGTGTGCTACTGGAGCATTTCTTGTGTGGGCCCGTGCTTTGTGGAAGGATGAAACACACTGTTTGGACACATCCAGTGTGGTTCTACTAACTAAAGCAATCTCCATTTTCTGAGGGACACATTGCCCATGGTAGTCCAGGGAGCTTCTCCAGAAGGAACAGAAGAGGAATTCCTGAGAATAACACATCTGAGACGTGCTAGCACAAATTTCTGATACGTGTCATGTTTCATAGCAGCTGGAATTGGTTTTGTGGGGTTTTTTTGCAGATATTTCTCTGCTCTTTCTATGTCCTTCCTGCTTTTTCTTAATGTTATCTTCATTTTCCCTTTGCAGATTGCAAGTACCGTGAAAGTAAGAATTGACTTTTCAAAACCACTATTTTTAATTGAGTATAAAATTAGGGAAAAGTGGTTTTTTTCTCCATATCCTCAATGTTTTGGCAGGGGGGCAAAAATGATATTGTTGTATGGAAGAATGGGGAGGCAAACAGCATATGAGGAAATCCAGCAGCTGAAAATCATAGACTGTCTGAGGCTGGCAGGGAGATCCAATCCAGCCTGCCTGAAGTTGTGTCCAAACGGATTTTGCACATCTCCAAGGATGGAACTCCGTCACCTCCCTGGGCAACTTTATTTACAAAACACCTAGTGCAGCTTGTTGCTGCAGACAGCAGTTTTCTTGCTTAGTTGCTGGTTTATTTAGGATACCACAAAGTTTGTAGACCAGACTTTTTGGCAACTTTATTATGAAATACAGTTAGTACAAATTCTGTCCCTTTTCAATGAACTAATTGGAATGGAAACAGATGTTTGAATTTATCTGTGGAGATGAAATCTTGATGCAAGATATTCTTAGTCCAAAATAATTGACTTAATACATGCTTGAAGACTAACGAAACCATAGTTCTATGCAGCTATGCAAAGATTAAAAAAAAAAATTAAAGGTACGTGAAGCATGGAGTGGTTTGGATTGGAAGAGACCTTAAAGGTTTTCTGGTTCAACTTCTCTGCAGTGGACAGAGATGCAACTCACTAGAACAGGTTTCTCAGGGGCCCATCCAACTTGGCCTTGATGTGAAGGATGAATAAATAAATGAAAACTAGTCAGCAGTATTTATTTTTAAAGTTAATAAGATAATATTAAAGTTTAAGTTTTAAGGTACATATAAATATATTGAATTATTTCTTTTATCTGAGTTTTCTTGAAAATGAAAATAATTTTACAAACCTCTTGTTTATTGTGTATTTTTCCCCTCATGGTGTGTCTAGTGCTGCAGCAAAACTCTTCTGCACAGAACAGTCATTTAACAAATTGGATGTTAAAGGCTGCAAAATGAATGGTGGGAATTCAAGGCATCATGTACAATAACTGAATTAAGCACCGAGCATGGCTATAGAGTAAGACTGGTGTTATTTTTGGAAGAGTATCCTGGAGAAACAGGATATGTGACAAGTTCTGAAAGTCTGTCATGTCATAATTCAGCCTAGACCCCGGAATGCCATAAAACCCCTGCGGTGCCGGTTGTGTCCTGCTCCGAGGGCCGAGCACAGGGGCTCACAGAGCACAGCTTTGCCTTCTCCCTCATCTTTCTTCCACTGTTTACACCTGTCAGAGCTAAACCGGTTCAGCAAAAAAACATATGGAATGTTTTTGATTGGTGTGACCGAGCACTCCCTTCCCAAATAAATCTGGAGTCGTGTCTCCTGCGGGAGGGAGGTCGATGTCCTCGGCTGGGTCATCCTCAGAGGGCACAGTCGGCTACTGAGAGTTGCAGCTGAAGGAAGTAAAATCCAGCAGCCACTCTGCCCTGTCCAAGCTGCTTCCTAGATTTGGAGAGAAGTATTTGTTGGAAGTGAGATGGGTATGATGGGTTTTCTGCCTGGAAAAGTAGACTTTAAAAAAGTGCCAAACCACTGAGTCCCTCACAGAAATCTTCCTCTCTGTTTTTTGGTAGGTGGCATAGTGGGAGAGGAATGACACTTCTAGAAATTTCATTCATAGATCAGATGTATTTATATATTTTTATTTTCACAGCTGTGGACTCTAGGAAGATTTATTTGGTACGAAACTGAGGAATAGAAGCCTTAAAAATTAACAGTTCTTTGGCAACGTGCTCTTTAGTAATGAACCAGGAGCCTGAGAGAGTGGGCACAGCCTGTGGGTTGTGAGGCTGCCTGGTTTCTGTGGGATTCCTACAGAAGGATTCTGAACTTCCTGCAGTCAGAAGCTGTGGTTTTATATTGGAACAAAACAGAAATACCCTGGTAGGAAGTGGAGCCCGAGATTGCATTTAAGGCTGGTGCTGTGGTGTGTACAGTGCAGGTGGCTGGTTCCGTGCCCAAGTGTTACTTCTGTTGGTCCCTTTATAACCCTGATGTTTTCCTGTTGTATCAATATGTTGGTAGGTTTATTCAATTATTCATTGAGATGATGGATCCTTCTAGAGAATTCTTGCTGCTTAAAGTTTGTTTCCTTTTAGAAACTGCTCTGTAATGCAGATGCTCCTTTTGTAATTTCACAATTTCTTAAGCCTCTTGAAATCATACCAGGGTTGTGTTTCAGCTTGGCAGGTTTTAAATTGTGGAACTGCCATAGCAGTTTTTGATAGCTGGACTAAATAAAGTAGTGCTGTAAAATACTTCTCTCTTTCCAAAAAAGCAATGAGAAGGTAGCCAGACGTTGAAGGCAGTTCTTTTGCAAAGCAGTTAATCTTTATAACATGTTACTTAAAAATATGTAAATGTACTCAGACATTGGCAAGTGTAAATTTAGTGGTGATTAAGTGAAATCATAAGTTATGCTTCATAATATCTTTCAATCTCTTTTTCTGCTTTCCCTGGGCAGTAGCAGGATTTTTTCTAAGGTGCCAAGTTTAGTTTATAAATTAGAAATGTGTAAGGAAAGAATGTTCTCTGCACTGACTCACTCTGGTGTCTGGTCTTTATTCCAGGCTGTATTGATGACAAAATATGCTATGAATTTAGAACATCTCCAGCCCTGGAGAGGTGGCAGATTGCTTTCTGCTTTACCTCCGCTGTTTGCATGCTCATCAAGCTTGCCTCTTGACCTTTTCTACACCAAGTTGCTCTTGCACAGCAGAGCAATAGCACAGGTGTGCTCTTCCGGGCAGGAATGCAGCCTTTCTGGGATATCAGTTTGTAAAACTCCTGCTTTCCCCCCATTGCATTCAAAAGTATGAGTTTTCTCTATTTTGATTTTTTTCTGTTACTCCTGAGAGCTTTATGTAGTTGATAAACCTTTAAAATATAATCTATAAACTAATAAAAAAAAGGTGGTTTGTGATTTTTACGTTTTTGTTTAATGGGCACTGTGCTGGCTAATCAGAAATCACTTCTGTTAAAATTAAAACCTGAAGTAAAATATTTGAACAGTCTTTAATCTTAACATGGGAAGCCACCAGAAAGAGAAATTGGAAGAAAGGCCATGTGAGTGCTGTTGCATCTGACCCAAAGCTTTGTTCCCTTTTCCTCTTTGGGAACCAGTCTGTTCTCTTCTGTGGGATGCACATCCATGCTCCCTTGGAGCAGCAGGCTGAGTAGCTTCCCTCACATCTTGAGCTTATTTGGTATCCCAAAACCTCTTATTTTACTAGTTTTTGGGAAGAAGAGGCTTTCTGATCTGTCACTGGATAGGTACATGGGCAGTTGAGTAAGGAATTTTCCTTCCCTACTCACTTTATGTTTGTCATTTGTGCAAAGAATTGATGGAGCTCCCAGAATAGGTGACTTAGGTGTTAGACTTCAAGTAGGTTTTTGAAAGAACCTCATTTTTGCATGAAAGATGATGTGCATAACTGCTCTGTAGGTGGGATGTGGTTGTGTCAGAGGGTGTATCAATGCCTCTGAGAGATCTGCAATTAATTGGTTTCATTTCCTCTCAGTAGTGAGGTTCGGTACTAAATTAAACTCCGCTATTACACACCTAGCTCTGCAAATGACTTCTGCAGTCATCTACAAGTGTTTTTTCTCAAAGGCAGATGATGAGTGTAGGAGAGGGAAACATCTCTGCAGAGAAGCTGCTGGAGCAGCCTTGGTGTCCCTTGTGCAGTTTTACAATGAATGAACTCTCAGCAATAATTCTGTCAGTCTTGACCTGGAAATTTGGGTTTATTGCTGCATAAATATGGGCTTGGTTTGGAGTCGTCATTATCTTTGCTCTGGGTAATTGTCTACAGATCGATCAAGATCTTAAAAATAGCAGCTGATAAGATATGAGACGTGCTCTTCATTTTTTATTAATCTGAGGTGATGCCATCAAAGTAGTAATTACATTTCCATGGACTAATTTTATGGAGCTTGAATCTGTAGGTTTCTTTCTTCTTTCACCTTCACCATTTTCATACCGGAAATATCTTTTAAGACTTTTACTAAATTTAATTCTTTTACTGCTACTTTTTAATTTCTCCATAGATTTGAACATATTTCTCATCTGTGGCATTCAGTTCAATTACATGACTTTCACAGACCTTGAAAAATCTTTTAGGACTGTACTTGGGGGTGTTTTTCCCCAATAGTTTTATATGTTTTTATGCACTGAAATACATTTGTGCTGTTCTTGTCGTGTGTCACCAAATGCATCTGTACAATTTTTTTGCTAGCCCAATACAACTATTTTAAGCTCACAATTTCTCTTATTGGCAGGACATTATGTTGTTCCCTAATCAATTGGCGTTCTAGTTTTGATGGATTTAAGCTGAGGAGCTTGGTGCCTGGGTTGGAGGAGTCCAAGGTATCCGTGGAGCAGCTGAGGAATGTGGTCCTGCCGGGAGGGAGGCGGCTCCATCGGGCAGTGCTGAGTTCTGCAGCAGCCTGTGACATTTCAATGCCATCCTGACAGTGTTTTGCCTTCCCTGCTGTGCACGGATGGAGGGCATGGAGATGGGTAATTAAACTTTGAACCAGTAAACAGAGTTGAGGGGCCGGGGCTTTGAAGAGCAGGAGATCACAAGAACAATTTCCTGTGGGTTGCTTTGCCTCGGATGCAGCTTCATGTGGAGCTGGACTGTGAGCTCAGCCCCAGCCCCTCCTGGCACCAGCAGCAGCCTGAGCAAATATGGCACAGGCAGCTTCATCCCTCTGGAGCTCCAGTCAAACTCATTAAGGGCTTTTCCTAAATTGAATGGGGTGATTTTGTACTGCAGTGTAATCTGTTTCCTCTTCCAAAGCTCTTTGGTTTCTGTTTTAGCAACGATTCCAAAATGAAATTTGCCTTTATTACATCATTACTAAATTCACATAGTTAGAAGAACCTACACCCTTTCAGTATTTTATCTTCAGGCAAAATTGGGAGCAAATCAGACTAAAAGTATTAGCATTCAGTCTTCCCTTTTGATACTGATGTAACTGTTTTAATCCTACAAATGAAGCTCTGTTTGCGACAGCGTTGCCTGGCAGTCCCTCAGCAGGAGCACCGTGGTCTCTGTCAGAGGAGACTCTGCCACTCAAACCTCATCACCTCTGGCATTTCTCTAATTTTGTCCTGCTAACAGAGTGACAGCCCAGGAAATACACTGAAATACACTTCACACACACATATGGGCTGTGCACATAGTTATACCTGTGCACACATGTATACACAGGTTTACAACAATTCTTAACTGAAAATGGCAGTACTGAAATGCAAATGCACTATAAATTCTTTTTGGATCCAAGCGGAGAATATTTGTTTACTACTGTCAGCTTTGAGCTTATATGTGTTATTCACTGTCAGAAAGTTCATTCTTCAAATAATAAATAGACCTGCCAGAAAACTTTCTACCTACCTTAGAAATATTTTGTTGGGAAAAAATGTCTTTATAGATGAATGCATGTTTCTTGCTGACTTTTTAAAAGAATTTGAGGGTACATAGTAAACTTTTATTAAGAATTTATGGTTTCCTGGCTTGCATTTATTGTGTATTGATAAGAATAATCTCATTGTTTTAACACAGCTCTATTGGCTTGTATTCTTTTCTCTGCCTTCCATTGGTGGTTTTTTTAATGAGTCAAAAAGAAACAATATCCCTGGGGAGGACTTGAGAGCAGAAGGTAAAGTTCAGAACCAGAAAATTGTTTTCTTGTACACAAGACAGCACCTGGCTGACCCTTTGTTGTCTGAATGTGGCCTGAAATTCTTTGTGGTTTGAGTGTAAAACCTTTGCCTGCCGTTGCCCTCTGGCAATTAGCAAGTCAGCACGGAGCTGGAGACTTTTTGTTTCAGAAAAGGAGCAAGTGAGTGGTGGTGGCTGCAAATATCCTCAGCATTTTCCCTGTGAGAAGGGAGCAGAGAAGCTGCATCCAGCAGATGAGAGGGACGTGAACAGGCTGAAGATTGTACCCTGTGAAATGTCTTGTGCCACGCTGCACCCTGATCCAACAGAAAATATCCATTTTCTCACCGCCTGGCTGAGATAACTGTCCTGTATCTGGGGTGGAGTGAGAGCATTTCATAGCACAACGAGTGGGGGGTTATTTTATTTTTTTTTTCTTTTTAACTTCAAGGCAAAGTGTGACCTTCTAATGCCTTTTTAACCTCTGAGCGCTTTTTCAGCTCAAAAGCAATTTAGTGGCAAACAGTAATTAAACTGAAGGGAAACACATCCTTGGGTTTTATTGTATCTCAGTGTATGGGTCAAATTAATAACACTGCAGAGGTATCATCTGTGGCATTTGAAAATATCAGCAGACTTAATTTAAAATTAATATTTTCAAAGATCTAAGCAAGAAAATTCCTTTATTAGAGCAGTGGTGTTTTGCAAGCTTAAACTTTTTGGAGGTTTTGAATACAATTTTACTCTTTTGAGATGGTGATGGACATCTGATGAAGGTTTGGGGCTATTTATGTCTTTGTTTGGTTAGTACATGATTTCTGGTACAATTCCTTTGTAATGTTTCAGAGGCAGCTTGTTAGTGCAATCTAACTGTTGTGTTTATGAACGGAGGGTAAAGATGCTGTTACTTACCAGGGATCACAAACCTCACAAAAGGGAATAAATTTCTAACGTCCAAGGTTTTCAAAGCCTATTACTATGTCTTCAGAGGAACTAATGTAACATCCTCTAACTTGTTTTGAGCATAAGAAGTGTCTTAGAAGGAAAAAAAAAAATTATGAATCAGAACATAGAGATTAAGTGAAGCAGCCTCTTAGTTTTCAAAATATCAGCTTTTAACAGGTCAAAATCAGGCACAGGGTTTGTAGGACTCAGAACTGGGGCCTCCATCTGAGGGTGTGCTCAACGTTCCTCATCTGTTCTGGGGTTTTGTTCTTTGAAGCAATTTGGCATCATCTCTGGTGCACAAATGGGATCTGAAGGTAGTAATGGACCAACAGGTCTTTTAAATGACCAATGACCTTCCTAACAGAGAGAACAAGAAGAAAATGGTGGTGGGAGGGCAGAAAGAAAACTAAATTCACTCAGTGGTTTTTACTACTTGAGAACCCTCTCCCAAGCTATTTATAAAATATTAGGCTTGCATTACACAGCTGAAGGAATTCACAAAATGTTAAAGCTGTGACTAAACCCAGCCTGTTCGGTTTTTTCCCTTTGGTGCTCGGAGAAATGGGAGTTGAGGGAATTGACAATGAAACACTGCAAGTTTTCGGCAGGAATATAGCTAAGAATTGATATTTGAAATGGGGCGGAAGGGAATTAAACCCAAACACAAACTCCAGCACCGTTACCCCAGCAATGTATGGAATGCATTGCTCTGGGAGAGCTCCTTCCCTTTTTACCCCCACCCCATCCTCAAGTCCTGCAGCTCTGCAAGGGTCTGCTCAGAAAAGCAAGGAGAGATGGTAGGAAAAAGCCAGAGTTGGAAACTCTGAAGAAGGGCCTTTGAAAGGGGATCATATTTGTTCTCTGGGCCACACAGCATTAGGAATTTCCATAAGGGTAAAAGAATTTACAATGTGCAGCCTATCCATAAGTAGCTCCTGCAGCCTGTAAAGCTCCGTGTGTTTTTCTCTGGGAAGGGCTTGTGGCCCTGGTATCCCTGCTCGCCTGGGGCTGGGGTGATGCCCCACTGCCATCCTGGCAGTGCTGTGCTGTGGGAGATCCTGGCCTGCTGTGCCCTGGCGGGGTCCCTGTGTTGGTAACAAATGTGAAACCTTTCTGTTCTGTGTCACAGGTTAGCAAGGAGGGCATTGTGACTCACACCACCAATGCTGCACCGTAACACAGGCCTCCCTCTGAACCTGAGCATAGCAAATCTTACCCAGGTTCACTGTTAAAAGCAGATTTTTAAAATTTAGTTTTAATTCATGGTTACTTTTGCTATTCAAGGAGTGTGTTTAGATGTCTCAATAAAGTTACCAAGTAGTTGTAGCAAACATAACAAGTTATCCTTTACTGCAGTGGTGTTTCCAAGAATGAAAGGCAGACAATATTTGAGGTGAATGTCCTTCAGTTTATAGAAATGAAGAACAGCAGCCCAGATTTCATCTCTACAGTGTGACCCTCTACTCTTTTCAATACTGGCAATCCATCAGGAGAACCGAATACTTGGACTTAAATGTCATAAAGGCCACACAAAAATTCACTGGCATAACCAGTAATATACCTTGGAATCTTATTTCCAGAGCTCCATTTAACTCTGAGACCAAGGCATTTTCCTCCTGTCACTCCTTATTCCTGGCTGAGTGGATCTTTTTCTTCAGCAGTTGTGTCAGTGACCTCCTGCCTTTCCACAAATGCCACGTAGCTTGCTCTTGTCCTTAAGACTTTCTTCTTCATCGGCTCTAATAGAATATTTTCACTTTATGACAGGGTTGTTGGGAAGGAGTTAGATGGTCTTTTCAGGATTTTTGTCTCTGTTGTGTCCAGCTCCAGATTCATGTCTTGCTGTGCCATCTTTGCCTGCAGAAGGCTCAGTGCTTTCCCCAGAAGGTTCCAGCTGAACCAGAACATGCCAAGACCAGCGAGACAAGAGATGATGGTTTCTGCTGGCTGGTGCCAGTTCTTCCCTCTGCACTTGATAGAAGAAACCACCATAAGGAAACAAACGTAGCCCCTTGTCATGCACGTGTGGGGATGGCAGAGAAACAAATCCTTCCTTTGCACATATTGGAGGTGGGAATGTGCTTTGGAGCCATGGCTTTGGTTTGGTGGAACTAGGAGAGACTTCAGTCTCAGATAAGGAACTGCTCACCTTTTGATTGAGAAGACCAAAGCAGTGGCCTTTTCAACACACTGTGTAACGGGGAGAGGTCCGAAAGAAAAGCAATAATTTTTCAACTCACCAGAACACAAAGGTCAGGATATTTTTAAGTTCATAGCGTTCAGTTTCTGAAATGCTTTGTAGTGAGCTGTAACCCTGTGGTTTCAGAACAGAGCAGTTATTCAGGTTTAGTAACATGAAAAGAGTTTTATGAGGTTGAGTATAAAGAAGTGTTTCCAAGTTATGCTGGGAAGGCATATATAATTACTTTTGAGACTGTTCTCAAAAAAAATTCTCTTGAAATACCAGCTTGATAGATAGATGTAACTTTTTTATTTTTCTTTTTTTTCTTTTTTTTTTTTTTTTTCCTAAATAGCACCGTTCTGCAGTAAAAGTGCAGTCAGTTGCTTCAGTGATTAAATCTGTGAAACGGAAAGGCTCTGGAATGGCTTTGTAATAGGGAAAATAAGGCGTGCATGGGTAAGTTCCTGGCTGTGGACAAGACTTGTTTGGGATTGCTCCTATTGACAGCTTCTTTAACTGTGTTGGTGGCAGTAGTTTGACTGCAACACAGGCAAATTTGAGTGATGTTGGAGAGGATTTAGGCTGCTGAAGGAATTGAGTTGATGTACAGGGTTGAGGTGCGGGTTGGTCAGAATGGGAAAAGCTTTGCTGCGTTTAAAAGCATTTTATAAATTGGAAGTATGATGGCTGTTGTAGGTGGCTGTGGGATCACAGGAGCTTTATTTCAGAGTGAGATCAGTATTTTCAAGATGTAACTTTTAATTCTGCAGTCTTATCCTATTTTAAGGTTAATTAAGAACACAGTAATTTTGAGTTTCCTTGTTCTCAAAGAAATTTTTCAATGGAAGTAGTGAGTGATATCCTGTCACATTTCCTTTCGGTGCATAGGAGTGCTAAGAAATTCTAGGACATAGAAAATGGAATATATAATTCTATTTCAGTTTTTGGAATTTAATTATGTAAGAGGAATTAAAAACACTGCCTTGGAATTATCAGACTGTCTGATTTGAATCAAAGTAGTCTTATGTGCTGCTGCAAATATGCTGGAAAGAAAAAGGGAGATAAATCTCAGCTAAGAAAAAAATCTGATACCTGATCCTGCCTTTAAATGTGTTTAAGTGATATATTCATCTTGAGCATGGTCTTGCTTCTGATAGTTTTTGTCCTGTGGTTTATTTTGCATTTGCTAAAGCTATTCCAGATGCCTGAAGTGTCAAACAGACAAAGCAGTGATTCCAGTCGACTTAAATTCAGATTATTGATTTAAGGGGTCAGTAGCAGCATAAAAATACATTATACATTTAATGTGTGAACTGACATATAAAGTCTTTGAGTGGCGTTATTTTGGTGACAGGCAAATATTCAGTATGGTTTGAATTCAAACTCCATCAGTTTTTAAGGTAAGGTAGGTAGAACTGTTTGTAAATGCTGTTTAAAAATGAAAAATCAGAAAGGAGGATTGTCAGATTTTGTTACAGGGCTTTGGAACCGAAGAGCCATTCTGGATTTATGGTTCAAGAGAAAGTCAAACATGAGTTATAGGATGATTGATGGGAAACTAGGCCATGACTGCAGTGCAAGCAGCAGCTGAGTCTTTTGTGGAAGAGGTTTTTCACCATCACATGTATTCCTTTTCTTTCCAAGTGTGTTTAGCCAAAGGTTTTCTTTCACTTGCCTGTGTTCTAGGATTTTTTGTCCAGTTTTTCTGCTGTCAGGTGTAAGACTGTTAGCCTCTGTAATGTTGAGTTAGGGCCTTTGGGATGTAAAAACAAAGTAGAGGATTACAACAGTATTTATTTAGAGGAATTATCTAATCCTGGTCATTGTTACCTCCTGAGAATCCATAGTGTATGAGCACATACATTTTGTATGAGTGGCCTGTGCCTTGAAAGCTGCTCCATCTAGGTTGTCCCCCTGAGGATTTATTGATAGGGGTATTAGATGAGGAGGAGGCATTGAAGTCAAGGCCTCTGGGTGAGGAATCAGCTGGCATTGCCAATGCAAAGTGCAGCTTAGGCTGTGAGCAATTCTAGTTGTCTGTAAAGCTTTTGGAAATCTGCTTTTCTAAGTGATGTCAGTGTTTTAACATTACCATTCCTGAGAACTTGGCCTTTCTGTTGGATCCCCCCCTCCCTGCCCCCAGAGCTTCAGTTAGAATTAAACAAATGGCTTTAGCTTTAAAACATAAACCCATAAAACTATGAATATAGTGGTTGGAGACCCCCCACCACCACACACACTTTTAATTAAGTGACTGTGTTGTTTCCAGATGAGAGGAAAGATGACTCACTTGGTGACTTAATCTCTATTTTGTATTCAAAAAGTAAAAACTACATTCTAAGAATTACTTCAAGTTGCACGTTAGCACCTGCATCATAATTGGATGTACCCTGTCTGTTCTCAAACTGAAATTTTTCAGACTTTTTTTTTGTCTAAAGCCTAATTTCTAGAGTCTGAATCTAAAGTTTTAGGTTTAATGAAGTTCTAACCTTATAAAAGCAGTGTTTTATCGTGGAAAATGCCAGGTTTCCACCAGGAAATTGTACTTACACCTTCCATTATCAACCTAAGTGGTATTATTTTAGTCATGAGTATTAAAATAGAAGGAAGCTGCTTAAATCAAGAGAAGGCTCTGCACCGGGATTCAGAAAACTTGGTTTGTTTGCAGATTTGCTGGTGTTTAACTGTGCGGTCACGGGCAAAAATCTGTTACTAATAATTGTTCCCGTGCCATTATTTACTTTGCTTCCACTGGTAGCTCAGTGTAGTGCATCCCTTTGGCTTCCTCCAGTCTTACCTGCAACCTCTGCCCTTGGTGTAATGAAAATGGTGACCACTGGCAACCACAAGTACCAAGCCTGAAATGCTTCAAGTTGCTGCAAAGCTGCAGCTTTTCTACTGGAATATTGGGATTTACCGGGAAGCAAGGATTGGCTTCTGGGAAAAGCACAGAATTGACTGTACACAGAGTTTTAAAATAAAAAACTTGATGTTTTTGTTGCATTAAGATACAGTAGTTGCTTCATTCTTCTTTTATGAGAAACTAAGGAGAAGCTTAAAAAAACCCCAACTTTTGCTTTACACCCTTTAATCTTTGTCTTTAATTAACCTTGGAGGGTGGTTAAACACCTCTGTGTAGTTTTTTGGGTTGACAGTTGCTTATTTATCAAGTGCAATGGGATGGTGAAACATTAACAATCCCCATTAGATTTCAGGACTTGGACAGATGCAGAAAGATGTGTCTGTTAAACTCGGTTTAAAGGAGAGACGTGTAAAGTGTTTATTGCACCCTGAAATTGAATTTTTGCATTGGTGATGGTGCACTGAACTTACTTTTCATGCTGTGACTATGGTTATAATAAAAGTTTTAAATAAAGCCTCTCAGTGTATGTTTTTATATGTGTAGCACAGTTTTATTCTCTGACTCCTTGGCTGTGCTGCAGCTAAAGGAACAGGGGGAACATTTTACAAAATGATGAATATTTCCTGAGTAAAAATGAGATGTTGTTGGGAATGTAGAGAAAGACAGACTAAATCTCTTCTGTTTCCAGCATGCTGTCAGCTGGGCTGAGTCATAAATTCTTCAGTCAACAGCAGTTCTACGAATGCTGGGAACAGAAATGTTAGTCTTGTACAGAGAGTAAAGAGCTAAGACTTGCAAGTGAACTGAAAGGACTATGATTCATTAAAATCCGAGAAAAGTAGAGGTCCACAGGTGAGAACAATATATTCTTGTCATGTGCCCTTTCAGCACAGCACAGTCATTCATCATTCTGCTCCTTGCTGTAACCAATGTGTGAGGAGCTGTGTTTCCCTCCTAGGCATCTTTTCCTTTTTTTTTTCTTCTTTTTTCCCCCACCCCCATCCAAAAAATGGCAATGGAATTTTTCTCAGCTATTTGCTTCTACTTTCCTTGTTGAATCTTCCATAAATCTTTATCTCTTGGGTCAATTACAAGTCATTACTAAAATAATTCATTATGGGCTTCGGTAAAGTTAATACGGTTAAATTATGAGCAACTGTAGGTTGTTTTCTTTCCTGCAGTTTTCCTCGAGGCTGGCAGAGTGGTGTGAGGGGGCCGCTGGGGCTGGGGGAAGAGCAGCCCCACAGGAGCAGGGACAGGGCTGGCTCCTCTCTGACTGACGCAGAGGTTTGGGCTTTGTCTTCGTAATAATTACACCTCTCCTATTTTTATTCTGTCCACATGTAAAATAGAACAAAATCTTTTCCTGTCTCTTGTTGAAGTAAAAGGTTCTCTTAAAGCAAAATTTATTGTGGATTTACAGGCACAGGGGAGTGGTGCTTCCCAGCCTTGCTGGCAGAAATGTTCCAAGCACACAGTTCACTACTTTGCATGACCTAATAGGGAGAAAAACCATTATTCTTCTTAAAGACTGTCATTTAATTAGCTTTGTAATGGATTTCCTTTGACTTCCTCTGCATGAGAACTACTCCATTAGTTCATTACTATGATTTAAATGCAGCTAATTACAGTCATAGCTAAATAATTGTATTCAGGTATTTCAGCATGTTTTGATTCTCATATTAGCAATTTCCAGGCAATGCATCTCACTTGTGTCTCATTTATAGCCTTTTTACAAATGAAGTGATGGTAACATAAATGTCTTTGTTTCTATAAAACAAAAGGGAAAATCAATAATGTCATCTATGAAGAATGTAAGTGTACCAGCATTGAAAATGATATAACGAGTATGAAATGCTTCTTGTCCACTTCCGAATGAGAATATAATATTCTTCAATAGCAGTTGATATCTTCAGATTTACTGGAATGAAAACCAACAAACTCCTTGGTAGAATTTCAGTGCCAAAGCCTGTTAGGGTACAGGCTGACGAATCAGGCAGAGGTTAAATGACTCTATTTTTACACAGAGGACTATAGATAAATCAAAAGTATTTCAGAAGTGGAACAGGTAATGTTTTTTCTTGGTGTGATGGTTACTAAGAGCTAGTAATAGGTTATCCTGTTGTGTAGAAAACAGAGTAACTAAGCAGAGACTCCTTTCCTGTCCAGTGGAAAAGACAAGTTTGAGGTTGCAAGGAAGGTATTCGTTGGTGTGGGCAGTAAACTGATGCTTTGTAGATGAGTTGTGAGAGCAGGAGAAGGGGGTGATCTTAGCCATGGAGGAGCTGTTCCCAGAGCGTCCCTGCCCATCCATTACTGCTCCTTTTCTGTGTGTGTGCAAATGCAGCCTTGCTGCCTGAGGGTTCTGACTGGGGCTCTCGAACACGTCGGTGCCAAGTTTGTGGTGTCTGCAGATTTTCTGAGAATACTTCCCTCCTGAGATTTTGTAGTTTCAAGGTCTGGTTGGGTGGGGATTTGATGCTTGTTATCCCTATTCCAGCTTCCCTGAGGTGCTTCACGATAGTGCTGTTAGGTGGATATGGTGTGCTGGTCATGAGGATATTGAGGATATTGAGTGCTGGGCTTGATGCATTTTAAGTGTGTAGTTCTTTATGGTCTTAGATGTGACAGTGATTTTAAATAGACTCAAGTCTATTTTGTGTTCTCCATAATTTTGATATGGGAGGTTTTCCAGCACGAGTATATAGTGAAAATCAGAAGGCTTAACTTGGAAAAAACCAAACTTTTGCAAACTGTGACGTGGCTGAGCCTGTATTAAAACTGTAATATTAAATACACGTCTATAGCACAAACATTTGTACTATTAATTTCCTTTGTGTCTCCGTGCTCTTGGAAAGCTTTGTACGTGCGAATGCAGCAGTGCTTTGGAGCGGGGTAAGGCAGGTTCATAAATCTAAACCAAGCCACTTTTAGGTTGCAAATGTGCCTGCAGATCATTTTCCATTTCTGCAGAAAGAACAGTTGCTGTAACTGGGATGTGGTGTGGATCTTTTCACTGTACTGGAAATGCTTTTGCACAAATTGTGCAGATGACAGAGTGGGAGCAAAGGTTTATAAAGTGCCTTGTGTCCTGAGCTGCCAGAATTGGGCTGCACCTGCAGCCCCTTGCCCCTGCTGTCACCCCAAACTACCCTGGAATGCTTTGGTGCTCCAGTGGGAGTGTTGGACCTTCACCTTACTCACCCCTGCCTTCTAAATTGTGATTTACAGGGTTTACTTTATTCAGAAAATCTCACTGAAACACCGAAAGAACAGCACAGGGGTTGTGTTTTTGAGAAAGACATCGCTTGCTCTCATGGGCTGCACGTCCTCCCCGAGTTCAGGCACTGACTGGGATGATTTCAGGTGAAGGAGGAGGGGTTTAGCTTCCCCTCTTGGCAGCCTTTCTAACAAACTTTTAGCAGAGAATGCTTGGGATTTCCGCCCCAAACCGTGCTCCAACAAATGTAGTAAATAAGAAAACAAATACTTCAGGGAAAAGGAATTCAGGTATTCTACTGCAAGTGCTCTAGATAGTGGAAGAGTTGGTCTGACTGGAGGGCAAGCAAGGAGGCTGTGGCTGGTGCTAGAACTTAAACTTCCATCTCCATTCGAGTAACATCTCACTGAGTAGAAGCCGAATGGTTTGTGGTGTGTGTCTGTGAGTTTCCGTGCAAGTTCCTGACTCTTCATGTGGGACACATGCTGCAGTTTATTTGCACTGTGGTTTATACAGGGCTATTTTTCAAAACATCAGATTGTAATGGCATAGAACACACCACATGTTTTTGTATTGCAATTGTACTACAGACATGCCCAACTTTCATTTTTAGTGCATCCATCTTCCTATGGTTGGTGCTGTAATGTGCCTCCATTTTGTGAAAAACTCCTTTGCCCCTTGTTGCAGCAACATGAAGGATAATGTCAACTGTTCAATATTTTTTTTAAAAAAAGCTTTTTTTTCCTTAAATACATTATGTTGAAGTTACTGATTTAATAGTGCTGACTTTCAGATTAAAACTTCGTTTTACTGTTTCTTTTCACTGTAGCTTATTAAAACACTGTCTATATTTTCATACACTTAAATCCTTGTACACATTTTCTGATTTTACAGAACAAATTAAAGCATGTTTTCTTATTACTGTACATCATTTTTATAGTTCTTTTTCTCACTCTATAATCCCAGTGGGATTTTTTTCCTATGCCCTTCAGTGGCTTATGTAATAAGCACTAAATGAATGAACGCATTGCCCTTTGCTAGTAGATAATAATTAAGAAGGTGCCTCAGATAATAATTAAGAAGGTGCCTCAGAATATTTCTAGAGTTGAATCTCAAGGAAATGTCTTAATTTTAGCATGCAGTTTGCTATTTTTTGATGAGCTATATGGCCTTGTTCTACTTCCAACACTTAAAGAATGTGGTCTGCTAAGAACAGATGGTGTCATTTAAGTTTTATACTGATTCTACTTAAACTTTTAAATGAAGTCCTTATGCTTTTAAATGTTTAGTTAAGACTTACTGATTGTTAGCAAATTGAGAAAAGTTGGTCACAACTGATTACCTGTTTAGAGACTGAAAGAAGTAATTGTCTCAATTTTTAAAACTTTGTAGTCATTAACATCATTAGTGGATTCCTGTCATCTTCCAAAGGAAACAGTGAAGCTGGTTCATAAGCTGGGAATCATAGGTGGACTTGGGCTTTTCCAAAAGCCAGGAAGTGGTAAAACACACATGTGGTTTGCTTTAGTTGGGAAATTAACTCGGATTCTCCACCAGTGAGGCTGATACAAATGAGAAATCACTAATGTATGTGCTCTGCTGTGACACTGTCAAAACAGATTATTCGAAAGCACAGAAGTGATGTGTTTTTGTCAGCTGTTTGCCTCCCTTTATGCAGCTACAGAAGCTGTTGTTTGTATAAACTGCCTTTCACATATTTCTCAGTTTTCAAAGTTACTTTTGAATATTGTTCATCATTTACGCTAACTATTTGCTTGATAACTGCATTAATTCAGCTAAACTTTCATTTAGAGATCTATGAACATTCTTTAAAAAAAAACTAGACCAAAAAAACCAACCGAACAAAAAACCACCAAACCAAACTCTCAGAAATCCTTAATGTGGAATGCCAGGTGAGAATTTGCCAAGAGATGAGTGAATAATCCCAGTATAATGCTCAGTGGTATCTGTGTTCCCAAATGCATTGCAGTGTGCCTCTGATTGCTTTCTCTGGGACGTTCTGATAGCAGGCCTGTGATGAAAGGAAGAAAAGGCTGCGTGCCAACTGTTGGTCCTGCCCTTCTAATGCCGTTTTCCCCCCTCAAAATTTAGCCACCCTGATTAAGATATTTCAGTTTGTGTTTTCTGTGCCAGGCTGGGCAGAGGCGGCACTTGGTGTGTGTGTGCGTTTTCCCTGCTGTGAAAAGTCAGCCAGTAAATAGAACTGGTCCAAACCCAGTGTCTGTGCAGTGGAAGGGATTATGAAGGGCTCACATGATAATTTTTGCTGTCAGAGCTCTAATCTCTGGCAGGGGAAAAGGACAGTATATCTAACTGCTGCAAATAATTTCCAAAGGGATCAGGTACTCAACTGTTCCCATCAGCATGAATTTGCGTTTCAGCTTCTTTCCTAACTCCTAGAACTGCAGAGGAATTTAGGGGTAGCCTAAAAATTTCCTCGGTCCGTGAAACGTCAGCACAGCTCTGTGTGCCCCTAAGTGAGAAGCTGCTTTCTGGCTACAAAAATGTGTCTGCATTGGTTTTTGACAATACCAGTTGAACGCTGTTGAGTGCTGCTCTCAGGGATTTTCTCCACGGTTTGTGGTGTTTGGTATTACCAAAGACTTTGTAACTATGGAGAATTTGCACCAATAGTCATAAGTGTAGAGTTTATTTCAGCAAGGGGGTAGGAAAAAATAATTTGGGGTGACAGAATACGAACCATTGCATTGCCATGGGCATTGTGTGGTTTTGCCAATTAATTAAATGGTCTTTGGTTACATGAGTGTGCTGAGTGCCCACCAGGCTGGCGTGGTTCCTTGTGGATTAGCCTTGGCTCAGCCTGTGAGAGGGGAGCTGCTGCTAATGAAGAAGTGATTCCACTTAAGGAGATGCAGATGTGCCATGAAGTGTCTGTGAAGCAGCGTGTTCTGTGTTGTTTGTGTAAATAGAGTATGGTCTCCTTTTGAAATAGCAGAATAAACTTAATCAGCTTCAGGAAACTAATGAACTGACACTACCAAAGGGGCAGAAATATTGATTCAATCACTAATAAGAAAAACTTAATAATGAAATGTAGCCTTCTATTAATGTGTAAATTAAAAGCAGATGCTGAAGATGAATGAATGCATGGATTAATATTGGGTTTTGTTGTCAGAATTTATGTTGATGGGAAATGGAGGAAATGTACCCTTACAGAAATATTTTGTAGTGGTTGTTAACACCTTATACTCTTTCTAGGACTTTACTGTTTCGTGCACTGTAGTATAAATGTGTAAGCTGTTAACAGCAGGATGAACATTCAGCAAGTTGAACAAGCACCTGCTCCCATAACTGAATCATTGTTTAAATTCCCACTGCATTTCACAGGTTTAAACCCTGACAGGGATTCAGATTTACAGGGCCAAGACATCACACGGAACTTGCAGTGCCCTGCCCCAACCAGTTCTTGCACGCTTTGTGTATCCAGCGCGGCTGCGAGGGGATTGTGCTGTAGGAGGCTGAGGTGGTGTGAAATAGGGTTGGGCATCAAATGGAGCGGAAAGGAACCGTTCCCCTGAAGTTATCAATAATGAAAGACTTCAGTAGCATGAGAAATTCCACCCCCTGCTTGCCCCAGGAAAGTGATTGTAGGAACAAGAAAACTATTTAAAGAACTCCAGGTAGTAATAAGGCTGAGCCCCTTCCAAGTTTCATTGTCTCCTCATTGCTGCAGTTGACACTGGTGATCTTTCCAAAATCGAGTGCTTGTTACTCTTAAGCAAATATACTGTGAGTATAAGTAGTTTTACCTCGAAAGAATAAGAAATAGATGAAGTACTTGAATAAAAATGAATTGTAGGCTGATTAAAAAAAAAACCCCAACAAAATAAAAAGCCCCTACCTCTCCACCAAAAAACCCCCAACACTTGATTGATTTAAAATACTTGAGTTTGATATAAAAGTTATTTAAAGCCTCGAAGCACTGGATTTCACAAGCTGCTTTCTCAATGGGCTCTTAGATATGACAGTGGTTTAATGTTTTTTCCAGTGCACAGCCACCTCTGCAGTGGATGCCACTCTTAGAAGATTTGGCACGTGCCTGAATTCTGCTGTTGAGTGCTCTCTCTATTTAGTTGGCCAAATTAGCTAGTCATTTGAGAGGGGGTATGCATTCTATATTTGTCAGACAAATTTCTGTGCTTTAAGAGTCACAAGCTGACTCAAAGTAGTAAAACAGCTCTTTGTGCTGCTTTAATGACACTTATCTTTGTCTAGTTTAGACATTTTCCTCTGCTATGCTTTCAGAGCATTGTGACCAGCTCAGCCTGCTTTGTCTTGCTTTTTAACTTGTTAAATTGGTGAGAGAAGAGTACAAAAATGAAAGTAGACAGTGAGTAAAATCTGGTATTTAGTTCCACATTGTCATGAAGAACCAGGTAGAGACATGAGCAGTTAATGCTGTGGTTGAGCTGTAGCTAATAAAATCATGATGTGCATGCAGGAATTCTGTGACTACTAGACCCACACGGAAAAATATTTTGGTTTTTTAACCTTCTTTCAGGCTTTTGCGTCTAGGAAAGAAGGTAGCATCTGCTTTTGACTGCATGATGAGTGTGTCAGTTACCTGATAGCACCATTCTTCTCTTTTAGCTCCTCCTTTAAGCACAAAGTGTCATTATTGTGGTTCGGGCCAGGCAGCTTCTACACGACATTCACGTCCTGGCTCTGAGGGATCCTAATCCTGGCATTGGAGTTAAACGCTTTTCAGCAGTATTCCTAGGGCGCTCTAGATAATTTTTGCCATCAATTCATCTTTCACAGAGTAAACGTGCATGTTAAAGGGGACACAACCCCGTGCATGTTATTTCAGGCTGACTGGAGAATATTTAGAGATAACAAAACTAGATCTCATTGTCGTAGGGCAAGCATTTGTCTGATTTACTAATCCACAGGACATAAAACAGTGTCTAAGCTAGGATTTGTCAGACCAAAAGCATGTAGAAACTGGATTTGCCACATGCACATGATTCTCTTTTGCCTGACAGTTCTCTAGTCTGCTTTTCCAGCCAGTTGGCTTCTCTCCCTCATTCCAGGTATTGATTCACACCCCCCAGCCCTCCCAGTGTCTGTAGGAACGTCTCTGAATTTGGCATGGGGTGGCTGATCTGATCCCTTCCCCAGTGTCCTCGTGGGATCCGAGGGCTCGGTGGGTGTGCTGAAGCCTTGCTGTGCACAGAGAAACCAGCCTGGGAGTTATTGGGGTGCAGAGAGGTGACCAGACACCATCTGATGATATCGTGCAGAATATTGCTGTTCTTCCTCGCTCCTTCCTGCTGGACTCCCTGGTAGAGCAACGTGTTTGACTTTTGAGGTACTTGATTCTTCCCTGAAGACTTTTCTGTTTAACTCCTTGTACCCACCTGTCAGAGGGAATTTCTCAATGTCCTTTTTCTCTTCAGGCCACTGTCCCTTGCAGTTGCCTTTCTGTAAATCTTGGTTTGTAATCCTGACAGTGGAGCAGGGGGTGTAGGAAGCCTGATCCTGGTGGAGCGTGGCTGAGCCTGTTGTAGCCTGCACTGTCACTTAATGTTGTGTCTGTTTAGTTTCAGTCAGGATGGGGTGAGGCAAAAATAATTCAGAGAAATTTTGTAATCCCCAAAGAAGAACGAAGGATGGGATTTAATGAACAGGCAACAGACAAGCCCTGAAATCCCAACAATACTTAACTGTTGATTGATTAACTTTGTTTCTAAAACATATAGTTGACATACTAATGCTGAGATAAATGAAGAGTGTAAAAAACCAATTTAGGACATGTGATCTTTGTAATGCTGATTCACTGTAATCTGTCAGAATGTAAATGGTATACACTTAAATCCCAGATAATCCTGTAATTTGCAGCTCTTCATACTCAGCTGATTTGTCATATATTTCAGAAGAATTACAAAAATCATATTTGGGTTTAATTGTATTGCTTTTATTAAGATAATATTTAGAGACTCCAGTGAAGAATGGAGTACCACATGTGTTCAATAAAAATATGGTTTGTGTTTAAAGGAAGTATATTGGGAAAAGTTCTCAAGTAAGCCCTGAGTCAACTGCTCTGAAGAGAAGGCTCTTGTTCCTTTCAGCTTCATACCTCAATCCTGTGTTTATCTTACGGAGGAGGAATCGTGATGTTACCTTTTTCAAGTTGCTCAGTTTGAATTAAATGTAATTTTCTGTAACGTGGAACCCCTGAAGAAGCAGCACTGAGTGTTTAACAGCAGCAGCACAGGGGCTGAGTCGCATTTGCAGTTTGCTCACATGATGCAGGGACCCGTCCTCTCTAATGTTATTCCAGGAAATACCACGTTCAGGTATGCTAGGAGAGTCTGCCCTTGGTCATGATTACAGTCTTTTGTGGATGTGAAATGGCTTAGAATAACTTTGCCAATTTTTAACTAAATGTTTAAATATTTTACTTTACATTACTTAATTTACTTTATGTTCGTGACTGCTCATACTGTGTCGATTCACTTAATGGGAAACCTGTCTCATCTAATCAGGTGCTTTTCAAGCTTTTTTTTTTTCTTTTTGAGTTTAGGAATTCCTCAGTTAACTGCTTTTGTGTGATTCCTGATGTCAGTAACAGGCTCAGTTCCTCCAGAACGAAACATCAATGCAATTACAGGCCAGAGGTGCAAATGCCCCTTGCCTTGGGAGAAACAGGTTTCATCCATCAATTATAGAGGCATTTAACCGTTCCCAAGGTAATTTAAATGTTTTCAGCCAGTAACGACAGCTAATTCTCACCCTTCCAGTCCGAAGGAGCCCTGGCACTGCTTCCCCCAGATCTCCTCACATCTCTCCAGGTGGTCGAGGCCCGTGGTGCTGACCCAGGCAGGCTCAGTCCTATGCCAAGATGTTTCTGTGCAGTTCCGCTGTTTAGTTAGAAGCAGCTGGTCTTTAGTGTGCAGAAAACATTCATACTTGAACCCTCAGTAATAGCAAAATGCTTTGTGTTAATCCTTTCCAGTTAATGAAACCAACCATAGAAATAGCTCTAGGATTTAGATATAGATATGGCATAAACTGTTATGTGCTGTCAGAACAAGACACGAGTTTTGATTGAAACAGTTTGGGATGGTGGAACTGAAATCCTTACCGTTCTCTGTAAATTGACAAATATTCCTTCAGTTCAAATATTTCTTTTAGAAATTAATTGCAGTAGCTTTTTAATAGCTCAAGTGAAAAAATAATAATAGAAAAGTATCTTATAACGTACAAATGTTAAGTTTCATTTTTGGCTTTATCTGCGTGTGCTTTTAAGAAAGTATTCCAAGTTGAGGACTAAAATCCCAGAACATTCCCCTAGTCTTGATTTGGTTTAGAGGAGGAGTTCATTGCTTCAGGAGCTAGCTGGAATTCCATCACAGTTATTCTCTGTTTCTAGTTGCACTGGTATTGTTTGGAACTATTAATGTAAAACCATTGAAAAAAGATTCTTTTATGTATTTCTTTGGTTAATCTGATGCTTGAATTACTGCAGGTCTAAGACTGCACTGGTGATTTAACTGAGAATCATGCAGATATTATTGACTTTCACACTTCACAACTGGTTGGATTGCCTTGTATTTGCAGTGGCTGCCCTTTGGAAGTGAGCGAGCATCAGTCAGCGTGCCAGTATTAATCAGGAAATAGCATGGGATAGCCAGGAGGGCTGCATTTGAGTGCATCAGGATGTAAATGGGAGTTCAGTGGGTTCTGCAGCTGGAAAAGGCAAGTGTGGCCACCAGTAAGCAGAGGGGCTGACAGATGTTTTCGAGTGAAGGCATTTGACTCTTACCAGCACGGAGAGCACCATTTGCATCCAGGATCCCCCAGCTGCTGCAGGGATTTCAGCGAGCTCACCATAGAGCATCTACTGGCGATTTCATGCTGGGCTTGATTGTCTGCTTTGCTGTGCTTATCCCTGGGATAAAGGGAGGGTGTAGGGTATAGTGTAGTGCTTCACATGTGGTCCTGTTAGAGTGAAATGCCTGAAGATTTCAACTCAGTTGGGCAAACACAGCAGAATAAATTGGATTTCTACATGAGGAAAGGATAATTTTGCTGCTCTTTTCAAGCACAGTGCGAAAAGTATCAGCCCAGCTGCTGTACCTGCCAGATCACTTCCATTAGTTGATGACAACAGTTATTAAATAAAAGGATAGCATAAGTAGTGTGAATATTGAGACTCTCCAATATGAATTTTGTCTGAAAGCAAAGCTGAAGCCAATGCATCTTCATTTATACTTCATTTAACCAGGGAAAATGTCATACCAGCTGTGCCAATACTTAACAGTAATCGTGAGAAGTGCCCAGCTATCTGCTTTGTTTGCTGGGAGTGTAAGGCTGGAGTGAGGTGATGAAATCCAGTTAGCATTGTTATATCATACCCTGCGCGTTCGGTGCTATTATACAGCCTGTGTAGGCAAGTCTCTTGATTTGACATCTGAGTCTTCCCTTGGCAAGTGGTGATTCTGTCTGTTGTTGAGATAGTTGATGTGGGAAGGTGGATAAAATTAAGCTAAATGCCCAAAGAATCACAAAGCTGTAATGTCTGGTTTAAAATCAGATATGGCTGTTATGTGGACAGATCCTTTTTTATAAGATATGTATTAAGTGCAACATTTCTTTTGAAGGTCATTGACTTCAAAATGTATTTGGTTGTGTGTGGTAATTTTAGTGTTTTCGTATACAAAGAAGCTGAAAGTCAAGAGATAGCACGGACTTTCACTGGATCATGTGGTGGGTTATTCTGGCCAGAGCTCTCAGCAGCTTGACACGAGGCCTGGGAACTTTCCTCTGAGGAAGATGTGGTGCAACTCCCGATGGGTGTTGGGCCTTTGTGAGCTCTGGCACGCTTTATGTACACGTTCTTACTCAAGATGGAACCAATCTTAGAAGACCACCTTAAATTACGCAAATAGTATGATTAAATAAAAGCTTGACACCACAACAGCAGCAGACAAAAGCAGCAGCTTTGCATCAGGTGGTGATGAAAGATCGCTTCCTAAGAAATGCCTTGATAACCCTAAATAGTCCAATATTTGGTTGGAACGTCTTCCGCCTGCTCTGGGTTTATCTCCTAAGGCTGCTGGTCTGATACATGGTTTCAGAGGAACAGATGACACCTGGATGTGTAACCCCAGTGAGTTACGATTTCACAGTTCTCAAAGTGCAGTAATACCAGTCATCTTTCCTTGTAATTAGCTTAAAACAAGGTCTCCTTGCGCTGTGCACATGGCCTTGAGCTTGGTAGCTTGAAAAAGCCCCTTTCCCTGCATTAGCAGACTGAATGTCTGTCTTTCCCATCATATCCAGGGGAGCTCACGGTGGATGGAATGACACTGTCATCTACAACAGCAGGACTGGCCTGCTTGATGAGGAGTTGGCGTTTTAGCACTGGCAGATGGTAGAAAATCAGGAGGCAGAACTGTGATTTTGAGGGGGTAATCATTGCTTGTTGGTCACTCGAGCTCTCTTTTGACAACTGAACTCTGTAAAATGTCTGTATTTGCAGAGGGGATGATCAGTTGGTAGTGACAGTAAAAAATAGGATGCCCTTATTTTCTTTCCTTTTGTTACATTTTCTAATGACTAAGGAGGCCGAGGGAAAACCTCCCACCTTGAAGTGCTTAACCAGATTCCACAAAGTCCATGTGTAGGTCTGAGGAGGAAAGACCTGTGATCTTAATCTGTGCACTTAATTGGTTAGGCTGAGGTAAGTTTAATGGGGAGAATGGTAGTATGTAGATGGCTCCAGATTTCATAAATCTGTTAAATAGGATTTGATGCCTTTGTAATAACTAATAAAATACCCTGATCTTGTCTTGGAGATATTTTCTGTAGTTGAGAGCATGAAGATGTTGCAATGAAACATCTGGCATTCATTCCACTCCCTAAAGGAGTAAAGATATAGAGGCCTTTGAACAAAGGTTGATTTGTCCCTTTTTGTGTGGTATTTGTGTGTTACTGCTGTAGTGAAACTGAGCTGCCCACTCCCTGTGTGAGGTGATGCAGCAGGGACTGACATGGGGGGTGTCACACATCGGGGGTGTCACACATCAGGTGTGTCACACATCGGGGGTGTCACCCATCAGGGGTGTCACACATCGGGGGTGTCACACATCAGGTGTGTCACACATCGGGGGTGTCACCCATCAGGGGTGTCACACATCGGGGGTGTCACACCTGTGTGCCCATGCCAGGCCGGGTTTTAAGGAAGGGTAATGAATGCTGTGATGGACAGGACCGTGTTTTTCTATGGGAATTTTTGGTGGAATCCATCCCAGAGGCTTTTAGGAAGGGGATAATGCAGAGATGTGTCTGGTTCCAACACCCTGTGTATCACACAGGCAAATCCTGCCCTTGCAGACCAGGATAGCCGGGTTGCAGAGTGGGGGGAAAGCCTGGTGCTAAACTGCACATGCAAGAGAGATGCTTAGGATGTGACTGTTCTAGTGGGTGTCTCGAGTGATTTCTCATCTGAAGAGTAGGAAAAACCTTAAGATTTAATTCCTTTTTCATCTTCAGACATATTACTACTTTTGAAACTGTGCATTGAATTTCAGCCTTAGGTGTACAATAAAATTGCAGCCGGGCGTAATTAAAATTATCTGTGTTAGGATTTTTAGACTTTAACTTCTCTTTTCATTCTATGTACAGTTTGGATCAAGGATTTCCTATAAGCTTTTCTGGAAGCCTAATTTCTCATTTTACTACTTTGATCAGTTTAGCATTGATTTAATTTGTAATGACTGTTTCCTTTATTGCTAGATTGTAAGATAAGTGTTGCCAAATTAACTTTATTTGTGTGCTAAATTGGAATTTTAGAGATGCTTTGCATTCCTTTGCAGGGAAGGTTTGTCACATGCCACTGTAAGTTGTTAACAGATAGCTTATTTTAAGAACTGATGGGCCTGTCCCTGCCCTGCCTGATTATCCCTGTGCCCCCTTAACTGCTGTGTATTGATTCCAATTAACATGATTGACATCCACCACTGAGGGTGAAGTTAATCAGCCAGAGGATCTCCTGTTGTGAATTCATTTCCTCCTCTGAGCTTGTCCTGTGCAGTTGAGCATTTAAAGAGACCAATGCAGACACTGCACAGAAACATCCAGTCTGGGCAACAAGTCTGAGCCTTGGAAACTAAAATAGCTTTTTAAAAGCTGTCCTGGCCAAATAAAGTTGATACACTTTTGAAAGGTCAAGCAAACCACCTTTTCCTTCTATCTTGATTATTGATTGCTGGAAAAGGTCATCAAACTTGGTCAAATTTCAGCAAATATGTTTTTCAGCTAAGCAGTGACTCAGATGAAACAATGGGAGGTTTTGTTAGTGGTGGTGGCATCAATTTTTATATTTGTGCTTTGGATGTGAAACATGAACAGTTTTTGGAACCCGGAAATTTTTTGGGGTAGTAGAAAAATAAAGGTTACTGAAGTAGAGACTTTCCGAACTCGTTAATATTTATGATGGATAAAATGATTGCATTTATAGAGTGAAGTTGGTGACTGTAGCTGAAAGGACTGAATTGCCCCACTGAGCACAAACCAGGCAGTAGCACGTGTTCAGATTGTCTGCAACAGCCATCCCTTCTTCATCACTGCGCTCGGCCCTACCTGGAGTATGAAAGTTACCAACTTTGGGCTAAAATGTCTGTCTGGGTTGGCTTAAAGAGTTAAGATGCAAGTAGAGAAGGAATGGGAGACCTGGAATAATCATAATGAATTGATAACTATCTGGTTTTCCTGTGCCAATTTAGCAATTTGTAGCTGTTAGAATGTGAGCTACCATCTGGCTTCACAGATCTGTATCTCCTACTAAATTACCAGGACTGGTCCAGTTCCTGCTGAAAGTTTGTAACTGCGACAAGCAGCAAATAAAGAGAAAACACTGCTGAGCCCACAGATAAGGCTGATACTCCCCTCTGGAGGAAAAAATTGCTGGGTTTTAATAATTTCCTAGTTAAACACTTAGGAAGCTCAGCTCTTTGTATAAACTACAGCTCTGCACTGTTTGTTTTCCTAACTGCATAGCTCCAGTGTACTCATGTAGGAATGATGCTTGCTACTGTAGGATCTCATCTGTCAATGAAAATGCTACTTTCAAGTGATTTTTTACTCTTTACCTGAAGCATTTTGATAAGTCTTGACCATGAGGGAGAAAAATCCAGCGTGTCCCAATGGCCCTGTTGCCTCGGTGTGGTTTTATGCCTTTTGGCTTTGGCTGGTATGGTTTGGTCTTTCCATCACATCATGCCATCCATCATAGCAACAGGCACAGTGATTTTACTTGGCTTGTTTTTTCTTCTTGACCAGACCTTGTGTGTGTAACAGGCATACAGTAAACTATTATGCAAATATAAACTTTTGTATAAGTATTGTTAGGACCATATTACACTACCAGCTGCCCAACTGTGTCTTGCTAACTAATTCCTCTCCCAGTATTTCCAAAAAGTTGATACATATATTGAAGGATTTATTACATACAAGCACATTTGTCTCCAGTTCCACACTAAAACTTGCAGAAGGTAGGCTATGGAATGGTCTCCCGTGATTCAAGAGCTGGTTAATTCAAGGTGAATTGTTTACTTGGACTAAGTGTGGTCTTGCATAAATTCTCAGTTTTGTTATTTCCAGTTAAAAACTGAAGTTGTATTGAACAAAGACATCATTTTTCTTGAAACAAGATTTATGCCCAACTTTGAATGGTTGTTACATCAGCATTTGTGAATTAAACATTGTGATGGGAGAGAAAAGGTTTTCCTTTTCCCGAAAGTACAACTCAATACCTGGATACTGAAAGCCAGTCCTGCAGAAAATATCCCTGGTTACCCTCAGCCACTGAGCAGGGAAGGGATGGATCTTGAAGCATTCCAGCGCTTTGTATGTTTAACTGGAAATTTTTATAGTCCCCCTGTTTATTTTAGTTTCCAGCTTATGCCGTGGTGTGTCACAGCAGCAGGCACTGCCCTGTCTGTAGCAGCTTGTCCAAGCAATGTATTCCTGAGCAGTGGCAAAGTGAGGATGGGGAGTAAGCCTCTACTTTTTCCTTTCCTTGTTACTTTTGGAGCATGGCTGCAATCATTATGGCTAGCAAACTTTGATAACAGATGTTAAAATAAAGGCAGCCTGTATTGGAGCTTTCCAATTCAGAGTAGCTACGAGAGAACCAGGAGAAACAGGCTGGTAATATTTGGAGAGGGAGATGATGTTTAGTACAAACTTAGGAGAAAATTTCTTTATAATTGGGCAGATGGTAACACCCTGTTGTGTGCAGGTCTTTGTATACTGAATTGAGGGTTTATATTGCAATTAAACCCACCTTTTGTAAAAGCTCTGCAGTCTCCTGTTAGTGCTGCATTCCAGGCATTTCCCTTGTAGCTGATTATTAGGAAATTGAACACCAAACTAAAGAGGCTTGTGCTCCCATCTCCAAATTACTAAGCCTAAATTTATCAAGGTAGAGCTGCCATTGTGAGTATAAACCTGCTCTATTTTAAAAACAGACTATTGCACATTGCATTGTATTAGAAACTTCATCTTAATAGTTACTGCCTGTTAGACAGCATAGAGTGAAGGGCTTGTCATGACAAACGCTTGAGATTCTGTTTCAGAAATGCCAGTGTTCCCTAAATGGAAGGAGAAGGAGATTTATTTTTTATGATCACTGTTATTATTTTGAACGGCTGATTGTTTTTCTTCTCTACTTGTTTTTGGCTTGCTATCGGCAGATGTAATAAATGATCTCACATTGTAACAGTAGGAAATGACCTTCTGTTCACCGGCTTAGATACTACAAGCACAACCTCCTGAACTGACAGGAGGAGTATTTTCTATTTTGATGAATGGGTTCAGATTTTATCTGGTTTCCCATGGTTACTGGGAAGCAATAGCGCAGTTAGTAAAGCACCAAGGGGGGTCCTCTGCTATTTATAAGTCCAAAACTTCATCATAAAGATTTATATCAGAGTACTTCACAAACAGTGTCTCAAAATTCCGTCTTCTAAGCAGAGGCAAATACAGGTGGTGGGATGTTAAAGGAACTGGGGAGTCCATCGTTGACTGCCGTAGTAACAAGATGTGCTTTGAAAAGGACAGAGAATGCTGGAGAGACATAAATCGTATTGAGTGATGTCTTTTAAAGCTGAGTCAGAAAACATGGTAGATACTGTGAGGCAGTATAGTCTTATAAATTGAAGTTGCATTTCCTGGTCACGTAGATTACATATAAACAGCATCCATTGGCCAAATGTCTACATTAATCTTCTGTGGTGCAGTCAGAGGAGAGGAGGAGGGAATAATCCTTTCCTTGTGTGTCTCCTTTATTTCTTCCTCCAGTTGGTTATAATTGTTTAAATTTGGCTCCTTTTTAAAATTTATTTATTTTTTAAAAAATCTGACCTGATGTTAGAAGAACGTGAGAAGTGGATGGGGAGACAAGTGTGGCACTGAGAAGCAAATCTCTTGCACCTTCTGGTTCTTTGGTTTTCTAGGTACTTTCTGAGAACAGGGGTAGGAATTGGCTTCAGTCTTTAATTATTCTCATTCCTACATGAGCATCATGCAGAACCTGTGGTAAACGCAGCACAGGCTTCCTTCCTTGTGGGGGAGAAGTTGTTGCTGCAAGGGCAGGAGTGATTTCTCCCTTCCAGCCCCACCTCTGTGTTTGGTGTTGGTCTTCTGGAACCGATGGGAAACCTTTGAAGAGTGTATTTTGATTAAAGCCGTTGGGTACGTGAAGTTTATTTTGTGTGCTTCAGGTTACAGGTTTTAGCTTCGAAGGGGGACTAAATGGAATCCAATGCTTTCTATCAAAAGTTTAAAGAAATATCAGCATTGTAGTAGTTAGGCAAGTCATTTGTCAGTATTATCAATCTCACCATTTTCTGTCTATAACAGGCTTTGCAGCCATCTTATAACTGCATTTAGATAAAAATAAGACCACAAATACATAAAATGTTTGTAAGCATTGCACTTATAACACAGTTGCAGCTACAGCAGGCAGGCAGTGTTCTTGATAAAGACTCCTTTTAGATCATGTGTCTTTGATAACTTCTAATGCAGGGAGTCAACCCTTTGAAATAAATTGATCTTTTAAGCAATGATTTTAATAATGTAGCTGAGAACTTTTTTGTTATGTAGAACAGTTCTTCCTGGTCTCAGCTTTGACGATTAAATTCATTTTTCATGAATTCACAGTGCTTCAGGCTCTTGTGAAACCTTGCTCAGCTTCTGAGGATTTTTTTTCAATGTGTGATGTGAATTGTGTAAAAGCCTTTCCATAATCAGAAAGGTAATTTAGGCCTTTCCTGACCCCCTTTTTTCCCCCCTTCCTCTGAAGAGGGAAGTTTCAATAGACTTGGAAATTCTCCAAAGGCTCTTATACAACTGGTACATTCTGCTTTAACATAATGCAATCTTTCCACATTTTCTGTTTTTCCTTAATTAACGGGTGGATGGAAGGGGTGTTAGATTCAGTTTCACAGAAAGATTTTATGCAACCACACAAGACAGTGTGAAAAAAGAGAAGGAGCTTCATAGGAAATAGTATTTTTGAAAAGTCAGCTGCATTCTTGCAGTGGTTTTCTCCTGCCGCATGTTATACTGTGTTGCTGAAAACACTGGGATTTGGTGATCTGGCTGTCTCATGGATTAATTAAAGAATTTTTTTTTTTTTATGTGGCTTTTAAAATAGGACATTCTCTGCTGTGGAGTGGGGTTGGGACTGCCCCAGCCTCCATTCCAGCATTTCGGTTGAGCTGCAATGTTGCTGTACTGCAGCTTTGGGTACGTGCTTGTGTAAGGAGGAAAACTTCCAGCTGGTGAGATGCAGAGCCTTTAGCAAACAGGTGCAAATGGGGAAGCTTTTCTGCAAGACATCCATGCAGAAACGGAGAGCTTAAAAACTATGTACAGCAATGCATGTCTGTGAAGGCAAGGGGAATGGTTGGAGATTAAAGGCAGTAGGAGTTTGTGAAGTTAGGAAGCATCAGGAAAGGGAATATTTGACAGCTTTAACAGATACTAGCGACAGAGCAGGAGTGAGGGGGAGGGAAAATCAAGACTGGATGGGTAAAATTTTAAGTTGCTTGTTTTTTAAAGGAGTAGGTAGTTCATGGAGCTTAATTGGGGAATAGGAATATGTGTCTGGTCGTCTGTGTTCTGCATAGAACATACTGTAGCCAGCCATAAAATAAATGCTATCTAGATTACCGCTAACCTCTTTCCCTGCAAAGCAGAAGTCTGTTAATTAAATAACTGGGTGTTGCTAGATGTAGTTCTTCTGTGTCTATAACAGATATTCCTTCTGCAGACAACTGGAAAATGTGAAACAAAAATCCCAGATGGAAGACCTGAAGGGAAACTTCTCAGCATAATCTTATTCTAGTGATTACACTGTGGTGTAGGAGTGGTTGTATGAGTGAATTTCAGTTTAAGGAAATCTTTCATTTCTGTGAAAGACATTCTGGTAGTGTGGAAGGGAAATATGTTGAGCTGCAGACTACAGATTTACTTTAACAGAACTTCCCCCTAGTTCGTCTAACTTTGCTTTAGCATCCACATACAGAAGTTGAATTTGAATTCAAGGAGGTTGTTGATCGATCAGATGGTTTTGCTACCATTTAGAGGGACCCCACCAGCCTGGAGAAAGAGGCCAACACGTTCATGGAGCTCGGCAGCTTCCTGCCCCTGCAGAGGATCCATGCCCTGCACCAGGACACGCTGGGACTGCCCAGCTGGAGAGCAGGCTGGCAGAGAGGGGCCTGAGGGTCCTGGGGCCCAGGGTGACCATAAACCAGCAATGTGCCCTTGGGACAAGGCTGCCACAGGTGGAGCATCACCAGTGGGCTGGGGAGGGGAGCCCAGCCCTCTGCTGAGCAGGGTGGGACACACCTGCAGGGATGTGGCCAGAGCTGGGGTCACCAGTACGAGACACACGTGAATATTGGAGTGAGTCCGGCGAGAGGAGAGATTGTTAAAGGCTTGTAGTTGTGGGAGAACGGATGAGCTGGTTTCTGGTTGAGAACTTGACTGGGACTTGTTTCTCCTGTGCTTCTTGCAATAATTCAATAGGTCCGTGGTGACTGAGTGTTCCTCACTGCCACCTGCCATGGTACATGAGAGGGCTGGGTAGTACCGGTTTGCAAAAGTTAGTTTATGGTCTGGTAGGGTAAATCCTGGCATAAAAGGAAACTCCTTCCTTGTGCTTTGCTGTGTCACTGCTGAGTTTTGCACGAGGGATGTGCCTGTGGTGTCTGTTTCAGAGGATTTTAGTGAGAGATGGTAAAAATGTAGGTATTTGTTTTCATCTTTATAAAACCAGATTTTTACTCTTTCCTAAAGTTCAGAAAACCAGTTCTTTCAACTATGAATTAAATATCAAAACATAACAAACAGGTAAAAAGTCTCAATTCCCTTTTAATGTATTTTTCTGTAAGATAATTCCTGAAGTTGGGCAGAGCCATCACACTTTTCACTTTTTAGCCCTTAATAAGAGATAACATATTGAGATCATACGTTTTGGAAGGTCTTTTGAGATTTTTAATCCAACACCTTTCTGTGCATCCCTTAGAGACCTCTTCCCTGGGAGAGGGAGGAGCAATGGAGGTGCTGTTCCAGCTGGACCACAGATGAAGAATGCACTGGGAGCTCAGTCCCAGTCATGCTCTGCACTAAACATCCATTTTCTGTCTCAGTGTGCAGGAAATGACAGTGCCAAGGGAAAGGAGGCTTGCATGGACGGAGTGTGTGTCTACAGAAACAGACTGTGGCAGTGTGAGCAGCATCAGACAAAGCATTTTTCTCTTCTTGCAGTTGAATTTATTTTGAAACTTGTAAATATTTGAGTCATTCATCATCCATATAGATACTAAAATTAAGCATTACTGAGACTTGGGTGTATTATTTTGAGACAGAAGGCTAACATTCTTATTTAGATTAACTACTGTTTTATTAAACCAATATACAGAGATGCTGGAGGTATACACAAGCTAAAAGAAATACTCATTTTGTTGAACCAAGCTGACAGGCCATGATTACAGATCATCTATTTTTGTGATAGAAACTGGAAATTAATATAAACAGTGTGGACCAAACCAGGCGTATGTTTTGCTTGTTTTTGATAGGAGCTGTGTGGAAGGGATGTCTCTGTAAATCAGCTCCAAGATTTATTCAGTGTTGTCCTGTGAAAACAGTCCAAGTCAGTATTCATTTCTGAGAGTAACGTTTTGCTCTTTAGAGTTTTAGCTTTGAGATAGGGAATACCACAGCAGCTTGCATTAATTGTTGAATGTGATGAAATGTACACTGTGTATAAAATCCAGTGTTCCCTAAATATCAGATCAGATAACAGACACAATTCCAAATATGTAAAGAGTGGGCAAACTTTGATGACAGTATGATAAATCCTGTGGTAGTTACAGCTAAAACAGGCTGCTAATATGCAACTGAGCTCAGGAGATATTAAACTATATATAGATTCTGCTATTCCTAACAGATTGTTGTTGAGATACCTGACACATTTTTTGATGTTACATGCATTCAGAAGAGCTGAGCTTTACATAATTTCTGGTTAGTGTTAGTTATGTGAAAACATATTAAAATGAGTGGCCTAGTTAGGAAACTCTGTCACATACGCAGAAAGGCAGGTTTGAATATTTCTGCCAAAAATGCAGACGCTCTCTCAAAACCAGGCATTGGGATCTGTACGTTTCCTTTGAATCTGGCAGAGTTCCAAACTACAGGGAGAGGTGACCTGTCACAGAGCCCATCGCTGGAGTAAGGGGACCTGAGTGTGTTCTCTTTTTGCCCCTGTCACCTGTCTGTCCAGGCACTGGGAGGGTGAGCAGAGGGACCAGGCTCCTGGTAGCTAAACACCAGTCACAGGAGAAATCATAACCATTTTATCAGCCTTGACCAAAACCTGCCCAGTGCAAACAGCCCTAGAACATTCCTCAGACAAACTCCCAGCAGATGCGTGAGCACGTGTGCGATGAGATCCGTTAGAGGCTCAGCTAAGCTGAAAGGCAAAGAGAAAAAGTGGTGCTGGGGTGGGAATTCTCTGATTTTATGCTCTGGATTCCAGTGTGAGGACAAACTTGGCTGGGGTGAGGGGGACAGGACGCGTGCACTGTTAATGACTGATGGAGTGCTTGTTCTTCATGTGGTACTGGTACTGCTGGAGGAGCACAGGGCTTTTGGCTGCACAGGTCCAGCTGGTTCAGGTCAAGAGAGTTGCAGAAGAATGTATTACATGGGCAAGCTAGTTCCCTCTAACAACCTTCTGGGAAATTGTGCAATCATTTTTGCTGAAGGTTTTAGCTTGCTTTGCAAAAACGAAAAGCAGCTGGAAATAGCATTGTCATCTTCAAAATATTGAGTGTTGCCCCTTATCTGTTTTGCTGTCAACTTTGTCCATAATTTCCAGCATTTCACAAACCATGGCTAGTAAATCTGAAGCTTATTTTTAATATTGTCCCTAGAATAGTACATTTGGACTGTGCTTACAGCCAAAGCATTACTTTGGGTTTTCAACACCTGAAATGTGTCTAAGCTGACCTTGCTGTTCTCTTTGGATATTTAGTTGCCTGTCTTTGATAGGTGATGTAATAGGTCATATGCTGTTCAAGTATTTCTAGGTCTTTATGTCTATTTATTGCCTTCTAAGTGTTTGCTTGGTGGTTCTGTTCTCTTTGCCAGGGGCTATTAATCACGGTAGTTTATATCTAACCTTTAGCACAGAGACAGCAAAGTTCCATATTTTTCTTGCTTGCAGGACAACACCCGAGGCAAGTGCTCCTGGCCGCTCAAGGAGACACATTACTGAGGCAGATGGAGCTTTGCTTTTCCTCCTGGGTGTCTGTGTCTGATAGAAATGCTGTCAGAGAACCCCTGTAATCTATTTCTTGTTTGCTTTGTACACATCCTGGGATGTATGGATTTTCCAGCTCCTTACTGAGGCTTTACTCAGATTAACCAACTTTTCCACTATTCCTTTGCTGTCTCCCATCTTTTGCTCTATAGAGTGGAAGAATAAAGTAATTTAACTCTTGAGAACCATCTGACTTCTGATCACAAAATTGTGTGTTTGTAATGATTCAGCCGGGACACCAGTTTTCTGTTGAACGTTTCCACTGTTAGTGTGGTTAAAGATTTATTTTCAGAGAAAAAGCATCTGCAAATAATGCAGCGTGATTGTGGGGCCAGCGAGCAGCAGCCTGCTCTGCTCAACAGCTCCAGTCCTTTGCTAGGCTCTTACAGGAGGTTTGTTTGATTTTAGCCACCACAATAGTAGTAATAAGTGCCAGAGACTGGAAATCACAGAAGATATTTTTGCTGGCAGCTGTGGGGATGCACCAGGGGGACTCCGTGCTGGCTCCTGGCACAGCCCTGTCCCTCTCCTGCCGTGTGCCAAGGGCTCATCCAAGAGGGGCTTCAGCTTGCTCAGAGAACCCCTCTGCCTCCCTGCTGTAGGTGCAGTCACACTCAGATCAGCTGCTGTGCTTCTGTGTCTCCTGAAAGGTGGTGCTGGGGATCTGGGAGGCAAAGGGGAGCTGCCTGAGGGATCCAGGGTGTCCCTTCACCACCCACCTGATAAACACAGAAGAGACAACTTATGGTGCTCCTCAGAGTGTCTGCTCAGAGGAGAGGATGCTGACAGCTCTTTGAGGGATGACACTAAAGGTCCTGAACTTCTCTGGTGTCTATGACTGATGACATTTTTGGGAGGATGCTGTTCTTGACAGCAGTGGGGTTTGGGTGTTAGCAGTACGCTTGATGCAGGCATGAAATGCTGCTTGGGTGCTCGGGTTGTTACAGAAACAGCTCGTGTACTATTTCACTTTGCAGTGGGTATAATTTTGCTTCATCATCCTCTCGGTGTGATCTCAATGAAAGAAAAATAAGCAGTGAGAAGATTGCTTGGACTAAGATGTCCATCTTAGGCCTTGGAGTGTGTGGCCCCTGGCCCTCTCCAGTCTTGTGTGAACAGGTCCTTTAACAATACAAAGCTGCAATTTTTGCTATTTCTGAGTACTGCTTAACTGTGCTTCAAGTAGCATTTAAAAGACAGTAAGGCACTGAATTTATTTTGAAAGACAAAACCTGTGTATAATTAAAGGAACCTGAATTTGGGGAAGTAACCGAGAAAAAACTGCTCATGCCAAAATATCCCGCAATGCTTCAAGGAAACCAAACATAACCAAGGATTGAATTATAACCTATCATATCTCTAATCTCTGCTTAAAAGAGAAAATCCCATTTGAATAAAAACAACATTTCTCTCTATTGAGAAATTAAATGTTCTATATTTACGTTTTCTTTACGAAATGAGAGGGAGTGAAGTAATTGCATGGCATTCTCTTTTGCTTGACTGACATTTGATTTCACACTTTTTAGTTGACTCGAGTTGTGCTTTCCATAAAAAAAAAGAGATTTGTTTTCCCTTGCATAATTAAAAACTATTGCTTCCCTTGGATCTTCAGCCAAGGGTTGATTGGTTGTTTGTTTATTTTTTTCCTTTTTAATTTCTGGATTTCTCTTTTTTTAATGTTACAGACTCTTCAGACAGGATTTTTTTGAGGGGGTGGGTTTCTTGCTTGCAGAGACTCTAAAGCTGCCCTGAACTCCATGAAGTTTTTGAGAGCAGTTGAGACTGCTGTCTTTAAATCACTGGAGCACACAGGGAGCAGAAGCAGATGTTATAAAGCACTTTGATCTCTGTTATGGCAAGAAATTTGGTAGTGGTGATCTAGGGGAGGTCTCAGAAAGACCCTGGACAGATAGCTTAGAAATAGTTTGAAGTTCTGACTGGCACTTAGAGCATCAGAATCTGGGAAACAACTACATTTTAAGCTGGCAAAGCCCACCCAGTTCTTTTTAGCTTTTATTTTTCCTCCACACTAAGGAAATGTTTTCAGTTGGTCCTTGTGTTTTGGAGATTTTTCAGCTTTAGCTCAGCACTGCCAGAGCTGGGGCAGGACAGTGCCCAGCCCAAATTTCTGCATCAGAGGGCTCGGTTTTTTGGTTTTTTTGGGGGGGGCTGTTGTTGTTGTTGTTGTTGTTTTTGAAAGAGCCAAGCTCTCCAGCGCTGCACATCAGAGCTGTCCTGTGCTGAGTGTGTTGTTTCTGAAGGTGCACCAGGCACTCAGGCTGCAAAACCCCGCGCTGGATGTTTGGCTGGCAGAGGCCAGAAGTGAAAGCACTAAATCCTGCCCTAAGAACTGCTAATGCCTGTTGACATAAATGAGTATTGAGGGTTCTCAGCAGCGCTGAACCTATGCTGCCACTGCCAGAGGCCAACTTCAAACAACTTGATTTTATTCCTGCTTGTGTCCCCAGCCTGGAATTTGGATACAAGCTATTGTTGTTATTTCATAAATCGTATTTTAAAAGGGAGGCTTCCTTGCTTCTGATTTATTTCATCTTCATGTCTGCTGTCTTCACAGGGGCTTCAGCGAACCGTTCTCGTAAATGATTTCAGATGATTTCAGGATATTTTATTGTCATTTTCTCTGGTGAACCAGGAACATAATATTCTTAGTCTCTGTGGAGGAATTCTAGGCAGAGCAAATAATTCATCTCTCTGCAGAATAATTTTATTATTGTTTCTATTGCAGAAAGTTACAATTGCCCTATTTTTAGAAATTACATAAACTAAATCTGAAGAGGTTTTCTTAGAAGCACAGAAAAAGAAGGAATGGATTTTAAAACCAGTATTCACACACTAGGAGAGGGTTGTATCTGTTTTCTTTTCTAAAATTAGATGCTGTGAAATATGGTGAGAATTAAGTGAGTGCAGAATCTCTGCTGCTGGATCCCGTGTTTGGGTTAGACAGTGATACTCCAGCCCCCTGTACTCGTATACTTGCAGAAAGCCAGAATACGTTGATACTGCTGTAAATACAGTGAATTGATCTGCTTAAGTGCATCAATATTGGTAAAAATAGACAGCAGGAGGGATTCTGTTTTCGTGGAGCAGGTTCATGTGGTCTGGCGTTTTTATAGAGTTCTCGTGTGGAAATAGAAGAATAGAAAAATTAAATATTAACGCTGGCATTTGGAGTGAGTGGCGAAAGTGTCGTGTCCCAGGAGTGTGTGGAGAAGCAGCTGAAATGTCTCTGGCTCTTGGAGGATGTTGATCGTTGGTAAGAGATGCCCCAAGTACAATCAACATGAAGCCAGCTGCGAGCTGTGTGTGTTTACAGCAGCCAGGCAGCAGCTGAAACACACACCTGCTTGTTGGCTTTGGAGCTCTGCTTATTTTCATAGCTTGTGGCCATGTCAGAGGCTCCCTGCCAGAAAAAGTTAAATGTAGAATATCCAAGAATTTAACTGAATAACAAGCTCTGTCTCTGCATGGATGAGAATATTTGCATGGCACAGAAGTTCTCCCATTTGAAATGCTGATAAAATTATAACAAAGCTTATACAGATTTCTCTTCTGATCCCTTCTTGGTATTGGGGTTTGAACAGAATGAAGAGGAAAAATATATGAAGGGAGAAATTCTTACTGTGAATTTTTTTTTTCTGATGAAGTAGTATGGAGTACTGGCTTGGACTGCGTATTTCCCGGAGTAGTTGAGGAAATTTCAGTGCTCTTTAGGATTTTACAAACTGTGGAGATTTCCATGAGATGCTTAAAACACTTGTGAGACAGAATGATAAAGGTTATAATTTCCTTTCTTCCAGTCCTATTATAATTGTATAAGACCATATATGAATATAATAGTAATAATAAATATGCAACAATCTTAATTGCATATACATATGAGGATTTATATCAGAATTGGATAATCGTGATGGAACACTTGAAATGGAAAGTACAACTTTATTGGACCAATAAGGGCCACAAGGCTGAAAAAAGTCAACTGCTGTGATATTGGAGGATATTTTAGGAAGTTCTAGAAGTTTGTGTGAAGTGGGGTAGAATGTGCTTTCGTCTTAGCTGTAAGAAGAATGTGATTAATTAACATGTTATGTGTATTTCCATTACTTGTAAAAGCGCCAGTGAACAACCATTGATGCTTGCAGAAGTGTAACTGTATTTGTATCACAGAAAGCAACTGCCTGCTGCTTCTTCCTCCAAACAGCCCGTGTGAATGATACATTAGAATATGTAATTTTATATGCTCTTGACTGAAAAATGCCAGAAGTAAGTGTTGAGTCTGAGTGAAGAGATGTAAATGACTGGAAGATGCTCAAAGTTTCTGATTTGGCTGCCTGGAAGTGTAGAAGTCTAAAAAGATTTTTTTTTCTGTGAGGAATTTTCTCATCATTCAGGTAATGCTGTGAATTATTGCATCCCTCTAAATCCATGGCAGGAGACTGGAAATGTGGGTGTTCAGAGCAAGGTAAAATTGCAAGAGGTTGAGCACCATGAGATGGTGGAGAAAAGGAATGTTTGGCAGGGCTGGTGTAGCTGTAGCTCCCAAAGCAGTGGCGTTAGAGTGTGTTGCCTCCCTCCGTAGGCTTTGAAATTCTCTCTCCTCATCTTTCCCCTTGTACTTTTCCTTTAATCATTCCACAGAATTTAGGATAGATGTTCTGATCTTAAACCCTCTGCTGTTTGGGCATTGAGTGTGAAATGGCTGTTGAATTCATGTAACCCTGGTTGCTCAGCCAGGCCACGATATTTTCGTTTTCTCTTATGCAATCACCTGTTTTCCAGCTTTCTCTCGTGGCCCATGTCTGCCCTTCCCTGAGCAGTGCTGGGACAGGAACTGGAAGCAGTGTTTTATAGAAAACCAGCCTTTTTTACAGCAGCACTTTTGCTCTCGTGCCGTGTGGGGAATTGACACAGGAGCTGCAGTCATCTGCTGCCGAAGCCTGGATGAGTTTACCTGGTTTCTGTGGTGGAGTATAGACACACAAACCACCACACTTTGGTTGAAACAAACTTAAATCCAAATTGCACAACTTACCATGGAGAGTCCGTAAACAGCAATTTCTCTCTGAGGCAGCCTGACTTTGCACGCCCCAGCTGGATCCAAGCCCCTGACATCCTCAGTCATGTTATCACTTATGATTGGTACATTTTGTGTTAATTTTATCTTTAAGAAAACAAGTTGGTTTTTTTATTAAAGCAAAGTAGTTGAGTATTATCTAGCATCCATTCTTCCACGGAGGAAGAAGTAGATTTCTGCAGCTGAATCAGGCTGCCCACGGGGCTGGCGGAGCTGCGGGACAGCAGCAGAGCGGGCAGGGTGCCGGGGTCTGTCGGGATGTGGGGAGGGCCTGGGCGGCTGTGCCTGTGCCCATCAGAGCTCTGTGCTACCAGCAGGGAGCAGGGAGAGAGCCAAGAGGCCCCGCAGCACCTGCACAGGGCATCTGCAGCACCAAAGAGCCTCCAGGAGAACCAAAGGGAGCAGCTCCCCACCGGAGGGTCTCTCCCAGGGCGAGGCACCTGAGCCAGGATCCCACCACGCAGCGCTCTGTGATATGTTCCACAGCTGGATGGTTTTTTTAAAAGCTTTGCATATTCTCTTTACAGTCACAAATAATATCTTGAGTTCAGCATTCGTTCAGGTTTATGCAGCTTCGTAAAGATGTTTCGTTTTTGAGATACTCAATAGGGCGAGAGGGGATTTGCAGGCAGAAAAGATGAGGGTTGGTTTTTTCTTTTTTTGGGAGGAGCTTTTTAATGTTTTTAGCCTTGGGCTATGAAGTGCTGGAAGTGCTGCAGAATTCTTTTTATTTTTACTTATTTTTATCTGTGCGCCAGGCACTCGTCCATGCTCTCTGCCCTGCCAAAAAGGCTTCAGCATTAATGTGACAGACCACCCTGCCCGTGGGTGAGGTGTGTAATTCTTTCTTGGAGCAGAGATCTCGAGCAGAGGCTGCTTGTTATGTCGAAGTGCATGTGGTTTTCTCACACGAGTTACTTGGCAGTCCAGGGAAAATATTAAACTCCACTTAACTTGGAAAGACCAGGAGGTCTTAAATGCATAGTAAAAAATGTCTGCGTTTCATTTTTTCTCCTCGATCTCTTATGGAAAGTCTTTGGCAATGGCGAAGAGAGATCTTCCCTCACTCTGAAGTGCATCCCCATGTTTCAGTGTTCTAACCTGTCTGGGTCAGGAGTGGCTGCTGGCATTTGTGTTAGAATATTTTTTTTTCCCCCGTGGCTGCCTGTTGAATTTATAAATAGAAATTAAAATGACCGGTATTAAGAAGGAACTAAACTCCCAAATCCAATGTTTGGTCCTGGGAACTACTGGGAAAGTCTGTTCTCCGTTTTTGCAGGTGGCCCTCGGGCCTTCTCGTGCCACACAATTTTCAAAAATATGTTTTTAACATTAGAAGTATGAGTATTTTTCAGCATCAGTATTAGTATTTGTTATTATGAGAGGGTAATTTTTTATTTAGTCGCTTTCATTAAAGGTCATAAATTAGAGTTTTTAAAGTCTCTTGCCCGTTAAAACAAACAAACAACTTTTGGACTTTAAAACACATGTAATTATTGGAAATCATTAGAAATTCTCTCCTCTAAGGATTTTATTCCTTTAATCAAAGTTCCTACTGACAATAATGGAACTTTTTCTTCTTATGTGGATAGCCATTTAAATAAATGCCGAATATTTACATTTTTACTTTCTACTTTTATAATGATATTAGAACGTAGTTTGGAAAAGTGTTCAATTTACAGGGTTGTTTTAGTCAGAATTCTGCCACTGTGCTCTGAACGCTTGTGAGAAAGCGAGGCCTGCTGACATTCCCGTTCTGCCCGTTCCCTTGCTGCAGCAGGCTGAGGAAGGAGCTGGGCTTTGCACCTGTGTGCATGGCAAGGGATGGGAATTGGGATAGGGATGGGAATGAGGATGGCTGTGTGAGGGGTGGGGCAGCCTGCCAGGGAGAGGAGAGACATTCTCTGCACTTAGGTGTGACAAAACATGAAAGCAAAGGAGGGTCCAGGGGAGCAGGGGTCAGGCACGTCTGACTTCAGCACTCGGCACCTTTCCAGGAGTTCACGACTGAAACCCCAAATCCTTGCAGGAGCAATCCAAGCATGTTCTTGCTCGTGCTGCCTGTTGTTCAGCAAGTTTTCTGTGCTGCCTCTCCCGGTGTGCCTGGAAAGCAGCCTTAACGTGGAGCTCCAGATGTTTAGAACAAAATTGTGATTTGGGCTACATGCAAAACAAACAAGCCCCTCTCTGAGTCACTGGCTGCCAGTAAAGGTTCTCAGCAACCCAGGCTACTGCAGGGCACCTCTCAAAATTAAATCCTTCGTGCCTTGATTAGTTCTTTGTGTGTTACACTTGTTTGGAAAGTTCTCTTGCCAGCCTGGTGTGTTGCAAGATTTCCCCCTCTCAGACCTAGAGAGGGCTCTGAAACTGCTCCTGGTGCTCAGTGTCCCCAGAGCCAGTGCTGAGCCACAGGGCAGCCGCCTCTGGAACGCCTGTGGCCACAGTGGATGGAGCACAGAGCTCGTGACTGAAATGCCTTTGGATCCCAATAGCAGGGAGCTGAATTGTGAATCTCAAGGAGAATAATAGGAAAAACAGCTGCAGAATCTCCTAGCACTTCGTGTACAAGCACTCATTTTAAAATGAAAAATTACCATTTCATCAAACTGACATAAAATTGGCTTGTCAAGCACTGAAAATAAAATGTGTTTTTCCTTTATTTCTCATTCCTTTTAGTTTTTCATGATACAGTTCAATTTTCAGCTTTTCCTCGTAAAAAAACAACCACTCCTAGAATCTTTATGAAAATGAAAGCCGTCAATTTCATGTGAATTCACAACTCCCGAGACTGAGGTTTTTAGCCATCAAACTCTGAGAGTTGCATGGAATGGCTGGCTGTACCCAGCAGGTCTCGGTGCAGTCTGACTGTGGGTTCTCTTCCTACTCTGGATGAATCAACCTGGTTCATTTGAACTGTTAAAAAGCAAACAGCTCCAACGTGCACTATGAAGCCAACACTACAGAGCACAGGAGTTGAAATGAGTAAATAGCAAGCAATTCAGCTTTGATGTACCTAGATATGCCTCTAGGAATCTCCAACTGCCTCTGAATTCCCTGTTTAATCCACTGTATGTGTTTGAACTTCTGCAACAACCTAAATATTTGGGTGTTGTATTTTAACCATCGTGTTTTCCCTGGGTTTTGGAATATATGCTTTCAGGTGGAGTATTTGAGCATAAAGTGCAGTCTTGCTCTTGACGTGTTGATTGGAAAATGTGTTTGTAATCTGCCACAGAAATAATGATGTGTCCAGATGTGGATATCAAGTACCATCGAACTCCTGCTGCATTGTACAAGCTCAAAACACCAGGGCTGCTGCAGAAATGGGAAGCATGTTTGTGACCAAGTCACTCCCCTCCCTTTGCCTGCTCAGACTCTGCACCCAGTGCTTGTGTCCTGCCCCATCTTCATCCTCTGTGGCATTGCCCTGGCACGGTGCCCGTGGAACAGTCCCCAGGACTGTCTCCAGGATTCCCCCAGCTGGAGATGTGCAGGAGGCTGGACTGTGGCATCTGAGGTCGTGGTTCATTACCTGTGCACCTCAATTCACATCTTGGGCCAGCGCTTAATTTCTGATCTTCTCCCTATACTCAGCTATGGAGAATACACTGGTGGAAAATCCTTAATACGACACATCCCGTTTTAGGGAACTTTAGTAGCTTCTGTTTGAGTGACTTTAGGTTTTTTTAGAGGGAGCAGGTCATTCTGTGCTTGGTAAAGATTTCTGGAACAAAAAGTTCACCTTGTATAGAAGCAGAGTTCAGGCAGTTCAGAGGGTGTTAGCCTGAGGGGGTCCCCATGGCCATGGGCTGCTGGAATGTCCTTGTCTGGATGCAAACCTGGCAAAATCGGTTCTGATCTGTTGCCATCAAAATGAATTCCTAAGGACTTGTTTGCTGCCTTCTCTGTGTTAATACTGACGGGATTTTTTACAAGCATTTCCCAAAACTGGGGCGTTGTATAACGCTGGGTGGTCTAACACTGAGGCATGCGATTTTTAACTCTTCCTGGGTCTACTGCAGTTGAAAATGGTGCTATTTGCTTTAAAGCGACTTGACTTGGGTTTGGCGAAGGTGCTGGATCTGTTATGATATACACTGCTAAACAGAGCTACAGAACTCCAGCCAGCGGCCCTGTTTGCAGAGGTGGGGATTTTGTTGGAGTAGAATTTTATTAAATTTACAGAATAAATTTAATTAAAAGCTAGTAATTTCTAACGTCTTATTTACAGTGTGTACAGAGTTAATGCATTGATAGCTTTTAATTTGTACTTGGCAATTTGTTGAAGTAATTTACTTTGTAATTATTTCATGATTGCTAACACTTTGGTGCCATGCTACTCTCTGTTAAAATTTTGTTATTGGCTTTGTGACTTTCTCATCTTTGTACCTCTTTCTGTTCCTCGTACCCTCTTCTAATCTTTGACTTTGTTCTAACTTAGACTTTATTCTACCTTCCTTTACTCTACTTTTGTCTCTTCCTGATCCATCTGTGTGTGGCCAGCCTAAAAGATTCTGGGTAAGATGTCCTTTTGGACTAGTCTATGGTCTCTTTAGGTGGACAGCATTTCTATGCTGTTTTTTACATAACAATATTATTTCCTGTGCCACAGGTACCTTCAATCCACAGGTAAAGAGCAGGGGGTTGTCCCCAGAACACTCTAGTCTATAGGATTAGCAGAAGTAGAAAGGATGTTCACGTGGAAGTTCGCTTGAGTGACCAAGGTACACATTATGTCTGTGTTATGTCACCTATTCCCTGTGACAAAAAATGTTCCTCCCTTAACGGTAAATTCACCTCATCTTAATTCCATGTGGATTTTTAGGTTCATTTCTGGGCTCCCTTATACAGCAGCAGCTTCTGCCTGAAACCCCAGCTGGTGCTGGAGGAGGCTGCTCTGTGTGCCTGGAGAGAGGAGCGGTGGCCAGGCTTGCACGTGTGCTCAGGGGGAAATGGAGCCTGAATGGAAAGTGAAGTGAGGCCAGATGGAAGTGCTGTTAAATATCCCGAGTAGCCCAAGTCTTAAAAGCTCTGTTTTCTTTGTAAAGCTTTCCTGCTATTCCTTCAGCTTGGGAAATGTCTCCCCAGTGTTATTTAGTGCAGTCACAAGTAACAGATGATGTGTTTGCAGCCAGAGCCGGGCATGGCCCGCAGGGCTGTTCTGCTCCTTGGCAGTGACAACTTTGTACCTGACTTTGATGAAGTTGTGTCTTCCTGGCTGGACAAATTCCAGTGTCATTTGGGCAACCCTGGGCCTTCTCAGTGCTGCTGACCTCAGATAGCATTCCTGCTCCAGACCTGGGCTGGACTTGTTTATCTCTCAGCTCACAGGGTGCCTTTTACTACTGTGTCTGCTGCTTGTCTTGAAAAGGAAACTTGAAGTGGTGTTGCTTGGTTTTCCTCTGGCTCACACTTCAGTCTCAGCCTTGTTATTCTTAAACATACTTCAGAAAACTGCTAGAAGACTTGTACAAATCTGCAATGGTTTGTGGGCTTATCTCGGATGTATACTCTAGTTTGAAGTATGTGAGATTTCTTCTTGCCCGTTCTCTGCTAGATTTAAAAGTTATAGCTTGAAAAGTGACTGTTGGTAATGGCAATTTATAACAGCCTCTGTCCCGGAGCATAATTTATGATGAAAAAAGCAGAGGATTTAGCAAGTTTAAAGCCTCCCTGTCTGTTGCTCTGTTTTAGGCATTGTGGGATAATCTAGCATATGCTTAGTTAGTCACCGCTTCAAACGGAGAAGCATTTCAGATTTGGTACCTAATGTCTTTTGCAGACAGCTTAGATAATGTTGCCTTGTGAAGTGCAGTGTGTTCTTACATTTGCCGTGGCTGCAGAAGAGGAGGGAGATACCTGATGGTCATTTTGTTTTTGCTGTGGAGTGCAGATTGTTGTTTGACCAGTGTTGGTTGGAACCATGTGCAGGGATCAGATTGAATGGCTCCTGTCAGGCTTTTTGGTTGCTGTGGGGTGATGGGGTGGATGTGAAGTCTGGGCCCCACTCATTTCACCACAGTGAGCCCTGCTCTCTTCTGCTCTGATAAAACAATGTCTGGGATAGGTCTGATGTGCACTCTGGGTCCCACACAGTGCCTGTGGGGACCTGGCTCCTGCAGTCCTGCCACATTGTGTCCCTGCCCCATGAGGAGCCTGAAGTCAGGTGCTGGCATTGCTGTGTGGCTGCAGCTGTGTCCTGCCTTGTGTTCCTTGTGATTCTTGTCAGTCCTAGGTGTGCTCCATGTCCCTCCCCACTGACACCAGGATTTGCTTTGCCAGCACCTTTGCAGAGGTTGAGGGTCAGCCCCTGGGGGTTCCTGGGGGTTGACAGGGAACTGGTTTTGCAGAAGTTGTTCCTTGGATGCAATCTGGCAGGAGAGCAAGTGTGTTTGCACCTCCTTAGTGATCACTGCCGGGCAGGACTGACCTCTCCATCAGCCCAGTTTACACTGTTGAAATCTCTTCCTATGGGTTATTGCTTTCCTTTAAGCATCACTATAACACCTTAAACACAGAGTTTCTGTTGCAGTGATTTATGCTAAGATAAATTATTCGTCGATACACAGGGATTTGGTGTCTCAATTTCTCAGTCTGGTTATTCCCCATGCATTAAATTACTGTGTCCTCTGAAATGAAAGCAGCTGAAATTCAGTGTTTCATTATTTCTTGCACCATTTCGACAAACTTATCAGTGTGGTTCAAAGACTGAAGCTGTTGTTTAAATAATACAGACATGTTTGTTCAACTTTACATGTAATAGTCCTGGTTTCTTTCAAGTTCATGACCAGCTTTGCCTCAGATTTAAATATTTTGTTTTCCAGATGCAGGGAGCTGAAAGGGTGGGGGTTTCTCTGCTTTGCAAGGTCATAGGACAGAGTGAGGTAGCAGGAACAGAAGCCTTGCCAGGGCTGGCAGAGCAACACCCTGTCCCAGAATCCCCACGGTTTAAAAAATTCTGGAAGCGAGCTGGGTTTTCTTCAGTGCCTTTGCTTGCTCACGCACCCAGAAGCTTGATAGTGAGAGAAACAGAAGTTCAATAAATAGTATAGCTAGAAAAAGAGTAGATAAATTCTCCTCTCTTCTCCATTTTGATATGGAGAAATCTTTTTATTCAGTTTGGATAGTTTTGATAACAGAGTTAGGATCGAGCTGAGGTCTGGATTATAAGGATGCTCTGATATACTGGAGGCTTCCAAATGACTCCTTATTCTGTGAATTAAGTCTATTTTGTTTATTAGAATTGTCAGCATATTTAACTTTTCCTCATCTAGTATAAGCAGCTTAACATCTGCACTTCTGTATAATGATTTCAAGATTTTTTTTCTTGCCCACATTTGACTGGCCTTCTTGTTAGCTTGATTTATTATCTTCCTAATCTTACTTTGAAATTCATGTGGCATGTAACTTCCTTGGCAAGGTAAATGTCAGGTAAATGGCATTGCTGTGTTAATTTAAATTTAATCAATCGATAATGTGCTGCAGCAGGAACACAGAAGAGCTCAGCAGATCTCTGACTGGAGATGCGAATTTTCTTTCTTACAGAATTTTGGGGTGCTGTGTGTGAAATGGATGCTTAATATTTGGCTGGGAGGTGCTGTCATAGGAAATCTCTGAAGTCAGTGATCCACGCTCAGTTGAACTTCATTTAGTTAGAGTGCATATATTTTAATATCTCCTAGTATTTCTATTCTATTTTTTTTTTTGCTATGACTATTGTCAACATTATAAATAAATCTACTTTGAGTACAACCCAGCTTGTAATTTGGTTTGGGGAAAGGAATTTTGCATGTTAACTTGACTAACAGCTGTGAGTATGGCTTTTATAGTCATGAGTGTGAAATGCTCGAAAACCAAAGGACAGAGCAATTATTTAATTTGTTCTGAGGGTAAAATTTGGGTAGTACCGTGGTTTTTATTTGAGAATAGCTGTTGGTTTCTGCAGAGATTAAAGGACTTGATACATGGCAGGATGTAGGTCACTGTTAGCTGCCAGAGGAGATGCAAGTAGCCCAGGATTTTGGTCTGCTTCTGTACTATCAGATTACTTTCTGCCTGTTTTTGATGTTCCTTTCTAATAGCAATTGAGGAATGAATAAGGGTATGGTAGGATACCTCTGAGTGTTTGCACTTCTATGATTTTAAGTGCCGGTCTGAGAAAAAAAATGTGAGTGGAGTAACATATTTCCATTGATAAAGTAAAGAAATAAAACATGATAATGTGCACGGCCCAACCCTTCCTGAACACAGCAAGTAGCAAGTGATCCTGCAAATAGCAAAGTGAATTAAACCAAAAGGAAGCTCTTCTGTCTTAAATTTTGCTCTATAACAAACATGTTATGGGAACACTGTCAGTGAAAAGTAACTCTCTGCTTTCATCTCCATGAGTTGGTTGTACGTGTGGGAAGGAAGTATGGCTGAGATCACCTCTGAAGTTTTCTGTTTCAAGGTGTGGATTTAGATTAAATGAAGCAAATTGGCTGGTGAACTCAAGAATCGCAAGCTCACAGAGCTGGTATTTCTTCATTTCGAAGGTTAAAAGAAAATCAGAGAAGCTGTAGCAGAAGTCTTGAGATTTAATTGGATGAGTAACTGTGTGAAAGACTCGGACCTGGACAGAGCCACTGTAATAGGAGCAGGCTGAGTGCAGATGCTGGTACGTTCTGGAAGGTTTGCTATTGAAGTTATAGGTGTTTCTGTACTGAAGAGTGCTAATATAAAGTCAAAATAACAAAGCATGGAAATATGGTAGTTAAATACATTCCAAGAGAATCTGTTAAGCTTCTTAGAAGTATTTTTCCTTCTGCTTGTTCTGCCATAAATTTGGCAGCTTTATATTTCTTACCACAGAACTGCCTGTTGGTGTAAAGAAAACCAAATTCCTTCTTTGCTGGTCACCAGCAACATCCCTCGTAGCAAAAGGCTCAGACCTGGCGTAGGTTTCCACCCTGAGTCATGTATTTAGTAAACATTTAATTCAATTTGGGTATTCACCTAGGGAGGAGATTAAATGAGAGAGGTCAAGCAGCTGCTGAGTGTTGAGTAATTCTATACTTTGGACATGTTGAGATTTTAATAAACATCAAGGTAAATGGTTTGAAATTGGAGCTGGGATTTGAGACTCCAGAAAGAAAGGGTTCATCTTTCGGTTTTAATTATGAAACCAAAGAGACCTCTATCCTCGAGTCCTGCAAGCTGTAGGAAGGTATAATAAGCTGTGTTCAGCTTTGATTCTGTATGTGAGAATATCCTTCAGCTACAGATTAAAAAGACAAATATCTAAAAATATTTTAAAAATTGTTTTGGAGGCTACTGACCTACTTCTGTAAAGAGCCTGCAGTATAGGACGTGTTCAGGATTTATAGACTGACTGTGCTACCAAGTTAAGAAAAAAGAGCAAACAAGACTTGGGTGCTGTGTCTGTGATACCCTTAAGCCTGATTGTGTGTGTATCATTTTTAAATTCAGCCTTTTATTTATATTCGTATTAATAAATACTGATTTGGATCGATATTTCCATGTTTATGATTGCATCATTCACTTGGGTTGAGGAACGTGGTTTGGCTTTCTGGTGTCAGTTCAGGATGCTGCTGCAAAGGTCATTGTCAATCTGCTGCCTCTCGGGTGTGACAATTTGTTTGCTGTGACAGGGAGGTGGAATCCCTGGACGTGAGCGGTGCAGAAGCTGTTTGTCTTCAGTTGCAGAACATCCTCAGAAGTGAGGGTGCAATCCATCACCCACTTAGCTTGTGAAACAAGACTTTGTTGCCCTCAGTTTTGGAGTTTTTAAACAAGTTCCCCCCTCTCACACTGCCCTTACACTGGGAAGGAACTGAGTCCCCTATAAACACCTGCAGAGCCCTTCATTTCTGTTCCTCCACATCTGCCCCTGAAGTTATTCCTTGTTGTGCGTCTGCTGCCGTCGGCTGAGGTGCTAAAGCCCTTCCTGTCACACTGACCTGAGCGGGTGCTGTTTCCTTAGAAGTCCCTCAAATGTCTTCCTTGTGTGCCTTTGGTCTGCCTTGCTTTTCACTTGTGATATATTATCCTTTGCCATCTGAATATCATCTTCATCGCTCTTTTTATCTTTAGCTGCTTGGAGTCTTGGTGTGTAATTTGCAATTTTTAAGCTACAGTGACGATGGATAGCTTTGCACCTCAGCTCCAAGAGATCAGAATGGTGCTGTAATAAAAACTGATGGGAAAATAATTTATTTTCATTTTCTTCCACATAATGAGATTTATGTGAGCTTCCCAGGTGTAACAACATCTGCCCCATGTGACCTTCAGCTGGAAGTGAGTCTCCTTTGGTTCACAGTTCAACCTTGAAGCTATGTTTTATTCAGCTCCAGAATATTTAGGATAACTTATTCCACCAAAAAAGATTTGCATTTGAAGTTCCCCCTGCTATACGTTTCTTCTGCTTGTAGATTCACTGTGTAGGTGATGTGCAAGTAAGAAAAATCATAGAGATTTGTCCTTACTTTGAGTTACATACAAGATATAGGCAGAAAAGTTGTTAGCTTGGTTAAATCTTCACGTATTTTGGTTTCATAAAACTATTGTAGCATCTCAAGACTGGCTCTTTCAAAGAATAAAACATTCAAAACACACTTACCCAAACTTCCAAAATCTGTTTAGAATGCTGACTTTGAAGTATTAACCTTAATTATCATTCAAAGTATGCAGTAATCAGCAAGTGATTTGAACTTTGTTTTGCCGAATTGATCCTGTTAAAATACTGCTATCAGGGGTGATTTGTGTGAGTAAGGCTTTATTGAGCAAACAGAGCTGTGAGCATTGTCTGACTGGTCAGACCAGAGGTGTTTGGTGTGTCAGGATGGGGCACACGAGCTCTGTTTACACCTGCCCGGGGCTCTGCTGGCACCCACAGACACGATACTGAAGGTATTCCACACGCACAAATAGGAGCTGCAAGTTTCATTGGTTTAGTTTGGGTTTGGGTTTTGGTTTCCATCTGTATAATTTTTTTCTCCACAAATATTTGCATCCTGGTTTTGAGAACAAATATATATTTTTTTTAAATTTTATCTTCACAGGGTCTTCTAGCAAGAAGTTTCATGCTACTATGTGCTATATCAAAAAAACCTTCTTTTTTGTTTAAATTCACTGGTGATTTTATTTGATGTATTCTAATTCTCCACATGTGAGAAGGAGTAAAAAATAGTTCTTGTTTTCTGCTTAATATTTCATGCAATTCCAATGTATCCACTGTCCAACTTTCCCAAGCTGGAGGTCCACAGCTGGCTCTGTCCTTGTTCAGAGAGCATTCCATATTTCTTGAGCTTTCTTGTCATTATCTTGGGTTTGGAGTTGAGCTTCTCAACTTTGATAAACTCACTTTATCATAGTCCCTTATGTAAAAGGAGCCTTCCTGCTGCCCTGAGAAATTAACTTGTTTTTACAACACTGAAAAAAGTCTGAACCATCCACCAGCCTCGTTGTCTCATCCACTCCCTTCGCTCCGTGGACACCCTGACCAGCACCAGTGCCTCTGGAACCTCCCTGTTTCCCCATCAGTGGGAAACTGCCCATTTATTCCCAACTTCTGTGCCTTGCTTTTTAATATTATTAATGCACACAGAGACCCTTCCCTTTTATCCTATGACTGCTTAGTCTTTCTGAGTGTCTTTGGTGAAGAACTTTGCAAAAAGCTTTTCAGAAATTAAAATGCACTGTAACAGCAAGGTCACCCTGAATAATAGATTTACTGTCAAATACTTTTTTTTTATTTCGTGGTAAGACTGAATTCAATAGACACCATGCCAGCAGGTTTTCACTGTATTAGGTCCATGTATATCTTAATCCTGATTCATATTAATCCCAATTAAATACCAAGATTTCAGGAGTCTATTTCCTTTTCTCCTTTGATTTGCTTCTGAATATTGTCTTTGCCTGCGTCACCTTCTGTTTGTTTCCTGCTGAAGTCAGTCGAGCTCTGTAGTTGCCAATGCAGAAATGTTGTGCTTGTTTTGAGGAGCTAAAAGCAGCTGGGTAGAGTAACGTGTGAAGCTTATCCTGAGGTAGCACAAGAAAAAAAAAGCCAAAGTATTTGTCACTCTGAGTCAGAGCTGCTCTTTGAATGACACCTAATGCAGGTGATCTTTCTGTGATTTTTATCAGTGTTGTAAAGCCTCTTCCCCTGCCTTTTCTTTTCTGACATTTCCTCTGGCTCCCACGTGATTTAAGGGGAAGCTTCAGAATGGGAACTTACCGAACTCGGGTGTAATTATTTCCACATTTCCCCTATGGCCTTGAGTCTCAGGGGCATATCTGTTGCATCTTTATCATCTTTTTGCCCCTCTGCTACTACTCTCTGGCAGTTTTCTTGCTTTTGAAATCTATGAAAACAAATATAGTAGTACTTTTTGTACCTTTAGCAAGTTGTTCCTCAGAATCTGCCTTGAATTGGATCTCATTAGTTTTTATTTATTATTGGAAAGCTGGTATTTCTCTTCTCTGAGATTCTTATAGGTCTTTAATCAGTCCTTATGCTGCTTGAAACATTCTTTTTTTTAAAAAAAAATTATGATATCTAAAACTGTATAGCATCTAAAATTACTTCCCATCACAAAATGTAACTGATCTATAGTAGGACAATTTCTACTGCCAGTACACATATGAACATGCTTTTTTGATTTTGGTGTGGTTGCTTGTGATTTTGCTCTTCTTAAATTAGTGATTAACTGGCATTTGCCTCCAGTCTCCTCTGCTGCTATTCATTCTGACTCTACATTAAATTAGGATGCTGCAAAATTACTACCTGGAGTGTCCTTTGGTCAACCAAATTGTTTCGGTGGTTGGAAATTTCAGGACCTATCAATTTAGAATCAATAGAAGAGTGTATAATTATTTAGCTAATTTAATGTCATTTCACTAAACAGAATTATCTTAATACCCCTGTGCAACCCAGCAGTGTACCTAAAATAATACTTTCATGGGCTCTATCAGTACAGCTCACGCAGATTTGAGGATCACATGCACACCAGTGACTACACCGTGCTACCTGTGAGTCTCAAAGCCTCTGGGAAATCCAGCTGCCAGGATCAGCTTTGTGTTGTTCTGCTGCTGACCTTTATACCAAGAGAAAATATTATAAAGCAAATTTGAATCAGGTGCCACTGCCTGGTTCAGTGCGTCTTGCAGATACTTTGAGCTTAAAAATAACCCGTAGAAAGGAAATTTCAGTGCCTTTACCTTTCTGATGTCAATTTTAATGAACTCTTTACCAAAAGAATACTCGAGTTTTTTATGGCCCTTATTTTAAAAGTTACCTGTTGCTGCCTTGGCTTCCAGCTGCAGCTCCTCTCATTCCAGTGTGAGGTTATTACCTGCTGACCTTTGCTAAGGTCAGATTACTTTGAGCTTTATATCTCCTGTGCTGGAGGTTATGTTTGTGTAATACACAGGTAAAATTTCATTGCTGTGTCAACATTTATTTTCAACTGGGCACAAAGTGGTTGCGTGCCTATCAAATAACTGAAGTCAGCAGCTGATTTTCATAAGCAGTGTAGTTACAATTGCCCTTTTTGCTTACTGAGCTCAGTCTGTTCTTCCATGGGATGTTCAAACCAAGCTTCAAGCAACATTTAAAAATAGAAGGTTGTGCTTTCTTGTATGTTCATGTTTCCTAGACCAGTAACTAAAAGCCCTGACCGAGGAGCTGTCGAGGAGCACCAGGCGTTTCCCTTGGAGCTCAGGAGGACATGGCTGTAAGGGGATGTGAAGCTGCTGTGTTGTTTTCACTGGAGTCACCTCCTGCACAGGCCATATGAGATGGTCTTAACACACATCTCTGTATTTTCCCCATAGAGGGGAATAGATACAGTTCTATCAAGATTATTAATTGCTTAATTAGAATGCATAAATAAGACTTGTCACATGACTTCGATTCTCTTGCTGAAATTTTAACATATGATGATGATGTGCTCTGGTAGCATGCTGTAGTAAAAGCAATAATTGAACCATCAGGCCACAGTTTCCTAGTAACATATATTCTTTATAATTATATTTTTCCATGGCTGAAGAGAAAATTCACAAGGGGACAGTCTGACTCTTTGCAGGGCTTGCTGCTTCATAAATCAGTGTCAGCATTTTGACTTAGGGGCTTGTCAACCCACCGAGCTTGTTGTCTCTTAGCGGGTGTCCGTGGCACAGAAAAAGATGACGAACCAAAAATAGTCCAACAAGTTATGCTTTTTCCAGAAACAACAAGGAATAAAGACATTCTAGGGATCTTGTGACTTTGAGGTTTCTTTGTGTTTCTGGTTCACTCACCAGCCTTGCACAGTGCACAGAACACTGAGCTTTGTGTAGCATCCCCAGATTCCAGGTTTCCTAAATTATAAATGTCCTGGTTTCAAGTCCATGTGATCAAGAAGGTTTCGAATGGAAAGAAGAACTCAGTTCCTCTCTTGGCCTACATGAGGTGTAGGGCTGCTGCTGCTGCTGCTTCGTTCTTCAGCATGGAATCTGCCAGGAGAGGCAGAACCGTGGTGCCAAAGGAATTAATTAGGAGGGCAGCTTGTGTGGGGGTGGGTGAGTAGAGGGTTCTCATTAAGCAGGGGAGAGGAAGGGAAGAGCAGAGTTTGTCCTCCACGGGAAGGGGTGAGCCCTCACCAGCAGCATGCACAGGTCTGGGGCAGAGCAGTGGTTCTGTGGCTGCTCTGAAGCACCCGGGAGCCCTCACAAGGCTGGGACTAGTGAGCAAACAAGGGCCACTGCACAGTCAAAGCAGAAACCCCAAACCAAAGTGACAAATTTTAAAAGTCCAGAATAGTGAAGGGGAAAAATGGAGGGGGAAAAGCACAAAAACAAACAACCAAAAAAAAAAAAAAAACCCCAAACAAAAAACCAACAAAAAACAACCCTGAAAAAACCAACCAAAAAAACCAACTTCCCCTTCCCCCCACCAAAAAAAAAAAAAACCAGCAAAGAATATATAACCTGTAAAAAACCAAACCATTTTTAACATTGCAACACAAATATCTAATGGTAAGTATTGGATCTTATTCTTGTCAACGAGAATATTTCATTTTCTAGTCAGTAATTAAGAACACCTTTCACTGCAGTTCAATGTGCAAGGCTCCTAGACTGCCAATAGTGAATAATTAATGCTAAAGGAGTGTTATTTCCCTAAGTGGTGAGTGTTTGTTTCCTCCTCCTTCCACTTATGGGAGTAGGTGAGCAGTTTTTATCTACATCAACTTTAAAGATTCATACTCTTTTGGATTAAAAATCAGTTTAGAATTTTTCAGTATGTAAAAATTTCATTGAGCAAGATTGGGAAAAGAAAATGCTGAGTGGAAATAAAACTCATGAGAGGAATCCATATTACCAAAACCAGCCCTCACTTTACTTGACGCAAAATCAGAATATCTGTGTGACTTATAAATTTATCCTGTAAATTGCTGTTCATTTTCTGGATGATTCAGCATTTGATACTTAAATATTAAAAGGGTTTTTTATTTATTCTCCTCTGTCAAATGGACAGAAAAAATATGGTGAATGAAGTCTCCTTTTCTGCGGCTTTGTATTTATTAAATATTTAGGTTGCAGCCCTTTGTTTTGGCTATTTGCACCTGTGCCTTCAGGGAAATATTTTTCTAAATATCCTGCAAGACTTTGTTGCCACAGCCAGGTGAGTCTGGATGCTGTAATGGATGCACCTATAGAACACATACAGGCAATGGTAGCTCATGAGCAATGCACTTTTTTCCTTATGTGGTTTTTAAGTCATCTCAAAGCATTTCTGCTGAGGGGAAAAAGAGATTATTTTTAGATTTTTTTAATGCAGAAATTCTGGGAAATGAATTAACCTTTCAGTCTTAAATGAAGATACGCACAGTGAAGTTTCTAGAAAGGAGTGGATCTACTGCCTTAAATGACTTCAGAATGGGATGTCTGAAATGGCAGTGATGGCGAGCAACAGCTTTGCTCTTAGACCATTAAACCATTTAAATGCCAGAGTATTCCCTCCGAGTTAATGGGCAGGTGGTGATTTATGGAGCTTCTGTTGTGTGCAGTGGCTCACAGACAGGCAGGAGAGCACCCTTGGGCCAGTGATGTGTTTTGGCTGTCCAGCCCCATCCCCAGGGTGTGGAAAATCCCTCTGGCCGTGCCGAGCTGAAGCTGGGCTGGGGCGGGCGCCCCGTCCTTGTGCCCACACTCAGCCCCTGCAGGCAGAGGAGTTGTGTGTAGCCGTGCCCCAAGATGGTTCCATCAGCTGGTTTGCTCTTCTTGCTTCATTTTTGACAATCTAAGTATTATTCCCTGTGCTGTGCCCTTTATATTTTCTGCATAATTGCTTTCTACCTCCTTTGACCTGGAGCACATCTGAACCAGCTGGGCTGTGCTGGTAACTCTGGGCAAGGCTTCCATGTTCTGCCATTGCCCCAGTAATAGCATGGGATAGACAACCCTCTTCTAGACAAGGTACTTTTAGTGCCTTTTTTCCCTTTTTCTGAGGTGCGAAGACTGAAAGTTTATAGCTGATGGTAGGTAGGTTTTGGCCCATCCTATAAATGCGGTGTAGTGGCCTCTGTGAATCTGATTGTTTCTACAGGGTTAGTCTTTTCAGTAATCAGATGCAAACACGTTTGGAAGAAGGGAATCTCTCTTTCGTTTGTTGGTAATTTCTTTGACAGTAGTGATCATGATGAAGACTTAAGTGTTCTTCAGATGCCCTAGTGAAAAATGGTCATTATTAAGTTTGAAACCTCAGTCTCATCAGCAAAAATGAAAGATTTCAATGTGAGTGTAGAGAGAGAAAAATGATATTACATTTCCTCTTCCTTTCTTTGCCTGCTTCCAACAGGTCCTTTGCCTTATTCAAGAGATCAATGACTCACTGAGCATATGGCAACAAATCTGTGGAGCTGGTAATCCCTGTTAAAGCAGAGGCAATTTCCAAAAGTTAGGTTCCCTGATTTATGAGGAAGGGTGTTTTCTCCCTTGCTCCCGATGCTCACATCAAACTCTCTCTGTACAAGAAGGCTTTGTTTCATCTGGAACTGTCTTCTCTCAGTGCTGGAGCAACACGTGTAACATGAATTGACTCTGGCAGCACACAACTGGCTCGGAGCTGAGTAACGTGCTCGTGGTTCAGACAGTTGTTGCAGTGAAAATGTGTTATCCCTCACCCACAGCAGGCAAAGGTCAGGAATTGGCTTAAGCTGTTCTTCCACGTGCTCCTCTGTCGAACACAGGGTTTTTTCCTTCCCATTTCTGAGCAGGTTGCTCAGTTTGGGGGTGGGAAAGGCCAGCAGCCTTTCCTCCTCAGATAAGAGAGAAACAAGAATCTGTGTGTGATTTCCTTTTGAAGTCAGCCCTCCCAAACTGGACTTGATAAACACAGATGAGCAGTGACTGTGCTATAGATCCCTAATGATCACACTGTCACAGCAGTGAGCGTACTTTGCTCAATAGCTTCATTACAGTATCCCAGCTGAAGCAGAGGTGTCTCCCAGCTGCCAGGTTGGTTTTTCCTGGCAGTATCATCTTCAGTATCTTTCTGGCAGTATCTGTTTAATTATCTCCAGTGCAGTCTGTACTTGAGGCCTTCAGCTGGCAAAGGCTGTTTATGTGAAATGTAGTTCGTGTTTGCTTCTGGAGTATGGGTCTTAGAATAATAACAGCAAAACACTGGATGAGGTATTTGAATTTAAGTATTATTAGCAACAGGCAGTCTCTCTGAATTGATGTGCTCTGAGGTGGTTCTTTTCATTATTTTATTAATACTTATTGCAGCTTTTTAATAGTAAGCTATAGGTGCTATGGCTGGTACCCTGATAATCGCACTAATGAGCCGTCAGAACTGCAGAATCCCGTGTTAACCTCGTAGGTTGGTGTGTGGTTCAAACAGTGTTGTAGTTCAGTATGAAGTCGTGACTGTGTTCGGGTACAAACAGAGAAAGTGTCTGTGATACTGAGTAACCAAAGCAGGGTCAGAGCTCCTAATGTGACCAGTCCCACAATGCAGGCAGATGTCACAGACCCATACCTTGATTTTAGACAGAATCACCCTTAGCTTGCCAGGAATGCAGCAGAGACGACTCATCTCCCATTCTTGGCCCCAGAAGGAAGCAAGAAAGAAAGGGCAGAACCCAACCAGGTTCTCACAAGTGCTGAGGGGCTGGATCCCTGTGGTCCCAAATCCATCCTGCTGCCCATTCTGGCTGTGGGACAGGTATGAGCTCTGTGGGCTTTAGCCACAACTCTCTCTGCACTAGAGCAGAAAGGGATAACTATTGCTAAAAGACATCCAATGATATAACTTCTAATCTCACTGAAGTAACTTTGGTAAAATTCTTGTCCCTAGAATCAAATCATTACCTATGAATAAAGCTTTCATTTGGAAGAGAAGAAGCTTTAAAGCTCTAATGGATGTAAGAAGCTTGAAAACCTGAATGCTTGCAAGTGCCAAGGTTGAAAAAAAATTGGTGAATAAGGTGGTATAAAACCAGTAATAGGATTTTTTTCTTAGAGTTCTAACTAATAATTTTTCAGTTCTGTGTTTGATACTGTTGAACAATTAGCTGACTGTTATTATCTTTGATAAATAATACACAAAACCAAGTCCCCATTTGTGGGACTTTGGAGATTCTTAGACCACGAGTGTTTCCAAGATGGGCTTGGAAGAGTATCTAGGAGAAATGTTTTGCTAAGCATGAATGTGCAATTACCAGAGCATTTAAATGTAATTTTAATGTATTATTGAAATTTATTTTTGCACTTTATTTTTTCCGTGCATCATTCATAAGGCTTTATCTAAAATATTGATTTCTTGGCTTGCTATGCTAATTTTGGTTTTATTTTTCATGTGTGGGATAAAGAGTAAAAGTGACTTAATCCTCAAAAGCTGCGAAGAATGTTGGATCTGGCACTGAGAAAATAGTTGGTTTGCAGTGGGAATGGTATGGAAACCAAATATTTCTAATGCTTCCTAAAAGAAGAAAAATGAGCAGCTGATGCTGAGGACTTGCAACTTTCAGACTTTTATCACAAATAACTCATTAAAGTCCTAATGGATTTTGTCAGCCATTTCTGCAATAGCTTTAGGTTGGAATAACACATCACCTGCATAGTTCACTTTTCCACAGGGAAAACTCAGAGTAGTAAAAACACAGGTAAAATTTGGCTGTGCATGGACTCCCAGCATGATGTGTGAGTGGGTTTAACAACACCAACGTGTCTGAGTATAAACCCACTTGGTGTTCTGGATTGACAGTGCTGCTCCTCATGAGCTGTCCTGCATTTCTGTCAAATGCACAGACATGAACCAGTGCAAAAGCCCTGCAAGCACCAGTGCAGCAGCACACACAGGTTCTGCCTGAGAAAACGCGGATTGTTAAAGTCCCTCTGTGGAGACGGCCTTTAAAGCTGGGATTGGGGGAATTTGCTATGCTTCCCATTAACTTGCTATAAACTGTTCCTATTCATTTACTGAGCTCCTTCAGGCAAGCATCACACATTGAGTGAATGAAGTTTTACTTGAAATTGGACTGGTTTGCTCCCAAGTTTTAACACAGTTGCGATAGGATTTGGTTTGGCTTAAACATATGTTTGACATTTGTGGTAAATCTAATTGATGGTTACTGTTTTTATGGCAGATATCTCAGCCTGTTTTAGACCAAAATGTATAACTAGTTTGTAGACATCCTTTCTAATCTCACTTTTGTACTCCTACAGCTTTATATGGATGATGATTAGGGCACTTCCTGAACCTGGAATGCTTAAATGTTGTATGGCAAGAGATCGATCTCTGCTGTTCTTGCATTATTGGTCATGTTTCTGCACCAGTGACTGCATAACATATTAAATATTTCTGTCCCGTAGTGTTATATGATGTTTGTATTCCTACTAGAAAGTAATGAAAGTATCTTTTAAATGTCTGGAAGCAAATATTAATGTTACCCTAGCTAAGTGTTCCTGTGCTATAATTGCGATAATCTAAAAATATGAGCTAGGAATCTTAATACCACTGGGAAAAAAACAAAACTATTTATGTTTTTCCTCCGTTGTGTCAGTTACTGAGTAAAAAATTGTGGTTTTCTATAGTCATGGCCTCAATGAAAGGTTATTGTAGGCCATAATTAGAGCTCTGACTGGTGACAGCCTCAATACCAAGGCTATGCTCAAAGTAGCATGTTATAGGTATTGTGTGAGAGAAAGAAACAAATGAGAAAAAGGGAATTTTTCAGTGCAAAAAGGAGTCAGTCCTAATGATGTTTGTAATCAGCAGTTTTGTTAAAGCCAGGAGTGGTTAGAGGCTGCTATGGCTTTTTGACGGAGAACTCTCCCAGGGCGTGTGATGTGATGACTGCAATGGAAGCACCTTCCAGGGGGATGGCAGGGCTGGGGCTGGCAAGGTATTGGCTATTTACTGGTTGCAAACTTGGCGTGTTCCTGGAATATTAAACTCCTCATATTTACTTCTGTTGTATCTGGCAAGAGGCCTTAGGGGTTCCCCTATTAGTGTTGCTCTACTCCAGCATCTTTGTCGTTCCTTTGATGAATTTGACAGACCATTGCCAGGCCCAAAGCCAGACCCAGCGATTTTCTCAGCAGCAAAACATGAGAGTAGGAAAAGAGATCCAGGCAGCTTTTCGGTTTTCCTCGCTTCCTCTGCAGTCACTGTATGTTAATGTGCAAATTGGTGTGCACCGAGCACACGGCGGTGGTGTCAGTCCCCACCGAATGGAAATCAAACAAATGTTCTCTCCTAACATTTCCTAAATCTTTGCAAGTGGCACAAAGATTACACTTCTGCTTTGGAATGGTGAAATGGTTTCAAGATGATCTGTGGAAAATACTGGATTATGATTTGGGCATTTAATAATTTCTGTAGAAAAAATATAAATGTGTTATTATTTTTCCATGTTCTTTGCCTAAAAGGCGGGTAAGGTTTCTGGCACTTCCTTTGATGCAATTCATACAACTCAGGGAATTAAATTGCAAAAGAAAGGAGGAATGAGCACTAAATGGCACACATGGTTCTCATGTGCCTCATGGCTGTTTGGCAGTTCTGCATTTTCCTGTGCTTCACGGTGCTAAGCTTTTTGTACATATTGACTTGTAAGATGAGTTGCTGATTGATTTGCACCTGAATCGCTGGCTGCTGCGAGGGTGTCTACAGAGCAATGGTGTCACGTCTGTTACATGTATGGCTTGGGAAAAAATGAGTTGCAGGGAAGGGAGAACACGCCAGGCTGGTTTATACAGGAGAGGAAATGCTTCCAAAACTCACAGTCCTCATTCACAGCAGTAAAATATTTCTGTGTCGTCATTTTACTTTTCAGTTTTGGGCAGTGAAACTCAAGTATTAGTAGTGTTATTTTGGAAATAGAATAATTTGGCAATTCTGGGTACTAAAGCCTGCAGGAATATGTCATTCAAATCATATTGTCAGTCAAAATCCAGCCAGCTGGATTGGGTTGACTGAGGTCAACTTGTCTTTGTAAAAAGGAAGTTTGGTTTCTTGGGTTTTGGGGTTTTTTTTTAGTATGACAAATTATCTGTTGAGTGAGCTCGTAACCAATTTTTAAAAATTTTTTGAAAACTTTTTTCTGAAGTCAAATATAAAATTCAACGAATGCTTTTCAGCTCATTCTCATCAGTGCCAGTTGTTTTAAGTATCTCAGGCATAGTCAAGCTAAATCTCCTTCCCTTGAACTTAAAATCTGCTTTACTTGGCTGAACCTTTTCTCACCACAATTTTTGGTTTCTTCTTCCCAGAATCTTTCAACTTTACCTCTGTTTCTGTATTTCATGTTTTCCCTGGACAAGATTTTCAGATGCAAGTGAGGAACACAGATGGCATTACAAATAATGTAAACCTGGCTACTAAATCATATTCTTTGCCAGTCTTACCATCTTCTGTGCACAGAATTTGATGTGTTCTCTATGAAATATTGTCCTGCTCGCTGACTTGGTGACTCTCCTTCTTTTACCATCACTTTGAGTCGATGTCCCTCCTCCCTTTTGCCTTTAAATGTGGTGGGAAGACACTGCTGAGGGCATCAGAGGATTGCAGATGGCAGCTCTGTTTGTACTTGAAGGTCTGAGCTGGGCCGAGGCTTCATACAGTTTGTGTAATGTGTATGAAGTCAGACTTGTACTGCTGGATCTGTACCAATGGTCACAGTGTGGATACAGTGAGGTGACACGGAACTCTGATCAAGTGAGAATTAATTTTTGAGTCATGTTTTTTCCTGAATCTCCTCTCGGTATCTGGTTAGCCCTGCTAGGGTTTCATTAAGAGCTAAGGATGGAGAAGTGTGCGGTGTGTCTGTGTAACCATAGATTTAAAGTTTGTGCTGGATTAGTTGGCTTGGGATAAAGACTTACCTTTACTCTGGATTTTGCTCTTCACTGTAATGCAGCAAGATCACAGGAGCATTGAAGTTACAGTTCTGTCCAGCTTTGATGAGGAATGTAATGTAGGGCAGTCTTTGTTAGTGCTTTGCTAACTAAATGTTTCAGAGCAGATAGACAAGGCTTCAGACACTTTAACATAGATTCTTTTGATCCTCTTCAGAGGTTGCCCAGTCAAATTTGTAAAACAGCAGCAGCCACTCCATTTTAATTTAATGAATGTTATGTAAACCAGAGCAGGGCAGTGGTTTGTCAAACTGTGTCTCTGCCCGTGGTCATGGTAGGGTCTGGGGATCCATGTGAGGGGCAGGCAGGAATGTGGTGCCAGCAGTCCCCGTGGATGCTGATGGACCCCAGCCTTTTCTCAGTCCCAGGCTCCTGGACTTCACAGTGAATACTCATTCCAGAAGAATCACAATACACCTAGTTCTTCCAGCAGTCTGACCAGTGTCTGTCTGAACTCCTGTTAACTTTTGTATCTAGAAGGTGTCACTGCTCCTCCGTGTGATGCCTTAGGTTTTAACTTTTATATTTTTCAAACCCTGCCCTGCCTGGTGTGTGACTCTGCAGTTCCCTGTGCCCTGGGAGCTGCTGTTCTCTCCTGCTGCTCACACACAACAAACCTCTGCAGGTTCCCACTCCAAAGACACCAGGCCCACAATGTGTCAACTCAAAGCCTCTAAAGGGGGGCAAACTTGGGGTAATTCCATCATGGACTGAGGTGATCATTGGAGAATGAATCCTGATATGCAAATGAACCAAACTGATCAAAGTGTGAAGAACCCATGAGCCAGGGTCCATCTTGAGTCTAGCCTGTGGACTGCCCAGGGTGAACCATTGAAGGCCTTTCAAATAAATATCTCCTTTTATCCTCTTAATTCTTCTCTAGCCTCTGTGTTTTAGGTGGCCACTTAAGGCATCATGTGTTTGCAGAACTGCTTCCACTGTTTATTTTGTCCTGCTGCCTTTGGTTCGTGCGCTGGCTGCTCATTCTCTGTGCAAGGAGCAGAGAATGTTTGTACCTTACCCAGCTGTGTCACACACAAATACTTCTGTTGTGTCCCCTCTCAGTTCCTCCTGCTCCATCCCCAACAGTCCCTCCACGCCTCATCATTCCAACGTGGAGGCTCTTTCTTATCTTCATGGAGGTATCCTGAGATGAAAACTTCCCTTCAGCAGGAGCCTGGATGCATTGGAAATTTTTTCTGGTTTTATTCTGGTGTTATCTCTGAATGCCACATGTATGCTTTGATTATCACGTGGTCCTTTAGGCTTTCTGGAACAGTTCTTGCTTTTGATAAATGAATATTCCACTGCTTTCGAGGATTTCTGTGAATTCTTTTGCAAGTGTTGGTTTTGTGGGGTTTATTTACCCCCACCTAGTTGTGTTTATTCACTTAAGCTGTTGGACTATGTAGTCCTTCCTGTGTCATTTGGAACTTTTGATGTTTTTTTGCGAAATGTTTTCTTTCCTTGGAGTGTCCTGAACCAAAGCAATGGCTTTCTTTTGGTCCTTCTAAAGTTCTTCCTGATATTTTCTTGAATCTTCAGTGCAGTGTCTTTAAATAGTTTCTGTGCTGCCCACTATGGACTTCGCCTCTTTGAACTCCTTTTTGAGAATTTAAGGCGCTCTTTTTCTTACTTTCCTGCAGTTTCTGCTTCTGAAGTTAAACAAAATATCCACTAAGCCACATTCTTGCTGTTCCTGCAAGGCCATTGCCTTTGAGCCTGCTGTGGTCAGTGCTGCAGAGCAGCTCTGATGCTGACACTTCCCCAGGTGCCACACTCTGCTCGGGGGGGAACTGCCGCTCCTCTGTTTGGGGGTTCCCTGCCTGGCTGTGTAGGGCTGCTGCTGATCACACCCTTGGATGTGGCTCTGCCCTGCCCCCTGATGTGATGGTATTTAGTTTCCGTGGAAGGCTCCCATTACCGTTGTGTTTTTTCACCCTTTGCAACATTTCTTTCTTCCTGTATCTGCTGAGATGCTTCTATTTCTGTGCTTGCTGCTGCTACCGATGGCACAGCAATGCCAGAAATCGTTTAAAAATACCCAGAAAAAGCCCGGTCTGGCTTGAACCTCTGGTGCAATCTCTGGTTACATTTCAAGGAGCTTTCAAAAGATTTAAATTTAAGTAAGAGATGGTGCCTGTTAGCTAAAGCCAGATTGCAGGACACACTCGTACATTCCCCTGGCTCAGGAAATAGAATTATCTGATAACTCATGTCTAAATACTGATTGCTGCTGTGCTTCCCCAATCTCACTCTACTTTGGTTGCATGTCCATGTATGCCAAACTTTGACAGGAGCTGTCACTGCTCGTCAATCAGCATTACCCAGCACCAGCACTGCCAGTAAGAGTTTCCTGTAACAGGACTCGGCAGCGGGGCCGGGGGAGCTCGGCCTCCTCCCCTTCCGTGGTGTGCTGGGAGCTGGGCTGATGTGACAGCAGCTGGGGATGAGCCACCGAATGAGAGAGAGACATTACAGATCTGTGAAGAACTTAATAAAAGTGTGATGCAGGAAAAATGAGGATGGGGAGGGAAATGAATGGAGCAGGAGGAGGAGAATTTCCCCAGCTGTGGTGCGGTGCTGTGGAGCCACCTCCTGCCTGTGCTGGGCACCCCTGGGTGTGTGTGCAGGATGGCTGGGCAGGTTGGCACAGCATTTAATAAAGCTCCTCTTCCCCCTGCCTGGTTGAGGAAATGCTGCTTGTGCCATGCTGGGTGTGGATTTTGATTTGATTTCTGTGGAAGCCAAGCTTGCCCTGCCATCTCTTCTGGTGTGGGAGGTGTGTGAGATTCTGGCCATCTCTAATGAGATCAGCCTGAGAGCACAGAGTTAGCTGGGATAGAGACAGGCTTCTCAGCTGACCAGAATAAGGACAGGGCTATACCAAAGACTTGGTTTTCTTTAAAGCAAAATGTGATTTACTTTTTAAATGCTACAACTGCTGGAAAAAGGTTTAATTGATTCTGGCTTGCTAATACATGCAGTCATGGCCAGCCCTGGTTACTCACAGGTATCTGCTGCTCTGCCCTGTGTCCCTGCATAGAAGAGAGGAGTAGTCATTTCCTTGGCTTACTTTTCTCTGCTGCTTGCAACTCCTTCTGAAGTCGGAAATTTCAGGAGGGACAGACTAGGAAACCTGTGTTTCTGAATATGGATTTTCTTTTATGGACAGATGAAGGAACTGAAGACTGTAATTTGCAATTAAAAGCAGAACAAATTTACACTTCCAGTTCCTGATGAGTTCAGCTTTGTTTTTAAATTAAAAATATTTCCTTAAAAAGAAGAAAAAAATCATATTTCCCTAAAAAACATAATTACTTTTAACTGATTTTAGAGGGTGACAGTAGAGCCCTGTGACACTTGAGTGCTCTGTGACACCGAGTGCTCCCTGCCAGCACACCTGTCTGTGGTCCCTGACACCAGAATGGGGGGAGCAGCAGCCACAGATTGCTTTGGCAATTAATAAAATCCATGCCATGAATTTCAAGTACAAAATCAAAGTTTTGTAAAGGGGGGAAAAAAACAACCCACAAGCAAGAAAAGAAGTTGAGAGATGAGCCTCATGCTGGAGATGTCTGTTCATCTCATTATTTTTATAATATGAAACTGGTTTATACTTGTGAATTTTCTTTGCATCAAATTTATTGCAAAAATTTTCCTTTACCCCACTCATATGCTAAGCTGTTCTCTAAGTATAAAATGTATTTCTTTGTAACATGTTTTTTCATGCATTTTGTTTGTTGGGTAACTTCATAATGCTTTTAATGTAGTTTGTTTGATCTGTTGAGGTAAAAGCAAGATGGAAAAATGCGAAAGAAGGATTGGTATTTTAATCTTCTTTGCTACTGAATGCAATTTGCTCTTACTGTGCTTTTATTAAGAAAAGCTTGAAAAAAATTACTAGTAACACAAATTTCCTGGAAGCTTCTTTACTTCTTTTAGGCTCTTTATTCTCATTGTTTAAAAAAAAAAAAGTATCGAAATTATGTGTAAACATCAGCAGCTTTTGTTCCACCCATCCTGAGCTTTAGTTTTATATTTTTTTCACTCACATCTGTCATAGTCCTTTCTTTTCCTTCAGCTTAAGAACTTCTTTTGAAAGTATATCAGTAATTTTGGAAAGAAGAGCTATTTCTAAGGTAGCAAACACCTCCTTGGTTTATTTTTAATGTCTTTTGGAAATGAGGAGTAAATTGTTCATCAGGGCATTCAGGAGCTGTTGCCTGCATGGAAGACGCATTAGAGAAGGAAAAATGAAGGAAAAGTAGAACTGGTCACTTTTTTTTTCCTTTGAGCTGCATATAGCATTTCTGTGGAAATTATTTGTGTTTTCATTTTTATTTGTATGTCTAACTGGTTTAAGTGTGGAGAAAAATTTAATTAGGGATTAATAAAGGACCCTTTTATATGACAAATGAACATGCCTTCGAGCTAATTTCCTCTGTTTAAAACTCCACATTTCTGAATTTGTAATTAAAAGTTTGAAAGAAGTAAAATAAGTGAATGCATTTCTTTATGAAAAAGTATATATCTAAATCTGAAGCCATACACATCTCTGCATCCTTTCCATTCTGTTTCAGTAGGGTGAGTACAGTTCTTCATGAATTTGTGCTACATTTGGCTTTTCTCCAACTCCCTGGAGCTCCAGTAAGGGACCTCTGAACTGTTGAAGTGATTCTCTTGTTTTGTAAAGCTGTTTCCATAAATCCAGTTCCCAGTTTAGCAGTCAAACTGGAGTTTTGCTCATCGTTGGCCATGTTGATCTCAAGTAGCCATTTGGGGGGCTCAGAATGCCAGCTCTCCCCCCAGCCCCTGTTTGAACCAAGGAGGAGCAAAGCAGGACTCAAAGCGACAACTGTGAGGAACCAGGCTTGGATTTCCAGTTTGCCAACCTTCACTTGAGACGACAAAAGCAACTGGCACAGGCTGTGTCATTCACTGCTGTTCCCTCCCACAGATCTCTCTCTTTGTCATTGGAGAGCGATGGCATTTGGAGTTCCAGTGAATCCTGTGTCACTGAGAAGGAATTTCAAAGGAATTTTTTTATAGGTGAAAGAGCATTCCAGAGCATGTGAGCTGTGATTGTCCACGTGCACGAGCACCGTTCACAGCCCTGCTCTTCGTAGGCCTCTGGAGGACTCTGAGTAAGCCTCAGCAAGCTCATTAGTTAATTTACTCCACAGTGAATTATTTTCCCTGCCCCCCTTTTCTCTTTCGTTTTGGTTGGTAGGGAAACCCTGGGATCTGACAGTGAACTTTTGGTCTCAATAAAGCAGTTATACCGAGTTTGGGTGGAATTTCTCTGAACTCCACTAAGAGGGAGAAAATGTGGAAAATGCTTCCTCCAAGCAAAATATGAACAAAATGTTGTGATTCATTAAACTCCTTCCTACTTGCCTGCAAGTGAGAACCTTACAGTTATTCAGCTGAATGGTGCATGGCCCTGAGGGGGCAGAGCCAACAGAAAGAGAGATGGCTTCAGTCCAAAGAGCAAAATGCATGTTTTCAGGGAAATCAGGAAATTTTGCTTCAGGCACATCCCTACTTGCACAGTGAGTTTGTTATATTGGGATTTTATGTTGCTGTTTACTTTGGTTTTAAATAAGAAACGAAAGCTGCCTTTGGTGTCACAGAGTGTCTGGAGGGTGCTCCACAGAGCAGTCCATCTGTTCTCCTGGACACTCACTGAAAATGTTCCCTGTCTGCTCACATGTATTCTGGGAGTCTGCTAAGAAGGTGCACGGGATTGTCTTGAAGAAAAACAAACAAACCAAAAACCCCCAAGCCAATAACCAAGACCAATCTTTTCCTTATCTGGAGAAGGGCTGCTTCTTGAGACTACCCTGTATTTGTTTTATAGAAAGGTCTCGACTGTTTCAGAAATTAAGCTGACCACCTGCAGATGAATGTGGTTAATTCCAAGAGACACATGCAGAAAAACTCCTGCAGATATCACCACACAGGGATTTTGCATAAAAAGTTAGAAGCAGAAAGCTGCTGGCTGCTGAGAGGACGTGGAAAAAGAAATCCTGATGCCACATGGACAGATTCTGTGTTGTGGGAAAAACATTGACTTAGCTCCAACTTGTGAGGAGGAAAAGCCACGAGTGCTCCAGGAGCAGCGGCGCCGAAGGAAGGAGCTTCCCCAAAGCCCAGGGAGGGAGGCAGGGAAAGGCGAGCAGCACACATGGCCTGGGAAAAGCCGATCTGCTGCACTGGGCTCGTGGCTGGCAGGTACCTGGCAGGAATTTCAGCCCCCACGAGCCTGCTGGTGGGGTGAAGGGGAAACTTGGCCGACTTGTAGCTGCTACACACAGGGAATGGTGGAATCTGTGCGTTCTCTCTTCACTGGGAGGCATCTGATAGATGCCGTTCCATTATACAACTTCCTTAGGAGCAAAGACAAAACTTCATCCTTGTTTTTTCATCGCTCCTTTGTCTGCAGATCCTGTCAATGGAAGCATCTTTGTGCAGGCTCCGCAGTCAGGTCACTGGATCACTCTTAGTCCTGTGCAGATGGGAGTTCTTAGTTTATTTTAAGCTTTTGTTTTCCTAGATGAAAATGATTGTTCGGCAAGTTGAACTCAGAGTTTTAGAATGACTTTTCTTGAGCACATTACAGCACCCACATCCTATTGAATCACACTGTGTAGGCTCTTGGCAGCAGCGACTTCACATCTGTTTTACAATTTTTGAATCTCTCTTAATATAATAAAGATAATGTTTATGAGCCTTTAAAACTGTGGTGTGGGAAAGGGTCGGCTGACTGCTGAAAAGCTGGTGTGATGATGAAAAGGAAATAACAAGAATAGACATGGTCTGTATTATAAAAACATGTCTGACATGAAAACAATGGCTTCTTCTAATCCTTTAAGGCTGTGACTATGGGTTGTCCTGTAGATGCTGCCTTCAACTTCATTTAACTTTGGCTTGAAAAGGGAAAGACTGTATAAATACAATAAGTTGATCTTTGGTGGGATAACTGGTGGTGCCATGCTGCTATCAAAGGGAACGAGGACCCCAGAGCGTTGCTGTAGGGCAGCTTCTCAGCACTGCAGCTGCTGGGAGCGTGTCTAGACTCTGCTGAGTTAGCTGTTCATCAGGTAGAGGAGATGGAGGCACTGAGACATTCAGTGAGCAGTGAAATGGTGAATGTCAAATACTTTCAATGGGGGTTTTTGATGTAAGCACTAGTGTTTGTGGATGAAGTATTATGAATTAACGAAGGGCCGCTCTGCTGGTGTGCATGGAAGAAATGCTAACGGGGTAATGCAAACCAGAGAGGTGTAATTAGCATGCAGCTAGGCTTCGTTAAAACATATGTGAAGGAGTCATTTAGCTTAGTAAACGAAAACAGTTGTTGGTTCAATAACTGTTTCAGCAATCCTCCTTCTTAACAACAATATTTCCTTCCCTCCTGTGCTACATTTTCAAGAAAAAATTGGGAAAATTTAATTGCATTGATTGTCCTCTATTGATGGGCCTGTTTACTGTATTTCGCTTGTCAGCTGCTGCAGTCAGTCAGCAACACTCACTTTCTAGTGAACTGATTAAAGAACAAAGTTAGTTATTCCTGTACAAAAGGAAAAACTTTAAGTCCATGTTTGCCAAAATAAATTGTTTGTATTGATGAGACATCTTTTCTAAAAAGAGGGAAATTGTATGTTCTTATTGGGAAGAAACAGTCAGAAAAAGTGTTATAATGTCCTAATACTTCATTGCAGAATCCATGTAGTCTCCTCAAGGATTTCTAAATAGCATTTAGGGTGAGTGCTGGCTGTAGCACACTTGGCTATTGCTGTAGTCTCAGTTGCTCTCAGTCACCAGGCTGCTAAAGCAGCTAAAGGTTGGGTCTCAAAGTGGGTTCAGGGACAATTCTTTACCTTCCTGTGTTCAAGAATCTCTGGAAGCATCTTATTTGTGCAGAATAATCTCATGAAATGTTTTTCTCTGCACCAGCTGAAGATTTCATTCTCATCTTGTGTAAGTAGATTGGCAGATGTGTTGGAAGGGTTTTCCCTGAGAGAAGTGGAGCTGTTTTCACAAACAATTTTTATTCTTTTCTTGCATTTTTATATGTCTCACTGTCTGAAAAAAGGTGTGACATTCGATGCTTGGGTTTTAACAAAACTGAGTCAGGAAAGCTGTGGTTTGCCAAATGGTTTCTTTCAAGAATATGTTTTTTAAATTACACGTCTCTTCCTAAAGGAAAAATAAAATGTGGTTGCAAATATATAAAAAAAGGGTCGTTTGAACCATGAGAGTCATTCTGACACGGTGATTTCACATTCTGTGGCATTGCTGCTGGTGCAGCATTCGGCTCAGAGTTGCTCTGGGTTGCCTGTGTGTGCAGCCATTGCCAGTGGGTATCAAGGAATGGATCTGGGATACAGAACCCCGGGGTTCTTTTTAAAAAAACAGCTTGTGGAACCAGAGCTGAATGTGTTTTCTATCAGGTGTTTTCCACAAACGTGGTCCACACTTGGATGATCACTTCTTACCCTTTTGAGAAGTTAAGATGCAGTACTGTGATTATTGCAGTTCTGTAATGATCACAGGGCACTGTAATTATTACGGGCTACAAGGGGTCAAGGTTTGGGTATAAACATAATGCAATTGGAAAAGTTATTTGTTTACAGCAAAGTATCATGAGAAGGATCTTAGATGCATTTAAGGTAAACAAACAAAACTGAATCTCTGAGGTTAGCCTGCAGCTCAGAGTCATCATTTTTCCTTGGGATTGCCCCAGTTGTTTGGTAAATTCAATGTCCTTTCATGTTATTGGCTGAATTGGAAAGTTGAGAAATGTGAAACTAGAGAGATGTTGATGTTCTTGACATAATAGATGATATAACTCTAAGGCTGAGGCCAGCTAGGATAGCAAGTCTGCTCATGTCAATAATATTGGTTGGACTTGCAGGCAGTTCCTTGGTTGTTTTACAGGTCAGCATCAAGGACCAGGTTCTGTTTTGTAGCTTCTTACTTATGTGAGCATAAACACCTCACTGTCACCATTTCAAGAATTTTTGGAGCAAAAGTGTCTGTTTAAATCTTTCTTTGGAATGCGTACACCTGCCCCAGCCACAGTGCAGGTACCTGACTCGAGTGTCTTCAGGTCTTGGCAGAGACTTAGCAATGGAAGGGTTTGAAATACAGAATGAGCAGAACTAAATAATCACCAGCTTCTGATTCTGACGGAAAAGAAACCATCTGTCCTTTCCTTGCAGAAGATTGCATTTATCAGGAGCAAGCTCGATCCTTCCAGAGGGGCTCCAGTAGGGAGAGACCTGGAGCTGTGAAATGATAAATGTTCCTAATTAACAGGTGACCCCCAACATTTGACATCCCTGCTGATCTGAGGGTGCATTGCCCATGTTGTGTCCCAGACCACCAGGTGCTAGAGAAAGGAGGTAAAACCAACAGAAATGTATTATTTTTTGCTTTCAGTGGTGGCAATAACCTCACTAAATAAATATTGAGAGAAACCAGACACCAGCACTTTTCTGCGTGAAGACATTAAAATTTCATTGCTTCAGTTCAGAATTAATAAATAATTCTTGGTCAGTTAAGAAAAAGAATTCCTTCAAGGGGCGGTGATACAGGTCTCTCTGAAGATCTGTATTTCAGCCACTGGTGAGAAATTTCCATTGTTCATGAACATTGCTCATTTTTAGGCTCAAGGCACAAAAGATCTCCTTCAGGACAGGGCAAATGGTGGTGGGAGAACCGAGTTGTTCCCCCAGGAGTGTCCCTTGGGAGATCTGTGGAGCAGGGCAGCACAGCTGATGGGGATAGTGCTGGACTGGAAGCAGTGAACACAGGAGCTGGCTGCTTCCAGGGGTTTATATATTTGTCATCTATCCTCAGTGTGTCCTACAGAGCTGGCTGCAGGCAAGGGCTGCCCCAACTCCTCATGCAGATATCTCTGTAAGGAATGAATGACGGTTCGATCCTTTGGCTTTTCTTGGAAGAGCAAAAAATGGATGGAGAGTCATAGGATTACGCATGCCTGCATTAAAAAGGAAAATTATTTCTTGAAACGTGAAAGAAAAAAAGTTTCCTGAAAGTGTGCTGACCTGTAAACTGCTTGATTTGTACTGCCTGCTGATGCTCCCTGAAATTTCAGTGAGATGAGAGTCACATCAAAAACGAGAATAGAATAATAGGCATTATTTTCCTACTGTATTGTTAGCGTATGTTAGTTCTTCTATTGTAAGAGACATTTCATTTATGGAATAAATTTTCTGTCTTTAAATAATTTCTCTGTGAGTAAAATGTGTCATAATTAATATCACTATCAGAACATTTGTTTGATAAATCCAGTTAAACCAAACAATTACTACAGGACTATTTGTAAATTATAGTAGTGGCAGAAAAATCAATTAAATGCTTGTTGCAAAAATCATTACATTGATTGCATTTTATTTTTTTTTGCTTTTGCTTAATGCAGAATGGGAACGACAAGAAAATCAACTTACCACTCTAATAGTTTTCTGTAGGACTAGCAATTACAGTTGTTACTGAATTTACGATCTCATTCACAATTTCATTATTTTACATTTCAGTAGGCACAGCCAAATGCGATAGCTATGAGGATTGTGAGTTTATGGTCGTGGATTTCTAGTATGTTGCTGCATTCAAAGTATTTTAATTATTCATTCTGAAGTGGTGACTGTTTCCAAGTTTTGGTAGCTATTGAGAGGGGAAAAATAGAGCTGCTTGATAATTCATTCGAATAAGATCAGATATTTTAGCATCTCAAAAGAGTTTGAAAGAAAACTGAAATGGAATTTAATCATACTTATTATATAGAAATATATATATGATATTTATGAAATAAAATCATAAATAAATGCCTAATATTACGGCAATAACCACATACTCCTGAATTTCGTAGAATCATAGGGTGGTTTCTTCCCTTTCCTTCTCCTTGGTACTAGTGCAGAATCGTGAGTGTTTCTGAGTGACTGAGAAGGATCTGGCATTCATCAGGGAATTCTGCCGTTGCTGATGGCACTGAAGTCTCTTGGCTACATGATGGATTTTTCTTTGTCATGTGCTCAGGGATGGCCAGAGATAACAGATCTGGGGTTTCTACTCTCTATTAAATCATATGAAGAGGTTAGGTAGACCCAAATTAGTGCTAATTGAACTCTTATTACTGCACCAACTGTTCTCCATCCCAAATTGCTTCAGATCTGGCACCTGAAGACTCACATGAGCTGCTTTTCTTCTCCTCTACAGAGGACAGATAACAGTAAAGGTCTGTGAGTAACACAGCATAATAAACACTGTTAGGTGGTCTGTGAAAAATCAGCTTCTGAATTTCGCTGCAGAACCAGAATAATCTTCAGGATGCATTGGGGCTCTGCATCCTGCATCTTGATATCTGGGTGTAAGATGGAGCTTGTTTTCCATGAAGGCAGATGAACTGTGGACCCCAGAGTGCCCAGACTCTGCAGTCTCCATCCTCAGAGGGTTTGAAGATCACACAGGATAAAGCCAAGAGAGCAACCACGTGTGACCTTGGAGCTGGCCCTGTTTTAGACTGGGGACAATCCAGCCTTCCCTTCCAACCTGGATTGCCCTGTGGCTGTAGGGCCCTGGGTGATGAGTGGGAGGAGACACAAACCCAGTTTCTGCTGGTTTTGGATGCAGTTGTGCACAAGATACTGCTCTGAAAACCCAGACATTCTTTCTGGCATAAGTATTTTAGCAATCCAAAATAGTTTTTCCCAGATACTCCTTTTAATTTAGTGTTATTTCTGTCCCTGTGAATACACTTAGTTGAAAGTCATGCAATTAAACTGAGTCATCCACATTAGTCACTCCATTTTTATCGTATGAAGAGATTTCCTTACATTTTCCTTTGCTGGCTTTGTTGTGACCCTCCTGAAATGACACATTTTCATTTGGAGAGGAACAGAAATGGCCAGTGAATCTGAGTTTGTAATGCACAGGGATTTCAATTAGTTTCTGAACTAATTAATTTCTGAACTCAGAAACTGATTTCCGAAGCAATCCCTCTCAGGCAGGATTACTGTCTTGCCTTCTCAGCGTGTTTGGCTTTCATTACGAAAAATAACTTTTTAATCCAAACCTAGTTGGATGATAACTTTTTTTTGGAGTAGGCTTCCAATCCATCTTTCACTTTTTCCGTAAGTTGTCTCCATCTGTTTTGTGAGATGTTGTTTAAAGAATGCCTGCAGTGCCCGATGGTTATCTGCTCTGACTGACGAGTCAGGGTATGGAATGCACAGGCCCAGCGTTAGCAGGAGCTTTGCTCTGGAATTACAGCACTGGAATGGCATCTTTGACCCTGTGCAGGCTGTGAACCTCACACCACGCTCCCTGTGTCACTTAGAACACAGCAGCCACTTGGAATTCCAGCAGGTACCTAATTCAGTGATTAATTGTGTAGGGAAGCAAATAATTGCAGGCAAATAACTGAAGAATTTCTTTACTTGTTTGTACTCATCATTTCCAGTGGGACTAACTGGAGAGATGTGAGAATTTGTGATATTCAGGCCACATTCCTGTGTTAATGAGTCACCTCGAATGTTTTTACTGTAATGGCACTTTTACAATATTTTGTTATTCAGTATGTTGCAGTCTGGTACAATAGGCAGTAAAATCAAGTTTTGCCCAAAGAAAGGGGTAGAATAAGTGATTTAAAAGTGAAGTTTCATTGGAGTTGTGGTTTGGTTTGGTTGATGGGGGTTTGTTTGGTTTTCTTTCGTTCATTTTTGCTCGGGGTGACGGTGACAGTTGTACAGAAAATACCATTTGAGTTTTAGCAGTGTTCACACGGCTCCAAGAGCTGGGTGTTGTTCCAGCAGCGAGGTTCAGCGATAGCGTTCACACTGCTGATATCAATATCACCTTTGAAAGCAGCCAGTCCCATGAGGGAGACCTTTCAGCTTGGTTAGACTAAAGCATTCCACAGTTCAGATGTTAATATTTCTGGCCACCTCTGAACCGTGGTGCAATGCTCATCGGAGAGTACAGTTTAATAGAGCAGAAAAGTATCAGTGATCATGCACTGTTTATCCTGCACGAGTGAATGATCGTTCAGTGTTTAATACAGAATGTTGTGCATCTGAATTTTTACTTAAATGACATTAATGTTTGTTCTCCTGCCCTGGTAATTGGAGAATTCTAGCATTAAATGATCAGTTTCAGCAAATATTTATAATTCAATGAAAGATTAGTTTCATTTGCTTGCATTTAATGGAAACGATGATTTATTTCATAGGTTCTGCCCTGAAATAGGACTGGGGGACTTGATTCTGGGAGGTGCAGAGGGAGTCAGGCAAGCATGAGGACTTCTGTCCTCATTTGCTTTGTCCTTTTATATAATTTTTGTAGATGAGTGTTACTATTCCTCTTTAAACTGGCCAAAAGAAGTATTTCAGACTTTTTCCCTAGCTGGACAAACTGTGTGTTGCTGTTGGATACATCTGGACACGGACAGACCCTGCCCATTGCGTGCTTTCCCCAGAAATCCCTGTTGTGTAGCTTGCTTTAAATTTGTGTTAATGTCATCTTATTTACATTAACAGTGGATGTGTTCAATTCCTTTAGTGCTCTGGATGAATTTCCTTGGATAGAGCCATGAATTTCTTTGGATGGCGCCTGTGTGGCCTATTCCCCTGAGCACAAGGTTTATCAGAGGCAATTAGAACCGTGCTAAGAGGATCTCGATGCAGTAGCTCAGCTGATCACCCAGGAGCTCTGTGTGTGTGTGTGAGAGAGAGAGCCTTTTCTGTGCGTGCCCATAAATATTTCTGTGCAGATGTAAGTGTCTCCTGTGTGTCACGTCGGGAGCAAGGTACAGATGTCTGCTAGATCAGTTTTCTCTGTAGCCCCACTGACTCTTTCACCAGATGACTCGGAGCCTGCTTTCAAAGACGTGGTGAACACACAGACCACTCAGCCACTTGCTGAGTGCCTTACATCAATAGAAACAAATGTATTTTTGGTTACTTACAAATGTGTGATTGCTTGAAGAATGAATTTCCAAGGAAAGGGAAGCTGGAATATAAGTATAATGGGTTATGCAGGCTTCTGGCTGGAGACCTTCAGGGTTTGTTTTATGTGTGTCTTGTTTGCATTCAAGTGCAATGAGTACAGAGCTTTCTTTTGCTGGACTGCGGTGTTAAGAGTTCATTAAAAATGAATCTGAGGAACACTTTGCCATTGTGATAACATCAAATCTGTTCAAGATCTCTCGAAATATTAAAAACGAAGTTCTGGATTAAAACAGAACCAAAAGTATACAGAAAATAGCAGGTTTCTTTCCTTGAATATCTTTTTTCATCCTGAACTTGTACCACAGTGATTGCTTTAGAAATCAATTTCAGTAATAAATATTTGCATGTTGTACACGGTGAAAATACAATGAGCTGAAATGGTAGGGTGCAAGCTGAGCAAGTAACCATCTTAGAATTACTCAATTTGAGGAGAAAATAGTCTACACAAGGATACTTTTGTGGCTAGGACTGGTTGTTTTAACCATTGGTGATGTGAAGAGTTGCCAAATGTGTTGTTTGTGATTCCCATGCCTTCCCCACGCAGAGTCTAAAGAGAAACAGAAAACCCCCAAAGTAAATAAGAGCCGGGTTTGCACAGAAACAGTTGTGCAGCTCAGCACTGTGCATCATCAGCCAGGCAAGACGGAGCCAAGAATGGCATTTTGCAGCAGATGCTGTGAAAATCAATTGTTTTAAGTGGAGATAGCTATTTAAACATCTTATTATAGAACAGGGTAATTGCCATAGATCACCAGATACAATAATAAAATAATTCTCTGTTAATGGTGTTGCCCTCAATCTAATAACGAACTGACAGCACACTCTGTTGGTGAGACCAAGCTCTCTGCAGTTTTTCCATGCATAAAGATGGTACATCACAGCTCTTCTGGATGAAAACATGCAAAGTGCTGAGCCTAAGTACCTGATAGGAATATTTTTATAATTTACTGTTAGAGGAAGAAAACACAAGCAGTTTTACAGAGTGAATCAAGCAGTAGGGGTATTGCCTGTTGTACCTGTGATCTTTGTGAAATATTTGTCCTCCTTGGCGACAGAAACATCCTAGAGCCCATATAGAAACATTTCTAGCTGCAGCACTCAGAAATAACTTCTTGTTATTTTGGTTTTGTCACAATGTGGCTCTTTCATGCAATTAAATGATACAATTAAATTTCATGCAATTAAAGGGAAGGAAAGGGAGGATGAGGGAAAGAGTGCCTTTTTCTACTGGAATTTTTTTAGGAATCCCTGTCTTTGCAAATAATTTCATGGAGTCTAAAGTCAGACTAAACAGAAATGTATCATTGTATGGAAGATTGCTTCTGCCTTGGTAAACAGAACGGGGATAGAGTTGCTCTTTGTTTGATGTGCCTTCTAACCTCACACAGTACATTTAATTCTTCCCAGAACGTACCAGTGCGAGCACGGCCCTTTTGAAGGTTTCCCTCAATGCCTGTATCCAAATTACGGTGACCAGGCACACACACACACACACAAACACACACACACAAATACACAGGCAGAGACACCACCAGGCCTGCTGCTGCTGCTCTCTAAACCAAGGGAAACATGGATCCTGCTTTTCTCTTCTGCCCAGCACTTCAGAGCACAGCCTGGTTTTATTAGTAAGTGACTGCAGTTGTCAGTCCTTTCCCTCCTGCTCCTGTCCCTCCTTGTTTTTCTGTGAGGTTCGTGCACCATCAGAGCCCTGATGGGAACGAGACCAGAGGCTGGATGTTGGGGAGCTCTGGGGCAGGGGCTGTGGAGGGAAGGGAAGGAACAGAAGGAAAGGGGTTTTAATACTGTTAGGGGAGAGAAATCTTGGGCAGCAGTTTGGTGGAGAGTTAAAAGATCGGATAATAAATTTACTTAACAGAGACTAATCTACTGGGACTGAACTTCATATCCTGTTTTGGGATAATATATTTCCTTCTGTGCTCTGGAATGAATCTGTCATCTCAAGTCTAATAATGAGAGGCAGAGGATTTTTAATCTCTGACCCCCTTCCATATAATTTAATAAAGGCTGGTTTCTTTATTTTATTTGGAAGCTAACTTATAAAACTTCTTCTTAACTGCTCCTCTGAAAAACACAATTCAGGATCTTGCATTTTCAGGTTTTTAAAAATTAAACTGGGGTTTTCTTTAATGGAGGACAACAATGTACTTGCAAAATATTTGTTAAGGGCCTCGATTCAGAGCACGGTTGTTTATCCCTCAGCATCTCTGCTGAAATGCAGGGATGGGAAGCAGAGTCAGGCACGCTGTTTGCACATTCTTGGCTCCGCATCCTCGCTGGATTCCATCTGACTGGGGCAGACAGGGATGGGAGACCTAAAACTGGCGTGTGACTTTCTGTAGCAGTGAATGATTGCTATGTGGGAAGCTGAGCTTCAAATGTGGTAACCACATGCATAATTAGCTCCAAAATCACAATCCTCCCCCCTCCAACAGGCTGCTCCTCATGTGGCAGTGGCCGCCACTGCTGTGGAGGTGCCACATACTGCTGACCTGACACAGTGGCTTTGCCAAGCCCCTCAGTCCTCTGCAATTTGTTAGGAAAAAGCTCTCCCTATCCTTGGGCAGCCCCCAAACATACTTAGATTATAAATCACTCCGTGGGCCTGTTGAAAGCTGTTGCTCCCAAGGAATGCGGTGGCAGGTCACGCCGAGATCTCTCTTCTTGCTCTGCCTGATTAAGGAAGAGCCAGTAAAATATAGTAAAGAACAAGGCTGCCTTCCCACTGCAAATTTAGAAATAGAGTACAAAAGGAAAAAAAAAAAGAAGCCCTTTTCTTAAAGGTTTGTCTGAGATTTAAGTCATTTAAGTTAAGGGCTGGTGTCCCTTCAGGGCCCCTGTGCCAAGGATGTCTCTGGCACCAGTCAGGCTCCCCCAGTCCCTGCTCACCACTGCCGTGTAGCTGTGAAATTCAAGGCACTCCTGAGATCCTGCTTCCTACATAAGCCTGTTTACCATGGACTTTCTATAAAAAGCCTTTTCATGTAACTTCAGCTTCAGAGTTTTTACTTTTTTTTTTCCTATTGCAAAAGGACCAAACATGACAGGGAAGAATTTCAGATTTGCCACAGAGAATTCTGGAGGCTGAGTTAGGAGGAGTGGTGCAGGCCTTGCAAGTACCATGCAAACAAATTCTTAGATTTCTGTCTACAATAAAAGTGTAGTTTTGACAGTGATTAAGAACTTATTTTCACGCTTGCCCAGAAATTCCAGTCTAAGCAGGCACCTCTTCAAACTCAGTGCTGAAGCTGTTACTTTCCTTTTAATCCTCCAGGTTGCCGTGTTCTGTGTGCAGTTCACGTTCTGAACACTTTTGCTTTGCAAATCCTGCTGAGGTGTGGGGGCTCGAGCACCTTGCAGTGTGATTGCACATTTTATGCCCTGTGTTATTCGGCCCTTTCCAAAAAGGGGTTTTAGAAAACCTGGACATAGGTGATACAGTGTGTTCTTCTGAGCGTTTGAATTCCTACTATTAACACAGAGGACAGTCCTTTGGTTTTGAACCCTGGAACTCAGGATTCAGCACACTCAGATGCTGGAATGCAGGAGCCTGGTGAAGAGAGTGATGGGTTTGCAACAGCTGAAGTAGAACTGTGCTGCTTGATTCTTCCCACTCAGTCCTAGTGTTGGGGACATGTCAACAAGTGTGGCTCTTCTGAGACTTTCTGGGTGACTTTTTTTGTGGCTGGTGTCAAATTGGTAAATTCAAAAAATCTTGAATTTAGAAATAGAATCAATTTCGGGACGGCAGTCCTCTAGGGATTGTGATTAAAATGGGAATATTTTGTTATAATCTTTGGTTTCCATAGTAACAGCAAGTTATAGATGCATCACATTCCTGGTCTCTCTTGTATCCCACTGTTACCTTGTTGTTGAACAGCTTTCCTCTTCAGAGCAAAACCCAATAACTCTTATTTTCCACTAGCTGTAACAGCTCTAGTAATTAGAACAGTAAATTTTGTCCAGTAAATAGGGTATGTACTTAGCTGTGCTAATGTGGTTTTGTAGCCGAAGAAAAATGGTGGCAGTGGCAGCTTTAGAACTGATACAAGTATTTTTGTATAATTTAAACAGCAGTTATGGAAAAAAAATAATAATTTTGCTTCATCTTGATAGATTACACACTATGGATGCCTCTATAGTACTTTGTCTTCAGAGACATTTATTAAAATGTTTTATATACCAGGGGCATTTGCTCCTCCATTTTGATTAAAAGTGGAAGAAAAAGTTGATAGATGAAAATTGACTATTCATGAGTGGTAATGGGAACCAAAGTGCAGGTTGAAAGACAAATGGTGTTTTTTTCCTTGGGAAAGGTGATTTTCTGTAGCGTAGAGACAAGAACCCAGGACTAGAACATCTGGAATGTTTGGCTTATCCCCATTAATCTTGAAAGTCTATCTTGTGACTTCTGTGGATTTATATTTTCCCTCCCTTTTAGCACTCTGAGTCATTAGATTGTCTGCTTCATTATACACATTAGTACATCACACTCCATAAATCCAAGGAGTAACTCCTATTCTCATGAATGTGGCTGTTATTTCTGGGTTTGCTGTTTGTTTGCATTCATATCCTATTTTTTCCCCACTTTTTGGAAGGTTCCAAACTTGGCTGTTTGCTTAGTAACAAAGACCTAAATCCACATCAGTGACCTCAAGGGGGTCTGATGCTTCATTCAAAGCAGGCAGAATTTCAAATCACATTTATGAAGAATTCTCTGAACTGTTGCTGGATGGAAAGCTTACTTTTCACACACTCTCTCTCTTCCTTAAAAAAAAATAAAATAAAAATAAAAATAATAAAGAAAGGGAAAACACATATCCCCAGTGGAATGGGAAGCACGGCACCCTGTTTCACCTCTGTGGGGTGTCTCTCCAGGTCAGGTCCAAGAGGCTTTTAACTGGGCTCCTGGGGCAGGTGCTCGTATGGTTTGTGCTTGTTCTACGAGTAAATAAATTACTTCAGTCTCCAGGACTGTCTCCAGGGCCTTTCAACAACACTATAAATTCTTATTATCCAGACAAAATCAAAACTTATTTCTAGTAGAAAAAGCAGGTCTTTTGTTTCTTTTTTTTTTCTCTCAGATTCTTTTAAGACAAAAGAGTCCAGGCAAAATTGCCTAAAATATTAAGACCTTCAAGCAGACTTTGTTCAGCTCCCTGGCTTGGTCTTCTGTAATTAACTGGGGTGGGGTTTAATTAATTAACACGTGAGGTTTTTTTAAGAGGGAAAAAATTGTGAGTGACTCAGCATTCCTGGTGTACCCTACAAATACTTTGGAGGGCTGGAAAAAATGTAGTTTTCAGTGTATTTTAATTAGCTAGAATGTCATCTTAGCAGCAAGTTTGAGTGATTCTGTAGCAGGAGAGGAGAGCCAAGTGCTTTCTGCTCCCTGACTAGGGAGGAGGAGAACCCAGGGAAGGCTGATGGCTGCCTGGTGCTGGATGTCACTATCTGTCATCTGTGACATCTGTCAGATGTCACTGGTGCCAGTTTTTCTCTGTAAGACACACTTTTGGGCTGTGCTATGCTGAATTTTTAAGTTAGTGAAACTGTTTAAATAGCAATAAATCATTCTTCAGCTGGCCAGAAATAAGAGTTCATAGGAATGGTAAAATGCGAGTTCTGGAATGGTAAAATATTTTGCATATCTTTATGAACATTTTCTCAAAGTTTGTATTTGCTGTGTTCTGAGTGTGTTACAAATGAAGAGGTTTTAACATTTTGATCTCTAAGTCTAAAGGTGGAAATAAATCTACAAGTCTGAGCAAGATCATGACTGTAGAGCTGGGCTCCTTTGATAGTTCTTTCAACTTTCTCAGGGTGTAGTGTACAGAACACGATCTGAAACCATGTTAAATGTGTGGTTGCTCTGCTTTGTGTCACCTCCCGTGTGTTTGTGACAGCATTCGAGTGCCTGTCGCATCCTCAGCACTGTGAACAGGATTGAAAGCTTTTTAAAATTATAGATATTCTGAGTTATTTAAATTATAGAATAATGGTTTGTGGAGCTGTTCAATAACTCAAAGAGACAATTACCTCTGTTAACAATGTCCTTTCAGTCCCAGTGTTACCTGCCTTGAGCTTCTTGCAAGCTGAAGAGCTCTCTGGACACCTGGGATGGAAGAAGGAACTGTGAATTTTGAATATAGAAAGAGACTGACCTGGTTGTTGCTAATATTCTTGGCCATCCAGACAGTCTTAGTTTTCTTCGTTGAATCTTTCTTTGATTTAAATTATTTTTGTTCAAAATGTGTTCTACATTTATAGTAATAATGGGAAACAGTGCAGAGTGTAAATACCAGCTCGGGAAGGGAAGGAAAAAGATGAAGCTATAGCAACAGTGCAAGGCAGGCAGACAATAAACACTCTCTTGGTGCAGAAAAAAAGTGATTTATGGAAAAGAGATAAGTAAACACAAATGGCATATAACTTAGTGTAGTTGCTGTAGATATTACATTATTTCTGCAGTGAATATATAGTGAACCTGTGCTCTCTGAGAACTTCCTGAGAAATATTTCAGCTGTAAGTCTTTATTTCCGTTACTACTACGAAAAAGATGCTTTTATTTGCTTTAATGTGGGAACAACATCCATTTGTTCCATACCTTCACAGCTACAGGAGTGAATAAACTTCCTTGAAATAATACAGTTGAAAACCTTGATATTAAGTTTCCCATTGTGGTTCACCTTCAAGTGTATAAAATATAAATTATAACCAAAGTAGTTATTTTCAGCAAGTTTGGAGGATGTGATATCTGTGCATTGTAGGGAAAGGTGCAATGTGTCCATCTCTGTCGCTCTGACTTCTCCACGTAGCTTTATACAGTCACACTTGATCTATTAGAAACTATAGTCACTGGAAAAGTTATGAAAACATTGGCTAATATTTTACAGACTTGAGTTTATTTTTCCAAGGATTTTACCTTTCATTTATCCCAGAGCCTTTCTTCAACAAACTGGGTGGCGAAAAGATCGTATTACATTTGAATGATGGCACACTGGGCCCAGCTTTTCCCAAAATGTGTGATGGATGGATTGGAAGTGTGTGGCCACTGACTCATTTTATGAGTCCGGACGTGTCGAGCCCGATCTGTGCCCGGTTCCTTCTGCAGGTGCTGATGTCCCGGTGGGTGCTGGGGCTGAGCTCCTGTCCTTGCTGGAAGGAAGGGGGTGGCATTCAGCTTGCAGAAAACAAACCAGCCAGTGCTGGAAGTTGTGTTGCAGTGGTTTGAAGCCATTTCTGCAGCTACCTCTGAATCAAACATTCTTGATGAGCTTTGTTTGGTGGCTTAAACTGTGTCTCGTGGGTGGGAGCTGGAAAAAGTAAGGGGGGCACAGGGTGTTAGTTTTAGTTTTATCTACCAGATATATGAATCTCAAATACTTATTTGCAAGGGGTTTTTCTCCTTGGCACAGCAAGGCAATTCATTATCTGTGAAATTCCACACACTGTCAGTATTTTTGGGCGGTGTAGGTAGGTAAACATTGTGTTTTGTTCAGAGTGAGACTTCTAATAGAAAATGGTATATTTGCTATGAATCACAGACAGTTATACAATAATCTTGCCTATTGGAAACTTCTAGTTACAGCAGCAAACCCAAAATGTATTAGAATCTTACTTTTCACTCCTATCAATATTCAAGACTGTTTGACCAGCTGGGGTTTTTTTAATTGCTATGACAAAAGACACACGTGAAATACCTTTCTTAACCACAACAGAGATGTTGTAGAATCCTTAATCTGAGAGTTAGAAAAAGAGATGTTCACTTTGCACACATATTCTTAGACTAAAATTTGTGTGAAGAACAGATGTTAATTCAAATTGCACAGTGCCTGAAGACAAGTACTAAAGAATTATAAATATGGTTATCTGTTGTGATAACCTAATTTTAAAGGAGAGGTTTTAATTTTTGACCATGGAGTCATTCACAGCCTCCAACCAGAATGATACATGGATTCAATTTTTAGTATTTGAAGCACTTGAGAAAATAATTTCAACATTTAGCTGTGTCAGTGTCAAAACTATTATTTGTGGAATGTAATTGGCTTTTTTTTCCATTTGATGAACTGGACATATAGAATAAAATATATTGACAAATACATTTATTGTCAGGGCAAATAGGAACCTTTGCAATGGAACCACTTGATCTTGAGAATGAGAGGCCAGTCATGGTAGATGATCATGAGCTCTGAAGAAGTTGGCAATTTAATACTGCGAATATTGGTTTGCATTTTGGTTTCTTAACCTCAGGAGATAGAATACTCATTAGAATACTTAGGCAGAGTAAGAACTTTAAAATACACAGGTTTATGGCTTTTGGGTTTTGTTATGTTTAATCCACACGCTGGGGGCCAGCAGTGGTTGTGAGTAGAGTCCAGGTTTCAGCCACAGACGGGGACTGTGAGCCCTGCCTTTGACACCTGTCCTCAGCAACCTGCAGAGCTGTCCTTTAATGAGTTTGCTTCCAGTTCATCCCAGGGAAAGAGCCCCAGCATTTCGCTGGCAGGAAAGAGGGGGCAGTGCCACAGCAACTCAGGACTGGTCTTCCTCGAAGTAGGAGCTGCAGGAGGCCAGTGCTGCTCTGTCCCAGAAGGTGGAACTGGGCTGCTTTAATCTGCTTGTGCTCAGCAGCATCAGGACCTGAGGAGGAGTGGTGGGACCACTGGGTCTGCCCTCGCTGTCCCCGCAGCTCTCGCTCTCTCGCCATGGGTGCAGCACAGAGTGTCCGGCTCCGTGGGCACACCCATCAGCGCCCTTAAAACTCGTTTTAGAGGAGGCCAGTTCACGCACTGGACTGTCAAACAGCTGGAAAGGCGGTCAGTGGAGTGGGCCCAGCTGTGGCTCCTGGTGGGCTGAGGCAGCGATCAGCAGAGGGCACCAGATCAACACAGCTGCACCTGCGCCACGGGATGGGCGCAGGTTGGCCGGGATGCAGCGAGGGATGCAGCGAGGCTTTCCTCTTCAGCACAGACCTTCGGTGTGCCTGCTTTCCTGTGGGGCTTTTGGGTCATGAACATTATTTACATCTTAGACTATGTTGTTAAAAAGAAAATTTCATGTGAGTGAGCTGCTCCAGTATTGCCTTTCCGAAGGCTGGGGGATGCCAAGCTTACATAGTCACAGCTTCTGCAAGCTCGGATGATCCGTTCTGTCATTTCAGAGAAGTTAAGATTATTCAGTCATGACTAAACATTAAAAAACCAAGAAAAAATTATTTTTTGTTTAATTTTTTTCTTTTTTTTTTTTAAACAAAGGTCCAAACAGCCCAACATGAGATGACTTTGGAGAGGTAGGATGGTATTAATTTCACATTGCCAGAGTCCCTGCATGAGGAAGGGTATCAGAAAATGAATGAACTAAGCTTCTCTAAAAGCCCCACCAGCTTCTGGATTGTTTTTCTTTAAAAGCTGCAAAGAAATTTAAGTTTATCGAGATTAACACCTGAAAGAACAAGAAAAAAAATTGATGAAAACAAATGTTTTGATTGGGAAAAGAAATATTTATTTAGTGAAAGGCTCACAGGTTGCACTGAAGGTGCCAGCCCTGCAGTGCCCCAGTCCTTCCTTCCCTCTCACAATATGGGAAAATATCCTCATCTCCTGCTCACTGTTCCTAAAGGCCACGCCAATGGTTAACTAACATAAAGCTCTGTTTTAGTGGGACAATATGTTGGGGCTTTTTTAAAACAAGAGAGGAAAGGCAGAGTAGGTGAAGCTGCAGACATCAACTGTGTTTTTCAAGCTATACAAGTTCACTTTAATGTTTCCACCAGAGTGCATCTCCCCACATAATTTTTCCATCTTTTTATAGCTGTGCTAATGATGTTCTCATTTCTTCTGTAATCTGTTGCAGTCCTACACATTAGATTCAGTGATGACTTTGCAGAAAACACAGATTATGGTGTTGGCAGGAATTCCCTTCCCTGGAGGTACGAGACATTTGAGTTAGGTGAGGAGGGCAGAGTTTGCAGTTTTTCCTGGCAGTGGTTCAGTGCAGTTCTGTATTTATTGTGACTCAAAAAAAGCCTTTTATTTAGTCTTTGTATGAAATGCCTCTTGCCTTTCTCTTGGAATTAGTGAAAGTTGAGAGCATTTTACATCCTCAGAGATTTTACATTTTTTACTAGTGTATGTCAATGTGGCAGAAAATTTTGATTAATAACACCTATGGCAGGGGGAATACGGGGCCTGAGAGAGTTGCAGTTTATTCGGGGGGAGCAGGATTAGGGTATCAGTTGCTAATCTGGCTACTGCTGCAGGACTAGAGCAATCTATATATAATTTACTTTTTCTGAGAATGATATGAAAAGGAAGAAATCATTTTCTAGGCCAGACAAATGTGAGTGTGTTATTGTGATATGTTGTCATGGAAATGTTTTAAGAGACCAAACTTAGTTAATAATACATAATATTGTAGATAATGCATTAGTTTAATCAATGAGTTATACAGGTCAATGAACTGAAACTGATGTTAGAGGGAACTGAAAAGAAAATGAATAATTTAAACTGTACTGTATGTGTTTCATAAAGCTGAATGTAGGCAGAAGAGGAGATGGATAAAGCAGTGTGATGGATAGAAAGAAACAGAGATGCACAGATTATTTGTGTAATTCATCCACCTGTTCCTTCCAGTAAATAAGAAAATCTGTTTTCAGTCCTAGATCAGCCTTCTTTACATAGATTAGTTTCTGCTCTGCCTCTTTGTCTTCTCAAAACATTCTTCAGATGTTTAATGTCTCAGGAAATAAAAAATCCCCCTGTAAGCTAGGCGTTTTTAATAACTCGTGTGCTTGGTTGTGGGCAGCACACGCTGCCAGCTTCCCTTCCTTTGCTGCTGTTACTTCAGGAAATACTTCCGAGCTGAGAGGCAGGGACTGATGCAGGATTTGTGGAATGCCACGTGTTGGCTGGGGCAGAGGGGGCTGAGCCTGGGGCAGGACGTTCTTCATGGCAGTGGCAGTGGCAGCTGGGGGCTCATGGCAAGGTGAAGGCTCCAAAACTTTACACTGTGACACTGGCCACTCAGCAACCGAGCCTGTTGCATCTCTAGAACTTCTACATTGTCCTAAACCAATTTTGTTCTTTCCTGACTGAAGTGAAACAGTCCGTGAAGTGACTGAAATATGTATACTGCTGAAGGGACCAGTACTTAATCTCCTCCACCCTCATTCTGTAATATTTAAAAGTGACTCTTTGCCTGCCTACAGCTCAAGTCTTGCCTGGTGAAATGAAACAATGATTAAAGTGACTGGGGGACCACAATATCCTTCAGAGTCTCTCATCAGCCATCAGCAGGGCCACATGGAGCAGATCAGGTGCTCAGTGTTACTCTTGAAAAGGGTTCTGGGGAGCAGCTAGAGAGTGTGAAGTCTTGCAGACTTTTTTTATTAACTACTTGTTTAGGAAAGCACGGAGGTATTTTCTGCTGTAGCCTGAGCACCACCTCTGAGTACCAGAAATCAAATAAAAATCCCTATTTCCTGCCTTCCCAAGGGAACTGCATTACCTATAAACCTTGTTTACCTTTGGGCCATGATTAACATTTCCCCATAAGAAAGGATTTTGGATATTCCAAAAAGGAAAGGCAACACAGTGATAGATGTGCTTATAGTAGCAATGTGAGAAGAGTAAACAAGGAAGAAATATTTCTATTTCTGTGATTTCCCATTTGAATTTTTTGTTTGCCACTTAACTAGTAATGGATGGGATGAGAAAATATTCAAACTGTGATTTTCAGTGGGGAATAACAATAACAGTCACATTTGTACATATTTCCAGTGCATTTTTCCTTTTTTTTTTTATGCTAACCCACGTCCTCATTTATGTGCCAGCAGAGAACATCTCTATACAAGTCAGCTGGTTTTTAATAAATATCTGAGCATCCATGCTGTGTGTTTCCTACAGGATTTTTCACCACCACCACCACCCAGGGATACAATTGCCTGTCCCTGACTGAGAGTTTCGTGTACCCCTGAGATTTTACATGTGGTGGTAATGTGGAAGGAAAGGTCAGGTCAGTGAGTGAGGTGCAGGAAAAACTGTTTGTTCCAAGGGAGTATGTGTGCTGTAGGGGGTGTGGGGGAGGGGGTGTGTGTGTCCTAGACTTGAGGAGAGGGCAGCTGCGCTCTGGACTTACTCTGTCCCATGCCAGTCCTTCAGGCCACTGCTGCCTCTCTCAGGGCTGGGCATTCAAGCAGAGCTTCCTCAGGGCAGTTCAGCTCACTGGCCACCCTAGGTTTGGAATAGTCAATCCTCAGGGCAGTTCAGCTCACTGGCCACCCTAGGTTTGGAATAGTCAATCCTCAGGGCAGTTCAGCTCACTGGCCACCCTAGGTTTGGTGTAGTCAATCCTCAGAGCAGTTCAGCTCACTGCCCACCCTAGGTTTGGTGTAGTCAATCCTCAGGGCAGTTCAGCTCACTGGCCACCCTAGGTTTGGTAGAGTCAATCCTCAGGGCAGTTCAGCTCACTGGCCATCGTAGGTTTGGTAGAGTCAATCCTCAGGGCAGTTCAGCTCACTGGCCACCCTAGGTTTGGTGTAGTCAATCCTCAGGGCAGTTCAGCTCACTGCCCACCCTGGGTTTGGTGTAGTCAATCCTCAGAGCAGTTCAGCTCACTGCCCACCCTGGGTTTGGTAGAGTCAATCTGGCATCTTCTCTTCCTTAAGATCTTTACAGACCCGCACTCTCAAACCAGGAAGTTCTTCAGTGTTAAAGATGTGGTTCAAAATCGGGGTGGGGTGGTGTTAGTTTGTTCTGTTTGGTTTGTTTGTTTTGTTAAAATGCCAAAAAATTGGTATTTACTAAGTGCCCAGCATTTAGGTGATTGAGATGAGATTAATCATATCTCTTACTGAATTCCAGTGATTTATTAGAAAGAAATTACTTTGACAGCCCACGAGCTTGCGTGGACAGTTTAGGATCCATTCTTGCTTATGGCTTCCTACTAAACAGTGACAAATCAACCATTGTTTCAATTCCAAAACTAAAGCATGTGAGTAGTGAAAAAAATCTTTGCTAGGTTTTGCCAAGAAACTTGTGCAAATGGCATTAATTATGAAGAGCATGACTTGTGTGTCATAGAGCAATTATGAAATTGAAAGAAATAGACAAGACATTTCATTTTATACAAAATCAGCACCAATGTTTTAGATCTGTTGGCCAGGTTAGGTGTTCTTCAACAGTAGAAGAATATTCTTTATTCTAATATTTCTACCCCTTAGAAAACAAAAACCCACACATGAACAAAATACAAACCAGCACAGAATGACAAGGGGATTCCCCAGTCTTCCTGATAACCAGGGGTCAGAAAATGGAAGAGGCTCGAGCTCATATTCTAAATTTAGATTCTAGAAACTTTGTACAGGTACCACCTTGCAGTAGTTTGTTTTGCAAGTGGAAAGACAAGTAGTTCTGCTGAATGTTTTCCTGTCATTTGTGGTTCGTGTGCATTTGGATAATGTAAAAATATCCCATGTAAACTTATAGGCCGTGGTATCAGAACATCTCTGCTTGGAATCACACGTCGACAGACAAGCAGATCGGTTTCTGCATGTGTTTTTGGAGAGATTTAAGGAATTTGAAAGTTAGTGGAAACAGCATCTGTCAGCTATTATTGTAGTGTTGTTCTTCCTTGTTTAGCAAGTTGTCAACAACTAAATTGACAGAAAATCAGGCAAATGTATTTTTGTGTACAGTCCTTGACAAGCGGTGGAGGCCCATTTTAGTCTTTTCTTGGCAATGACATTGTAGGTTCGTGTACAAAATCTAAGCAAGTTATCACTTCACTGAAAGACATTGAGTTAAGACAATCGAAAATACTTGCTTTCTGTTATAATAAATATTTAATAATTCTACTGTAAATAAGAACCAGTTGGAAAATAGGATGTAGTAGCAAGGTACTTCAACTCTCTCTGAAACGAGCTAAATGCTCCTTTTAGCAGCTAAGCCTTTACAGATGTCAGCTGAGGAGAACAAACATCTTCATAATTTATTTATCACAAGTGAAAGCTGATTTCTACTTGTTCATCTAGATACTGCTTTCATTTTTCTGTCTCCATCGTGTCCGCTTCAAAGCGAATGATAAGATGAGATTCTAAAATCACTTCTTTTTTTTATGGATGGTTTTATTCCCTCAAGGTAGTCCTTAGTCAAGAGAATCTAATGAGACACTGTCCATCTGCAAAGCTTTTCCAGGAAATGCTCTTTTTTCATTAATTTGCATATAATTTTATTTATGTTAAAGTCACCATAAGAGCAGTGGAAGCTTTTACTGTCTCCTTCAGAGATTGCAAACCACCAGTTGTTGAACTGGATGTGTGCAAGAATTGCATTCAGGCCTATGGGAGAAGAGGAGCTTGGCCCCAATCTTTTGGATTGACTGTTTTACTGCGCCTTCAAAAACCTTTTTCACCGTACATGACCAAAAAGTATTTTTAAATTCTGGAATTTTCAGGGTGAGTGGAGATTTCGGGCTAACTGCAAGAAGACTTGTAGGAGAGATCTGTTAAATATGGAAGAGGTGGGGGGAGCACAAATCCCAAACTGTTCCACGCTCCCTTGTTCCCTTCTAAAATTCTGAGTTGATATTGCAAGGAAATTTTTCTTTGGAGTGTAATGTTTACTTGGGGAAGATGGTGTTAAAGGAAAAAAAAACCCTTTATTTAGCTATGACATTCTTAGGATCATTTAGCTGCTAGACTGGGCTGTGCACTGTTTGAAAAGAGGCAGAAATTGCAAGATAAGATCAACTGCTCACCTGGGGAGACTTAGAAAAGTTTCATATTTGAAGCACATGTTCCAAATGCTAGTCAGGAATGGATAGCATTAAATTCTTACATCTGGCACAGAGCTGCTTGCTTTTATGTTGGTTTCTTTTCTTGTTTTATTGTTTAAAAGGATAATAAAACCTCACAATAATATCTCATAATCAGTATAGCATATCTCCAGGCACCTTTTGAATGGTGGCTTTGCCAAGAAGAACATACGTCGTGGTTTATTTTGCCTACAGAAATGTTGAGGGTTTGCATCTGGATCCCTTTGGAAATAAATTTATGATTTGTACCAGCGCAAGAAAAAAGGAAGAGGAAAATATTCTGCACTGGCTGAATAGATGGTAATTCATTTTGGCTGGGTGGCAAGCAGAATTAATTATCCAAGCCAGCTATACACCTTTGGCATGGCTTCAGCTGTTGCACGTTGCCATAGATGCTTCCTAGCCAAGGCTGCTGCCATTTTCATTTGGTTTTGGTATGGTTTGGTTCTATGGTTAGTAACTGGATATGTTCTAAAGAATAAACTCAAAATCCACTTTAAAATGAACAATAATTTCAACTCGTCAGTTTTTGGTGTGTTTTAAACCAAATTTTAGCTAAGAGCAAGGGAAAGACTTGAACAGGGAGTGTTCAGGTGTCTTCATGAGAGCTTTCTCTTTGGAATTCTTTCTAAACATTCCACTTTGTTTCAACTTATTCCTTTTTATTCTCAAATCTAATCAAATGCAGTGTTGATGGCAGTGGACTGCTCATTTGATGTGTTTGTTGCTGGCAGATGTGTGTTAGCTGCATCACGTGTGCCCTGTTTGTCCACTTCTCCCTGGGTACTGGCTGTGGCCACTGTAGGAGACGGGTGCTTCAGCTCAGGCTGCTTTTGTATTTCTGTTTCTGGGACTTCTGCTCCAGACTTTTTTTCACCAGTTCAAATTCCATTATAATTTTTGAAAGCATCTGTTTCCTTAGGACATGGAGGGAATCAATATCCACGTATCTTCTGTAAATCCAAGTCAAAATGCTTCCAGCTGGTGATTCCAGGGTATTTTCTTCCCTCCAGTTACATTAAGATCTCTGAGGTTAGTCCTTCCTACAGACAGTCTTTAATCCCCCCCTTAGTCTAACAGGGCTGCTTTTAGCTCTTTCTAAATAGAAAGTTCTTTTTGAAGGTGTCAGCCAGATTTTTATCCCAGGAATTTCTTGATGGTGTTTCCAAGAGGAGGAGAGCCATGCTTTGACGGTGATATTTGGTTGGTCATGCTGACATGTTCTGATATCCTTTCCTGGAGCCAGAAGCTGGGCAGTAATTCCATGACTTGTGCATCCCCTCGTCCTGCATCTCTTTGGGCCTTTTCACTCTGTGGCCACTATAAGTGATTCTGTGGCTGGGGTTTTCCAGATTTACAGTTCCATCAGCTTGACTTTCCTTTGATGTTTGGGTCTAACCACCTAGAATAGTGCACTGCTCATTTTCTCTTAATGCATGAGAAACTTGTCCATGTTACTAAGCTGGTTTTTTTACTCTTTTCTTATAGATGAAGTATCTGGAAACATTCTGGGAATAGGCTGCAGTTCCAAACAGAGTTGTGATTACTAAGCAGTTGGGTTTTTGCCATCAGCAAATGATCATTCACTTACTGATGTAGTGAACCATTTTAAGAGAATTTTTCTTGTTTGTCTCCTGTTACTGTTGGTTATAATCATTTGTCTGATTCAGTCTCTTAACTCCACGCAAATTGTTCCCATCAAATTAAATTTTTAATCCATGACAATGCTAAATGCAGTTAATTGTTTATGGAATGTTCTGTAGCATAGTGATAGAGACAATTTTGATCAATCAGGTGGCTCTAAAGCATACAGATCTAATACTGCATCACTATATTTCAAAAATCATTACTGTTGCTTTGAAAAGTGCCAGTCTTGGTTAAAGATGTCAGCAAATTTAAGAGGAGGACAGAAAATACCCATTTAAAAATCTTGGTTTAATTTAAAAGTTAATGCTGAAAAGTGTGCAATTGGAATTTTATTTTCCTTCTGTTACACCCACTGATGGCTGTCATGAGAGCAATAGGGCAGACATGGGATTAAAATTGTGCTAGTTAAGTAATTTACTCACTACTATTCTGCAGTTCTACTCTTTCTTTAGACTGCTGGCTCGAACGATAGACTTGAGAATTCTTACACCTCTAAGACGTTTTACTAAACAAATATTAATTCAATATTAAGGGTTACAGAATGGAAACTATTGCCTGCACAGTACTTACAGTATTAAAAGGACCAAATTTAATATAAAAGGCAATCTTTCGTAGAAACACATAAATTGAATCCTTAAAGAAATACTTTCCTTCTAATTCTTTTTCTTTAGACCGACAGTTTTTTTTCTTTAGACCGACAGTTTAGACCCAACAGATAATGTGAATGTCAAGGTGCAAACATGTCTTGAAACAGCCCTTTAATTCGCCATGGGAAGTTCTTATGGTGACTGTAAATTATGTGACTTCCTCACGCTAAGTAAACCCCAAATGAAATCTTGACAAGCCATTAAGGAAATAAAGCATTGTTTTAATTCTATTGCATTCCAACATTATGGAAAGACACACCTTGGAATTGGAATTGATTGGAACATTTTAGACTGAATATGTTGACAGCGAAATCGGATTATTTTCTGTAGATGCTCAAATATATCAACTTATGCTGAGCTCCCAGCACAATCCCGTGAGGGATGTTTGCATCTCAACCAGCCTTTCCTAGATCCTGATCCTGCATTTTCCTCTGGTGTTATGGATCAGAAGCTCATGATTATGAAACCTTTTCTGTGTCTGAACTGTTTTTCTTTTTAACCGGGACAATTACGTTTCCCTTTCCATAGTGTGGTCCCCCCAAGATATCTGGAGGAACACATTTGGTCGGCTCTGCCTTTGATACAGATCTCTGCCAGCGCCTGAAGCCCTTGTGTTTTATGAGGAGTAGGTCAGACTTTACAAGGGCTCGTGTCAGCCATCCCCCTCGTGTATGTGCATGTGCAGGACTTCCAGGAGGTTTCATTCAGCATGAGGGCATCTCATGTAATGCTTTAGCTGTGATTGTGTTCTCTTGTGTGACTTCCTCACCTAAATATTAATTGTGCTGGATGAAATACATAAACAAACAAATGTGATCGTTTTTAGAACTATAGGTTGAGATTTTTCAAAACAACTCTGCTCATGTTGAAAATATGGCAGGAAAACAACTTGGAGATGTCTTCTGTATCTTTTTAATACTGTATTGACCAGTGCACCAGTTATTTTCCTTAAAATCTGTAATTTATGGTCAGTGAAGATTTTGTGAAGTAGAAGCCCCATTTTTATTCCACACCATACATTTGTCTTCTCAACTTGATCAGTACCAAGCAAATTTCACTCTTGATGTTGGAGGAATTCAAAGTTTAGCCTGTGTGTCTTCTTAAGCATCACATGTGGGAAGGAAAATCTTATGTACCTGATAAATTACTTTTGTTTGAAATATTTTTCAGGTGGGATTATTTTGGGGGGGGTGAGCATTCACTAGAAAACTTAAAATCATTAATAAAGTCAAAAAACTCCCTTGCCTTGGAGTTATTGGGGCTTTGTCTCTAACCAGCAAAAAGGAAACACTTATGCCAGGTAGAACTGAGCTTCCTACAATACCTCCACACTGCTGGTAATATGCTAAAATTACTGGGCAAGCATTTTCAAATGCTTTCCTGATCAATGGCTAACTAGGGCTATGCCATAAAGAGATTTTAAAGAGAAATCGAGCAGATCTTATGTCTCTGTGCATCAGGAACTGATATCAGTTGGCTCAGGAAGAGCATCCAGGGTCACTTGGTGCTGTTCTGGCCGAAGCCCTGGATGCCTCCTGTGTCACAGTTATGATACCTGCAGTTTTGGGTTTACATCCAAAAGTTGGACTTCCTTTTTAATTCTGCGAAACTGTCTGCTAAAAGGAGAAACTTTGTCTGTGCTGTTTATCTTTTTTATATATTTAGGAACTAAAGAATGATCTTGGTCTTTCTCATTAAGGAAAAATCAAATTCTCAAAACTACCTCATCTTATAAAGCTCAGCTGTAGAACAGGAGAATTCACTGAGCTGGTGTTTTTATTTTGCTATTAGATGCTTTTCAGTGGCCAGGGTATATATTTGACTCAATTTGCTGTGACTACTCAAAGTAGAAAGCCCTGAGTTACTCTTTATTTGTAAGTTACGAGCAACCAAAGCAAAGGTTAAACAGAGTCCTGAAAAAACCTCAGGTTATGTAAAAGCACATGCCAAGTTTCTAAAGTGAAAGGCATGTGAGAAAACAGGTCATAAATCACTGTGTCTGTAGAAGATGAAGTTTCCAGTATTTATTATTTACGCACCATTTTGATTTGCCCATAAGGAAGCTCCTTGTTGGGATAAATGCTGTAACTATGGTGATAACACACTTGGAGCTGCAGCATCCAGCATGGGGCACAGCCAGAAGAGCATCACAGCATCCTCTTGCTGTGCTTCCAGATAGGAAGGGGAGCATTTGTCTCACAGTAATTTCTTTTTTTATGGGAAACTATGCATAAACCACAAAAAAAAAAAAAAAAAAAAAGAAGGTAAAGAAGAGTTGTTAAAGTACTTCAAGGAAATGTGCACACTTCTTTTCCTTATTTATTCCTGAACAGCAAACAAGAGCAAAGAGTTTGGGGCTTTATTTTTTAAAAAGGCAAGCTTTTGAAAAAAAAAATTCGTTTTTAAATTTCTGTTCTAAAGACAGTTTTTCATATGCATGTATATAAAACATGTTGGGGTTATTTTGTAGGTGTGCATTTGGATTTAAGTATCTTTATAGCTCTGGCTAGAGCCAAGCACTTGAAGGCAGAGATGAGATCCCCCTGTGCCTCTCTGGACACACAGGTGCTCCCTGCTCCTCCAAATCCTTGGAGAAGAGCCTGCCAGATGGAGCAGCGTGACTCCATGCTCATGCATGCAGATATGTAAACAATACAGATTTGATACATATCTCAGGTGTTTCTGAGTGATCTGAGGATGTTTTGAAGGTTTTCATGAGATCACCTGTTTGATTTTTATTTGTTGCCGATAGCAGCTCATTCATGGCAGTCTGCTGGCTCTGCAGCTCAGCTCCCTGTGCTGGTTGGTTCTGTCAGTCCTCTCTTGTGCTGAGTCTTTGTGAAAAAAAAAATATTGCTCTTCAGGATGATAATAGTCACTGAAGAAAAGCCCATTCTTTTGTGACAGACAGACTCTGTGTCCGCAGAGCTTGTTCAGCACTCAGGAAAGAGTTCTCAGCACACCTGGACCTTCTGTAGAAGCGACATATGAGGAGATGAGATTGAATGGCACTTTTTAAAATTATAGTTACTGTTCTGAGATACCTCGGCTCTGTGATTTTTCTGTGTTTGACTCTCATTTCGTCTAAAAGGTTTTAATTATCAAATGAGTTTTTATTTAGAGTGACACATTCTGATACATCATATGACAACTCTAATCAGTTGTAGTTCAATCTCAAGTAAAACTTTCATGTATCTTTTCTTTTTCTTTGCTAAAGAAGGTTTGAAATACCAGTGTGTGATATTAAGGCTTGCTTTATTTTCCCCCAACGGTGTTTATTCCTTTCTTCTCTCTGTAAGAAGCTGGCGTGTTCCCTGGGGACAGGCTACTGAACCAGCAGTCTGGAGGCCTGGGCTTTATCCCATGTCTGTTCTTTACTGCATTTCTCCTCAATAACTCACTTTATCCGTCTCTGTTTCTGTTCATCTCGTGTATAAAGTGGGAATAACAATATTGTGACTTCCTTGGAAATAAAGTAGAAATTTCTTTCTGAAATTCAATAAGTAAAATCCCTGTTAAGGTGCGGTCCCCGTTTTCTCACTCTAAATAAGATGTCTTGAGAATTTTCTTCTCGGCTTGGGCAAGATGCCTGTGGAAGTCTCAAGTATCTTGTCAAAATAGTAAAAAATGTTGCCTGAAGTGAAGGTATTTTGTAAACTGCAGAGACAAAAAATGACTTTAAAAGTTTTCTCAGAGATGTGTGGTTTCTCTTTGCAGGAAGAGAAGAGAGAATTTTATTCTCTGACCACATTTATGCAAGTAGTTTTCACATGTAATTTTTGCCAGCAGACACTTCCCCCCCTACCCCATGTTCCCTAATTCTGCATCTCACAGACACTGGTGGCTTTTTCTGACTAAGCTTTTCCAAAAAACCAAGATGTAGCAAACCCTTGGTACAGAAAGGTTGGTGTCAGAGATCCGTTCTCTGCCATTCCAAGTGTGTCTCCATCTCCCTCTCTGCTGGCTCCCTCCTGGCAGCACAGTTGCCGTGGCCTCTGGCAGAGATGGATGTGGAAGCAGAGGAGCTGCAGTGTGTGAGTAGCAGAGGACAGGATGAACGGCTCCTGAGGGTGTGCAGCCCGCAGAAGACAAAGGAGAGAGCACTTCAGCTCCCAGGGAAGGGGGAGCATTTCTCAGCATGATTAAGTGCTTCCATGGAGCTGCAGCAGCTACAATAGCACTTACATCTGGTAACTTCACTTTTATAGAATGCTTTTGCCAGATTTTTCAGTATTTCAGTGAACATGTGTATGTTTATATTGGAGAAAGGGGTTTGCTTTAATGTCATCCCTTCCGAGACACACTTGGTAATAAACAACTCCAGATCGCACCTTACGTTTTTTATCAGGAGTGAACTCAAAATGTTAAGCTGAATTTCAGACTAAAGCTATTCATCATTTGAGAATACACCTGGGTTTTTGATAAAATATGTGTATCTCAGTGCAGGGTTAGTGTGTGAAATTCAGGCACCCCCTGTTTGTTATTTTCTCAATTTGAGGTCATGATGTCTTTTGATTTTTGTCACTGAAGTGATTAGAGCTGAATGAATTTTCATGCGTACAGGTTGGGGCATGAGAGGAATTGGTGCCATGTGTTTCCCATTGTGGGAACCTTTATGATATCATCGTCAGAGAACATGCTCAATATGCCTTCCAGACTTGGCCTGCTCTTTAGGTTGTGTGATTGCTTTGGACTGTGTCAGGACAATGTTCATATTCCCCTTGGTGCATGAATATTAAAATATTTAAAGCATTTAGTTGATAAGAGGAAAGATTCCCCCTCCAAAATACCAAAAAAAGAGGACCTTTATATTCCTGATGAAAATATGTGCAGTATCTTGTTTAACATCTTGGCCTCATTTTGCCATGGGCACTCTCAGAAGCTCCCTATTCAATGGAGCACTAATTCTCACCTATCAGTCCTTAGGTACTCTCAGAAAAACACATTTTTGGTCCCAGTTGCTAGAAATAAAGTCCTCCTTCTGTCAGCATATGGATAACAGCTGTCATTACCACCAGCCAGTTATAATGTCTGCTGTCCCAGTCCTTTATCTGTCCAACTCCAGACACTAATTCAGAAAATCAGAATAAATAATCAAGGCATGTGGTGCTGAGGCCAAGTGTTTTTTATTTACAACACCTGTTGCCTCTTGGAGGCTTGGCACAGTCAGTGTGAGCCACAGCAGCTTTCTAGATTTCCTAACTGGATTGTATGAGAAGTGTCTTTGCGGGTTTTTTTGGGTAACTCTTCATTTTTATTTTCATTAAAAGGTTACAACACAAAACAACACCACACATCTTCGGCGAAGGACTGGGCAAAAAATTTGCAGTGGGTGGAACTGTGCCCATTTTCACCTTGTGATACACTGATTGTATTCAGCTGCAGTGCTGCTGTTCCCCCAGCTCTGGTGGTGCCCGTGCTGGGGCAGGGGACATTGAACAGCTCAGAGAGAAAGCTGTCCTGTCCTCCTCCTCTTTAGTCTTTGTTTTCCTTTACCATGTGTATGGTTCCTGCAATTCTCTTTATGAATCCCTTAAGAATTTTCAAAGTGTAGTGTGTTTTGGGTGTGGGGAGGAAAAGAAAAGGGGGGGGGGAAATGCCTGTCTTCCTATTTCCTCAGATGTTTCCAAACTTTTAACTTTTTTCTTAATTTCTGCCTCCTGAAACCATGTCAGTTTAAGCTGAGGTGTTTTTAATGTTTCGAACTAAGGAGAGCTTGCGTGTCAGTGTTTGAATGCGAGATCAGCCCAGTCTGGGCTGGTCCAGTAATGGGGCTGCTGGCTTGGCCAGGTGTTTTGGGGCACCTGGTCTTTGTTGCTCTGAGGTTGTAGTGACCCAGAGCGGCTCAACACAACCATGCACAGCTGTGCTTCCTTGGGTGTGAGCTTGAAATTGATCCCTCATGTGAGTTTTTTAAGGCACCTAAGTTTGTTATCTTCAGATGAGTTGGAAGAAGTAGATATGCTTTGGAGGACACAGCCCCTTCTGCAGGTCAGACAAATTATCTTCCTTTCAACCAATTAGTTGAATTAGCTAATTAGTGTAATGAATAATATTTTATCTGTCCAGAAACCTTGTATTATCTTTGTCTTTAAACGGTCACAAAAATTAAATCTTGTTTAGTGATAATTCACATCAGTTTTGTGTGCTGAAATTTAGAAACATAGAAAGAGGACTAAGGTGTCTAACTATTCATTAGAACTCTAGAGTCATTTAGGCTCTGAAGGTCCAATCCCTCTCTAAAGCACAGTCAGTTATAGTCATTTTTAAAAAATTAACTCTCTCCTGTCATAGGAAAACCATCAACTCGAAGGCTGAAAAATGGAATGTGTTTCTTGCAGATCCATACATACATACCACATGTATATGTGTAAATATAAATATGTATAGTCTCAGCATCCAATTCCAGCTTCTGCAATGGACTACACAGTGTCCACTCTGTGGTATGGCTGGCTTTGCTACCTGTATTAACAGAGGTGAAAAATTATGCACTTGAGTTCCCAATGTTGGTGATTTTCTGTGCTATTTAAAAAAAAATTAATTAACTTTGTGAGAATTGATTGGTCTCTAGGTTTACAGCTACACAGGTAAAGGACAGAAAGGAGAAATGAAAATACAGCCTCTATATGCATACGGCTGTATGCATAAATGTATTTCTCTTAATTGGAAATAGTTACCTTCTTGCAGAACAGCCAATGATTCCTTATTTCTGTGTGTAAACAAACTTTATTAAAAGTTAGAAAAGATAAAATACATTTTGGATAAAAAGACACTTAAAACTCTTAAATTATTTTTGTTCTACAAAGATCCACCTTTTGTTCACTGAGAGTTTTTGGAGGCTCTGTGAAACAGCTGTTCTTGCAGGACTTCTGCTTGCTTGGGCTTTAATCATTTTAACAAGGAAGCCATATAACATGTATTATATATAGCATGCACTCCATATCTATCTATAAACCTACTTATTATACTCAAATCCAGAATCCATACAACTGACCTTTGAATATTCAATTTCCTGGCAAAATGCCTCAGTGGGAAATGAGCACAGCAGAGCTAAAAGTGTCTTCAAAGCAGTGCAGGACCAATAGGCTGAGCCTGCACCCATTTCAGTGCTGCTCAGGTGGAAGGTGTGAGGAAGGAACAGGGAGCTGAAGGTGTTCAAGGAGTCTCCAGAGTAAAACCCACCTGCCTGTTCTGAGGTGCCTTTTCAAAGACCATGAGTGCCTCTAAGTGGCAGGAGTAAATAAGAGTGGCAGAGTTAAATCTTCACGTAGCGCACTCCAAATGGGATTTAAACATCAACAAATCCATGCTGAAAGGAACTCTCCCTCTGTAATTTCCTGCACTGGAATTACCACACTCTGGAGGGGAAAAACCAAAATGCAGACATTGTGTGACCTGAACACGAGGAGATGCTGTGGCTTCCCTGGGAGCTGGAGTTGTCTTCTCTCCACGTTTCAGAACTACCTCAAAGATACCCATTTTTGGCAAATATGTGTAAAGAACCACACCTGTGTTTTTCACTGCCCCTAGAGTTGTTATTTATTCTTCAATCACTGAGACGAACTAGAACAAAATGTAATAATAGTTGGGGTTTGTTTCTTAATTGATGTCCTGACTGTCCATACAGTACATCTTCTGTAACGGGCGGCTGGCAGTGAAGGCAGGCCCTTGAAAAGCTCTGTGGGCTCAGTGGCTGTTCCCTGTGTGTGGCACATCTTTGTACGAGGATGGTTTTGGAACAGGGTCCTTCTGCCTGGTTCTTATTGCGCAGTGGAGCTCTTCCCCTCTACCACAGCTCCAAACCTCCCCTCTGATACAGATACTTCATTTTGTGATGGGATTATCGATTTTGTGTGCTGCTGCTGTGATTTCATCCATTAGCCACCAAATCCAATCTTCTCCAACAGTTGCAAGCCCGTCCCAAAGGGACAGTTCTCTTTGGACAGCACCACAACCACCCAGGAAGAAAGTTCCCATTTACTGTAGTCTTGCTAGAGATTATTAGCAGGTTTGGGGCTTTTTTCCTACATGATGGCTTTAACTAGGTATCTTGTTCCTTTAAAAATAATTATCTTTTAGGTATCTATAAAGACGGCAGAAGAATAACATTTTCTAAATTTAGACTTTTTGCCTTCTTGATAGGAGCGTTCCCCGTGCTCTGTCAATGATCATTCTTTTGGTAGTTACGTAACTTTCATTTTGCTCTATAAGGTTTTATTTCAGATTCATGTATAAATGCTAGTGTGAAACAAGCATTTTCTGATTAAATGAGATAGTTTAAATAATCTTTTTCTTCTCAATAACTGAACTGTAATGACAAATTTGATTCCTCCAACCCTAAAAATTCTGGAATTTTGTTTTTCATTAATAGCAGCAGTGAAGGAATCCCCCAGGTTTTAAAACTGTACTTAAGATAAAAATGTATTTTGTATGTTCTCAATTAGCGTGAAAATGTGCAAATGTCACAGATTGTTAATTACTTGAAGCTAGGAACATGGAGGACAGGAGGTGCTCTAGTTTTCCTTTGATGTGGAGGTGCTCCAGAGCATGGCAGCTCCCCCATAACTCAGTGCTGAATGAAAGGGGGGGGGGTGTCTCCCAGGTGATAAATTTGCACTCTGCAGCCTGAAATTTATTGGAAGCTGAATACTGACCATAGGGTCAGTTTAGGAAAACTCTGCCAGCGAAACAGTTCTCTGGGCCTGGTACCACCAGCATGATATAATTAAATATGTTGTTTGGCCAGCAGATCAGAGTGGGAGGTGGAATTAGGGTATGAGAGCAGTGCTAGCACAGCCAAACAGGCAGGCTGCAAATCAGCCCTGCTCGTTGCATTCTTCCTTATTTAAAAGGGGAAAAAAAAAGGGGGTGAAAAAGATTTGTTCGTGTTGTCATTACCTCTCAAAAGAAGGTCTTAGAAAGTCTGACACTTAGAGGAGAGGTAGGAGGGCAAGACGGGGTGGAATGGCAAGGCAAGATTGATCCTTGAGAGGCTCGGGGAGTGGGGGGAAACATGTTACAAATGGTAATAAGGCAAGTTAAGAAAAATGATACCAGATGTGGCTGTAATGCCAACAATCAGCAAAAAAATGTAAACATATATAAAGCTGTAGTAATAAAGCTGTTACAGCTGTAACGTTCAGGATGGAAAGAAAAATGAGGTCTCTCTTTTTAACTTCAGCTCTATCAGGCTCTGGCCTCTCCTGAATCTTGGTTTTCCCCTCATCCACTCCATCCTGTTAGAACAGTGATCCATCTTCACAGAAATCTGGTAGAGCCCATTTCCAGTGTTTTGTATAAAAATAAAATACAACACTGCCAACATCTTACTTTTACAATGAACGATTCTATTTATATCAAAGAACACATTTGAACTCTTCAGCATATTTCACAACCAATTAAATTTCTAAGTGCGTGGAAGCATTTGAAAATGGATCCCGTTCAATCACAAAGTGTGAAAGTTGAGACGAGCCCTGTGCACCACTGCAGCCACAGGTCTGTGTGTGCTGTCTGTCCTCCTCGCCTGGATCACAGCCCCTGAGCTGTGGTGTCCCCTGATGCTGGCACAACAGATGTGAGGCCACCCAGGAGGCCACAGGTCTGCCCAGGAATCTGGTTCCTCTGGATTCGTGGCTCCCGTGGTCTACCTGACCAAGAGTTTAAATCTCTTGCCTCCTCTTTCAGACACCCAGGACTCTGCCCCAGGAGCAGCACCTTGAAACCTGTTGAGAACGGGGTGACCATTTTAAGGACACACCTTATTTTCTTATCATCTCTAGGAACTGGGAGCTCTTATACTTTTGTTTAATTTTTACATCTAGTCTATATAACAAGCATAACTTTTCAAAAAGCCATGAGATCTGTGTATTCCTACACATGCCTGCAGAAAGCTTTGTTTTTCACTGGTTATGAGCTCAGTGATTCAGTATTTGATAGCTAAGGTTTGTTTTCTATCGATCCCATGATTCTTCCTGGTTTTAATAATGCAATAGCTTTTGGATCATTTATTAATAATGATGAAAAATTTCAGGACTTTCAGTTGTTCCCAGCTTTTCAGGACTCCCTGATAATTGCATCACAGCAGCCTAGTTGAGTTAGTGCAGTACTAATGCATCCTGAGTGTGAATGACTAAAAAGTCACGTGGCTGTTTTAAGAGCTGTAAATTTTGCATGTAACCGTGCAAAAAAGTACAACCTTTTATGGTTTGTGGTGTTGAATCACGAAGTTTGTGCCACACTCCTCTCTTTTTATGGGCTCTTGTACATATGATTAAAGGAAATATTTTTTAATAAGCCGTTCTGTAAAACTATACTCTGAGCTTGCAGGGAGTGGATACATTTTAATAGTGCTTGGAATTTCCAGCCCTAGTTATTATACAGAGTTGCTCCTCAGTCCTTTCCTTATTTAGTCAGGCAGCTTGTCAGATTGTTATCTGTCAGGTGTTGTTCCACTCAGCCTGAGCATTTCATTCACGTGTTCTCACAGCCCTTATCACGGCAGAAATACTTCCTGTCTTCTTTCGTTCTGATCTTTTGACTGCATCCCTTATTTGCATTCAAGTGGGGAATATCCTGAAGTCCAGGCGAACCCTTAGGATGGTTTCCATCAGGAAGGACTCGGCTGTTGCTCAGCTGGGTGGCTGTGCACTGTTAGCACAACTGCAGCACGATTTCATGCCTGCAGTACAAGAGAAGGGTTGCTGTCAGGAGGAGCTGCAGAGAGCAGCAAGGCTGTCTGCTTGCTTGTCTGTGTCTGTGTGTTAGGTGCTGGTTTTGAGTGCGACACTTTGATTGGTACCCACATGGTCACCGTTTCTGAGACGTATCCTTCTGCTAAGATGACATGAGATCTGAAATTTGTGGCTTCTACAGGTGTATCAATCCATTAGTTCAAGTAGATTTCTTTAATCAAGTAGATTTGCTTTCTGTCTCCTCGGTACTGACGGCATGAAATGTCTTCAATAATTCAAATTTTTGAGTCATGCTTTGGAAAGAGTTGATTGTTGTATTAGTGACTTAAATTTCCTTCCTATTATTGCTTCATGCAAAATAGAATCACTGATTCTGTCTGGGACATTCCTTACCCACCTCTGCTCCTGTTTCCAAACCTGAACTATATAGAAGAGGCAGTCTTAAAAACAGGAAAATGCTCTTCAGGAGGAACAAAGGCTTTTGTACATTGCTGCTATGGCCCTAAGAGCACAGCCTACAACCTGTCAGGCACTTCCTACTTTATGTGAGCTTCCATCTTTGAGCAGCATCCTCTTGGTGCCTCTTTTGCTCCTGTTTGATCCCACACCAAGCCCTGAGTGCCATAATCCCCTGTGGTCAGGCTCTCACCTCCCCCCTGCTCATGTGGCTGCGAGGGGGAGGACCTGCAGCACTGCCTGGAGCTCTGGTTGTCAGTCTTGGAGGGATGCTCTGCTCAAATCCCTTCTGCTGTCAATGCAGCCTCAGCAGAATCAGCTGCCCTGGAGTGACAGCCTCATGAGTTTGTCCAGAAGGCATCAATGATCTGGAGTTGCAAAACAGAGTATTTCCACAAAGGAGAAACAGTAAAATAGTCATATAAGGGAGAGGAAATAGATGGTGGAGCGGAAAAAAACCTGTTATAGGATTGTAATGAGGCACTTTTCTCAAATGCTTATATAAAAATATTCTCCAGAAGAGAGATAAAAGTTGATAAAAGTAACGGCTTCTGGGAATTGTTTGGTATTGACTTGAAAATAGAAAAAAAAACCAAAACAAAACTTTATGCAACCCCCCTGAAACAGCACCGCTCCGAGCTATGGGCAACAAAAGGAGTCAGAGGAAAACTGCTGTTGTCAAGTTAACTTACTACTGAACAATTCGCTGTGATTTTTGTTGATCAGAATTATGGCAACTCAGGATAAACATTTGAGAGGACAATGTGCTCTCACAGGTACCTCTGCAATTCCTTGGTACGCTGAAATAGTTGTTCAATGCAGACTTCATTTTCAGAGAAGTCAACTTTATCATTAGGGCCACCCAGAGAGCGAAGCAGTTCCAGTGACTCCCTGGAAGCGCTCGTTCACTCCCTCATCTCCAATCTGTGCCAGGCTGCAGGAGCTGCTCCTGCCCCACCGGGTGCCCAGCCTGCACCACCCACAACAGCCCTGGGCAGACAGGAGGCTGTCAGATTCCCATCTCTAGGCCTGCTGAAGGTGCTTTGATTCCTCCATTACAGCAGAGGAAAATGTGTGCTGGTAATTGAGTGCAGGCAGGAGCCCCCAGCAGCCCTTTGCCCTGAAGATAAGAATGAATAAATAAATAGTGACACTGTGGTCAGGGAGGCAGGTAGTTCAGAAGGGAGGCAGGTAGTTCAGAAGGGAGGCAAGAAGTCAAGTGTGGGAGTTGGGAAGCTGGTGCAGAATGGGAGGAGAGAAGAAGAAAGTGTGGGAGGTCATTTGTTCTTTTTTTCCATTCAGTTTCAGTCTGTAGTTAAGACAAGCTACAGAGTTTTTCACAGGGAGTTTTAAATATGCATATATCTACATAAAACACCTTAAAAAAATCATCCTCATTCTTTCTTTCTAAAATGGGGGTTTTTTAGCCCCAAATGATTCTATAAATGATACTATAATCCCTGTCATGGCCTCTTATTTCCTCTTAAGGAAATATAAATGTTTTTGTGAGAGGAGTCTTGTACCTGGAGTGAACAAAGTTTAAAATTTGCATTACCTTCAATAAGAACATAATTATCTGTGTACTTTTCTTGTTTTGGGTATGAAATGGTGACTGCCCTGGCTCCTCACAGCAAATCAATCCTCAGTCACACCACGACTGAACACAAGGCTCAGCTCCACTCGCAGTAAGTGGATTGCCAGAGGTTAACGTTTAAGCAGGGAGTGACGTTTTCCACACGGGTGGTTCTCCACGCAGAGGAAGTGAAAGGCCCAGGTGTGGATGAGTGTTTGGTTCCAGGTGAGGGCTCAGCTGCCCCGGGTACCTGAGGAGAGGGAGGGAGCCGTGCTCATCCCGCCTCTCTCTCCCCCAGGTGTCACTGTTGGTCCACACTGTGGGTCGGACACGCTCCTCCGGCTCCATCACCTGTGGGGTACCTGTGGCACAGGGATCCGAGGCAGGGCATGTCCTGTTAGAGTGTGGTCAGTGTTTAGCCACGGAAATACTGCAGGCTGTTTTATTGTACATGTGAACATGTATTGTACATTTTCTGCTTGATTCAAGGGGCGTTTTCCATCAGTCCCAGAGATGAGCTGTGGACAGAGCTGGTGGGAGGATCGAGGAGCCATGGAGCAGGATGTGGGCTGGAGATGGGACTGTGCCTGGACCACTGTCCCTCTCCTGTCCTCAGCAGGCTGAGTGCTTCCCTGGCTCTTCAGGGATGGGAGGGAAGCAGGACACAAAGGCTTTGTCAGCAACCCCGTGAGTGTCCCCAGGTCCCCACACAGAGATGCCACTCCCTGGGGCGGCCCCATCGTCCCCCTGCTCCCAGCCCAGCTGGCACTGTGGCCGAGGGGACGCAGCTGGGAGCAAAGGGATAGGAAGGGGAGATGGGGAGCTCCAGTGCCCTTGAGGAGCCAGAGCAAATCCATTCTGCAGTGTCCCAAAGCTGGTAAGGTAGGCTACTTGGCTTCTAGTTAACAGAAACGTAGTGCAAATTAATTTTTTCCTAAATACGGTTTTAATTTGGGAGAGGCCGCTGGTGTCATTGTGCTGGCTGCCCTGCAGAGCGGGGCAGGGAGCGGCCGAGGGCCCCGCAGTGCTGGTGGGCGTCCCCTTCAAACGGGGTCTGCTGCCGTAATGAAATAATTACAGAATGCCAGGCTGTTATCCAATTACGCTGACATTTCACCATTCTTGGCCGCTAACTGGATTAGGGCCATTGTAAAAGGATTAGCTGTGGAGCAGAGCCGAGCGGAACGGAGCGAGGCGCCGGCGCTGGGCACGGGCACTCCCCGCCACGGCTGCGGGGGAAGCAACTCATTACACACAATAACACAAAGTGTTTAAAATCTGTGACACTCTTGTGGAAATCTTGTGCGTCCTTGAGAAGGATTTTTCTAATAAATAATTCAGGGCAGTGGAAAAGAGGAGCATTTATCGGACTCTCCTCTCTTTGTACTTGCTGCCTATTCCCATCTGCATTGCCGCAGGAGCTGATGTCCATTTTTTAGAGTGACAAAATATCCCAGATATTTCTGTATTTGAAATATTGGAGTTCATCTTATATATAATAGTTCGTGTGATGCTATGCCTTCTTTCTCTCTGAATTAACTATTTTTCAAAACATTAGACTGATTAATAATCATTTCAGTAAGTTCACAGCAGGTTCAATATTTCCCAACCCCATAGCTTTTCACTTGCCTTTTCTTTTCCTTTGTTTGTCGCTTCTTTCATTCCGATTTGGATTGGTACAAACACTGAGTGATGGTTGTTATTAACCAGTCAGACTGTGCAGATTTCAATTTCCAGCCTTGCACTTCGCTCACATTAACCACACTGTCACTAAATGCAGTTTTAGTTTGATTATTATCGTCTTCCACGCATGATGGGCCTTGGTGTGTTTTCTATGTACAGCATTTCCGAGGCTGCTGAAGAGCTACTTTTCTATTGAAGTACAAGAACTTCATCAACAACAATAAAGAAAAGAGTAGGGAAAGGAAAAAAAAAAGGAAATGGGTTTGTCAGAGTTGAGAAAGGAAAACAGTGCATTAAAATTGCTTTGAAACTATTTCGTTCTGCTTGTCTCTCTCCTGCCAAATCGTACTCTCATTGAAGTCAATGGGAACTTTGCCATAGAATTAAATAAGGACATAATGGAACATTGCTAACGTCACTGCTCTGGCTTTCCCCTCCCCTTCCTAAAATGGTTTTCTTCCCTTCTTTCATTTCTTTTTTTTTTTTTTTCCTTTCAATGAAAGCCGGCATAATAATTATCTGGAGCCATATTTAGCGAGTGTAATTATAGTATCTTTTTTCATGCATGTATTTACTCTAAAACATTAAATCTGATTTATTTTCATTCTGGAAAAGATTTGCCATTCCGTAGGCAGTACTAGATGATTTTTTAAAATTACATTAATTGTTTCAGCGTCTTATGAAGTAAGTATTATACTCTGTGAGGAGAAAAAAAAGGTTAATGGCTGTGCATGAGGTGGTTTTGGGTGTACTGGAGCTGAGGCTGCCAGCCCAGAGCTTTCCTTCCCAGACCTGTGCTGTCACCGGCTTTAGTTCAACACGGTGTCACTTGGATGTGAAGTTTGGCTGTGGAAAAAAATCCGGTTGTCTTGGATTTCCTTGGTGGTAGTGTTTAAATGTGATTCACTACCACAAATGGCTTGTAAGCTGTCTTGTCTGTGGAATTTATACGTTTCCAAATATTTCATTCCATATAATTATTTGGAAAATGTCGAAGTAAAAGCGCTTCAGCACTTATTTTGTTGTTTAACTAAAAAGTTTGCTAAAACGGAGCCATTCCTGCTGACATTTTCTAAATGAGATATTTAATCTCTTAGGAAGATCTTACATCTCTTTCATTTTGGTATTCCAGTTTTTGCTGTGGACACAGGTTTTGAACTTAGTTAAGTGCAACCTTTTAGTCTTTCTAAACGGGGCTATAGTTCAGTAGTTCAAATCTAGAAATTCACAGAATTTGCTGTGAAAACTGCAGCTCTTGCTTGTGCTTTAGCAAGGCAAGTTCCTTCCTTGATCAAAGGCAACCAGCACTGAGTGCGTACCGAGTTCTTTTTACTGGGTGACTTGCTAAGGGTTTGAAGCTGTACTTCCTTTTAACTGCTGGAATGGAATAGGCATAGGAAATAAGACATGCAGAAAGCTTTCTGTTGAAGTTTTCCCAGATTCAGCACCTCATTTTCCTTTAAAACATACCGCTTCAGCTGCTCGTTTCTCCACTTCATGCAGAATAACCCTAAAGCAAAGCAGATTTTGGGAAATTCCTCCTCGCCGTGCCAGCCAATGGACAATCGCTGTAGCCTTTCCAAGCAGGTTACACTTGACCCTTTGGTAACTTTTTTCCTACCTCTCTCCCTACTTTTTCCTCTGCCATCATCTCGTGGTTTTATGGGTCTTGTCTTCCCCATTTCCTAATTATGTCCGTGGAACTTGATCATTATATGAGTAATTGGAGTTCTGATACAGGCTTACAGCATGCATTACAATGTAATATGAAATGTAGACACTTCTGCTCTAAGTGGAAGTGACAGATCAGAGCTTACAAATTGCATTCATTCATTTAAGAACCGCCTGGGACCTCTAAATTGATCACATGTGTTGTATGGATTATGTAATATTAATTAGAGTGGTATCCAATAGTGCAGCTGTGGTCTTTGATGGTTCTATTAAATCTCTGTTTTCAGGGGGTTGTAATTCAGTTCTGCAAGTCTTTTATTTCACGGGAGGAAAACTTGAAGTGTAATTCTTTCTTCACTGAAATTGAGAAGTGTTAGCGTAGGTAGATGTAAATTTCAGAGTGAATCAAAGAAACAACGATATGCATGAGGTCTCAGACTTCCAGGTATTTTTACACCTATCCTCAACTTTTATATCTCTAGAATGAACATTTTTCATGTCAAAACTGAATATTTTCTGTTTGAATTAGAGGTAATAATTTCTTGCCCTGCTACTGTAGTGTTAATGTTCTACATAAGCTGATGATACTTTTGAGTTTCTTGATGTATGTTGTCAGCTATTACTCTGTATTTATGGTATATATGCATAATATACAGTATTTATGATGGACATATGTGGTCATTATTAGTGCAGGATTAGAATAAGGCAAAGGTGGTATGTTGTCTGCCCAAGGCAACATAAAGAAGAAGTTAAATTTTAATGTGTAAGGTCACATCTTCATGATTCCTATGCTCAGTTTTCTTAAGTTCAGCTTTTCGGCAGTATTGGCTTGATGTTAAAATATTTTTATGAGGATGTGAACATGCTGCCATTATTTTGTGCAATATTTTAGCTGCTGCTGGGTTGGGTGCTTGTACTGGGCCATATGTGATGTTAATGTTTTGAAGTTAATTAGGATTACTCACAAACTTTTGCTCTAAAAGTTAATTTCTGCTAAAACTCCCGAGCTACATTCTAGGGCTGATTTAATTTGCAATATGAGTAGTGCATCTTCTGATTCACACCTTTAGGCTCCAGTCTGTCTAACGAAAATACTGGATAGTCGTAATAGAGAGAAATTAAAGGACTGCACTAACTTCCTACAAATTATATTAAGAATTTAAAAATGGCATTTGAGCTCTTTAGGGTTACGAGCCTGACTGGGTGTTGGTGATTCCATCTGCAGTGAGGCTGCAGATGAAAAAAAAGTGTGACTTTTTCCCCTTCATGTGTAGCTTCCAGTTCGGAATGACAGCAAACTGCTCCCAGCAGGATGCTCCCAGCCCTTCCTGGCTGCTGGAATATTAAGGCTTCAGCAGTATTGTCTCAAAACATGATGGATTTGTACTGTTTTCCCCGGACAATATGTGCAAAACTTGTTATTTAAGGCCTGCATAAATACTTTTTTTATACTAAGAAGTTTCCTATTCTAGTACATAGGGATAAAAATCTGTCATTATGGAGCTATTTTGGATTTGTTTTCGTTTGGGGTTTTTTTATGTTTCTCAAAACATACGTTAATATTCACCTTGAAATTATGTGCTGCAAGTAGCATATATCCTTTTGGATCCTGTTTTAAAGGAACAGTGGCCCACATTCTCTTTCTTGTGCTTTTGATTTGTTATTTGTTCACGCTTGCTCTGAAGTTTGGAGCAACTTTTTATGAAGTGGTTCTTTCCTTTCCAGTTGCTCTCAGTGTCTTCCAACCCTGAAGAGCTGCGCTGCACCAGGCCCACGTGCACATTGCATTGCTCCCGTGTGCAGCAGGAGTTATTTCTCAAAGCAGTGACGCTTTTAAAGTTTGCAAAAGCTTTGCAAAGCAATCCTCAAAACATCCCGGATCAACCTTACTCCAGTGACATGAAAATAAGATAGTTTTCCTTTTTTCCCTGTTTGTACGCCGCTTCAATTCCAGTATGTTCAGTGTAATGAAAAATGGTATTTGTTTTTTTCTTTTAAAATTACAAAAGAAAACTTTGGAATAATCCACTAGAGTGGGAGAAAGGTAAAATTTTCCACTGGGATCACTTAATTTGCATCATGGTTAATACTCAGATTTCTTTTAAGATGAAAATATAAAAAATCCATGTGTATACACCTGCCTTTTTATAGGGATTTTTGCTGAGAGAACTGGATTGATCCACTGATCCACATAATTATATTGACAATCTTTGTAGTTGATAGAGACAATTAATTTTGTTTTAATCTTTTGCCAAATGCAGAAGATTATCCTTCTGTTTAAAGGAGCTCCTTGATTATAAGTGTGATTTGCATCATCTGCTGAATTAAATTTTAGCTATATCACAAAACATAATTAGAAGCAGAATGAGCTCTTACTATCCTTTAGTCTTCATATTCTTCTGAATTTATTTTGACTTAGTTGTGCTTTAAATATGCACAGATATTACCTTTGACTTCTTAGAAAGTAACTTTTTAAAAAACACCCCCTTTGAAAATGCTTAAAAAAATACTTAAATATCTACTGCAGTGTTTTTGCCAATAGAAAACATCAGTTCTGCATGGATACACAAAGTATTGCCTTATGCTTATTCAAGGGAGCAGTGTTTCCAGGAGTGCTTTTGTTCAAACGTGTACTTGATGGATTTTGCTTTTTGGAGTCACTGCAGCTCTCTGCTCCCCCAACCACCAGGAAGTCTGAATTCTTTTGTGTCCAGGACTCTGCAAGGAAGAGGTGGTCATCCCTAGTGGATACTGGCGCAGGATTTCAACACTTAGCTATCAGCTAATTTCCTCCCTACTTCTGGATAATTTTTCCATCTCCATGAGGAACTTCCATTTCCATGAGAAATCAGCTTTTTAAAAATTTTAATTAAAAAAGCTATTAAATAGACAGGCTGGACAGCAGCATTTTGCAGCTATTGTTTTGCTGTGTGATCGACCTGGAAATGTGTGGAAAAGTCTATTTAGGATTTAATGAGCAGGTCCTATCTAATGTGCTACTCAGCCTCACGGGTCCCCAGCGTAACATCCCTGCAGTATTCATCATTGCAAAATTACCTGTTGTTTTCCTGTAACTTTTTCTTCAGCTTATACTTGTCTAAAATGAGTATAATTGTGTGCATTTGAAATCTTTTTTTTTTTTTTTTCTCTTTTTCTTCTTTAAATTAGTAATGAAGTAATTCTATAGTCGTCTCTTCCCTAAATTTCAAAGTAAGGGCCCTCCTCTGAGGCTGCCCACCCTGAGCCAGGGGTATGGAGGAGGTTTAAAGCATGGTCTAAAACTGCTTTCACTCCATTGCTGCGGGTCTTAGAGCAGCTTTGCCATTACATCTGGTGGATCTGTACAGGTTTTAATCATCTGGCTTCATAGGGTAGTTCTTGTATTAAACACCCTGCATGGCTGAATGTTTGAATCCCATTGTGCTGTTGGAAAATCCACCCCAATGAGATCTCACTGGAAGTCACAGAGTGGTAGAAGGAAATTAAGTTAAAGGGCAGTTTAACAATCTACTGTTTGTATGGAATCAAAACTTTTTTGAGCAGTAAAGACTTTTAACTTGAAATGCTGAACTCAAAGAAATTAATCAAATAACCTTTTATTACTGAAAATTTTACTTAATACTTTTTGATGTCTCAGCAGTTTCATTTTCATAAAACTTTTCCCTTCCATGATTTTTTCTACATGAGGGACTTCAGGGCTATTTTTGGAAGAGGAAGTGTGGTGATTGTGAGGTGTCAGTGGTATTTCCAGTCTATTTACCTGGTTTGTAGAGATTTTCCTTCAAAATACTGGCTTTTGAAGCATCTGAAACATCTGAAGTGTTTGAAGATCCCAGAAGCTTCTAGGTACTTGTGAGACACATCTCTATTTTGATTAAACTAACAGAGAAAACTTGATAGATTTAATCAAGAGATTTGATCAAGACGAAGACTTTGAGGCATTGGTTTGTATTTTTTATACCAAGAGCTTTTATTTAAAATAATTTTATACTTTGTGCATATTGAGAATAATGTTTCAGCATCCAGCATAGATTAAATACCATGATTTTATTCTTAAACTATAAACAATTTTTAAAGAATGACATAAACTATTAAGTAGTTTACTGTGTCCCTTCCTAAAGGCAGCAGAGAGGAAACGAACCAAAAGAAATGCTATTATTCATGACAAATAGGCAGAGCAACACCAGTAAATAACTAGACCACTGGTAGTTAATGAGCAAGCCACAGTGGATTTTAAGATGATAAACCAGATTATTATACTCATATTTATTTCATTTTGTCACTGTAACAATTTTAGGCTTTAACACAGGAGTTCACGGGCTGCAGATCACGTTGTGCTGTGTGTAATGATACCATTTGTTTTGCTGTCCCTTGTTCAGGGTCAGCTCAAATGTTTCCAAGTTTACCAACCCTTTCCTGCACCTCCAGCTACATGTCTGACACTGACATTATTTGTTTCCTCTCTTTTGTTAAGCATCCTGGAAATGCAGTGCAGGTGATTCAGGTGTCGCCCGTGCTGAATATCGAGGTAGTTCCATTACAGTAATAAAACCTTTTTTTGTGACTTTTCTAAGCCAGTTTTCTTATGAGGAAAATCTCATCTCTTCAGCCTTTTGCTGTGGCCAATCTCTTGGTTTCCTGTAGCGCAAATGCAGTGTTTGCACCAGTCATTGGGACAGTCAGTGCTCTATCCACAGCTTTCTTTTGATGCTGTGTCTAAACTCCCTGCTTGCACTCATCTTTCTCAGGTCAATAAATACTCATGTGAAAAGTGAAAATAGAGACAACAAAAAATGGTGCTCATTTCCAATGCTGTTTCTTGGCTCTCTGACAGAATTTCTGGTTTTCTTTGCCATGCTCCTCCTGGCACCTGTTATCATTCTCTGTCCTTCCATTTCTCTGAAATGTGAGTATCTAAGCCCAAAGTTGCTCCAAGGTGAGCTGGATTCCCTTCCTGACAAATCCTATCCCTTCCAAATAGCACTAAGGTCTATTTACCTGAGGATTTCTCAGTATCCAGACAGTTAGAAAATATCTAAGATACATTAAATTTAGTACTTCCAGTGTCTTCTGCTTGAGCAGAGTCCTCGATTAGGTAGCACTGTGTAAATTACTTATTCATTCAGATACTATACATGAAAACTGAACAGATCGTGTAAGCTTGCAGCAGAATGGGTCATTCATGTAGCTGCTAAATAATGCAATTATTTTATAATTTGATAACAAACTCAACTTTCTGTTAAATGTATCAGTCATCTATAATCATGTTAATCTTTCAGCTCTGCGGAAAAACATCTCTGTAAACTGGGGGATATTCACTTTACAAGGCTGATACCTGATCAGTGAAGCACAGCTGCCTTGGATGAGGTCCAGCAGTTTCTTGTGTACAGTTGTGTCAACAAATGCCAGTAAACCACCACAGGGCCTTTGCAGTCACCAGAGTTACTCAGGCAGTTGAAACTTCTTCAGAATTCAACTTCAGGAGAATTTTTCAGGCGAGTTCTTCCTTTTAAGCCAAGTGGCTGGGCACTAATGCAGGGAGTGTCACATCAGACACCCCTTTGGCAGATCAAGCCCTAAATCACTTGTCCCACTGCCCAGGGCAGGTGTCCCACTCTGAAGGGACCTGCAGTCCTCTTGCTACATCCTGAGCAATATTTAAATATAGTTTAGTGATTTCTTAACAAGCCACACTGGCTAAAGACATGTCCCAGTCAAACAAGCAAGAAAAAAAACCTGAAACGTTTCTTTATCAGCATAAGTGGAGACAAACCCAACTTTTTTCCTGCATGTTCTTGTGTCACATAAAAGTATTTAAAATTATAGAAATGCTGAACCAGGCCTGCAATAATGGATGCTTTTGCTCTTTTCACCTTTAACATTAGTTGAGTGAAAGGGAGTGATAGCGCTGAAGAATTATGTGGCACTTGCAAAATGATGTTTTGTGTCCCTTTCTACCCTTTACAATATTGCAAAATATTAGGAAAATTCTGAAGCTGTGGATGTTGGAATACGACCGTTTATTGGAATTCAATGGAAGTACGCTGTCCGCCAGAACTTTGGTGGAGCTGTATTTTTTTAATAATTAAATTAACAAATATCACTTACTAACTCGGCTCCTAGTTACAGTATTTATGCTCAATAATACAAATAGTACTTATGCTATACTAAATGGAAATCTTCATCTTGAAATGCGTTGTCTTTTGTAAGGCAGAATGTCCCTGTTTGGGTAAGTAAAATGAGTCTTGCAGACTCTTCTGGCAGGATTAAATCCAGGCTTCTTGGGTATTTCCAACTTAGACTAAAAGTGAATCCTCCAAATCCTTCCTTCCTATTTAAAACCCAAGGACAGCATTGCAATACAACACTGCTGAAACATTTGAGCTTTCACTCCAATCTACACTTCAGCTTTAAATGTCATGAATTAAAGTAATTAAGATTAATAGAATTAAGTTCTGAGCAAGACAAGGCGTGCAGGCTCTGAACTCTTGCTTGTATCTTTCATTGTACTGTGTAAGGGATATTAAGAGCACTGAATGGATTCCCATTAAATAAATGTGTGTAGTTGTACTAACTACTATTTTTTGCTTCTTTTTGAAGGATTTTCTGAGCAGCACAAACTATTTTAGATAACAGAAATTACTGTGAAGGGCAGGATGTTAATAGATGTATTAAAACTGAAAGAATTGCTTTTGCAAACTGATTATTTTGCAGGACAGTTTTTACATCTTTAAAAATATATGTTTTTCTCTTTAGCAAACTGCTAAATGCCTCTTAAGATGAGCTTTTTGTAGTGTCAAGGAGGAATTTGGGCAGGTAGAAGGTCTATTCATTTCTTGTTAGCCAAAATGTAATCCCTTGCCTTGCATGGAAAAGTACAGGTTGAGACAAATGTCTAGAAAATGTCACAAGTGGAGAGATGACAGAAAAGTGGGGTGGCATTGAACGGAAGTTTTAGTTAATAATTGAGGAGTTGTTTATGAAACATTATGTGTTACCTGTGTATGAAACACCGTGTACCTGTTGCTGCAGTGTGATTTTATGTGGTTGTTGATGCTGCCTGGGAGGGCACTGGTGTGAATGCACATTGCAGTGTGTGTGACCTTAGGAGGCCCAGTGCTGTCGAGAGAATAAAAAGAGTTGCTACCACATCTTCTGGCTCCTGGAGGATTCAACAATCCACTGGGTTTTTGAAAATATGGCTCCTTTCAAGTGGGAAAATGAGCAGAAGATAATTGCAGTCCTTTTTTTTTTCCCCCAAGGGAGCACACACAGCAGTTTTTGTGGTTTACGAGCGACAGATTAAGATTTTCTGAGGAGTGTGAGAGTGTTTTCACAGGGGCGTTATGGAAAGCATGTTTTGCCGTGTGAGATTTATAATAACCCTCTAAGTGTTTGGTACGATGGAGGCCTGCTGGATTTCAACAGCAAACCCTATCTCTGGCAGTGACGAGGGGGGTCATGGTGTCACATCCAGAAGGCAGGGGTGACACTCAGTGTGTGGAACTGGCTAAAGAGCTGTTGGGATCAGAACATCCACAAATTGCAAATATCCATCCTATCTCCCAGGCAGCCCTGCCCGCTGTGGGGTCCAGAGTCCCCAGGGAACTGCGGCTCGTCTCTCAAACTGAGAGAAGATACGGAGCTTCACTGAGCTCAGAAAGCAGGGCCCCTTTTTTATGACAACTTTACATTCATGCTCATCTGAACTCTGAGAAAACAGCTTTTTGTTCTCGAGCGGAGCTGCAGTTCTTGCAAAATCTCCCCCATTACATGAGGTACTAAAGGAAAGGAATTAAGAGAAGTAGTAAAGTCATGATGACTGAACAAATTGTTGGGCTCTGCACTTGCTTTCCTCTCATCTTCAGGCTGTTACAAAGTCAATTTAAATGGAAAAGTGAGCACGTAGCAAATGTTGTGTGTGTTGAGAGGAAATTGTGTGCTTTCCAACTGATGGTGCTTTCAGGAGCGGGGTGAATCTGTACCTTTGTGTTTGCAGTGAGCACTGTGGGAGTGCCGTGTCCTTGGCCGAGGAACAGCCATGGAATTGTACTTCTGTGTGTTGGTGTTACCTCATGCTGCCTTCATTCCCCCCCATCCAGAGCACAGGGATATTACAGGGGGGGAGGTTCTTTCAAGGCTCAGGTGGGTGTTTGAAATAAACTACTTTTCCAGTGTCCAGCTCACTCCTTAAATTACATAGGGACTTGAGATTTCCTGTCCTGTTGTCATACTTTTCTGTAGTGCAGATTCACCAGAAAAAACACTTTGTTATAACACAAAAGAGGTGTCGAATGAATTTAATATATGCAGGTGATTTTTTGCCTGGTATTTCTGTCTTGTGGGAACAGGTCAGAGCAAAATCTCTCCTTGGCATGGCAGAAGATGAGGCTATGTTAGTAGCTGTATGTACTGACTTAGACGCCTGAGCTGAGCTATTTCAAAGCAGGCAATGTTTTTTAATTATCGCAAGGGGGAGAAAACACTTGAGAAAATCAGTGTAGGGTCTTGAGGAGAAAAGACTCCAGTGGACTTCTCCTAGATCTGTCAGCGCTTTGGTTTGCTCCGGTTTGCTCTCGCTGGGAGTTCAGTGTCAGCATCCGTGACGTGTGAAAAATAATACCCACGAATGTTGTTCGGTTTATTTTAATATTAGTACAATATTTAAATTCCATAAATCAGTTGCCTGGAAAGACAAAGTATTATAATTATGGTATTTTGATTTTTGCATGTCTGTACACTGAAGAAATCCCTATTAGCAGGCACAGTCTCATAGTAAATATAACTGGAGGGCTGCAGAGAAAGTGGATGTGCAGTAGCAGGAGTGCCAATGTAATTATATTTTGTTCTTCTGTGTGGTTACTCCTAGGGGAGAAGGAAGTTGGTAATTAAAGTGATTAGGTACCAATATTGTTGTGGTATTAGCTGGCACACAGGCAGTGCTCAGAGCTGTGTCACTTTATAGTGGAGCTTTGTATATGATTTACTCGAGGTAGAAGTATTTAGAGTAATTAAGGGGAATAAGAGCTTAGCTGTTCGGGGGTAATAATGACTACAGAAGTAGCAATAGTAATGGTGTTTTGAAACACCTGGTGACAATCTGCCCCTCTTTATTTCTGCAAGGGTATAGTGAGAGCTCCTGGTAGTTTCTAAAGCAACTGTATTATTTCTCTAACTGGCAGATCTTATGCAATCAAGCACCTTATGCTTAACCTCTGGTTGTATTTCCCCTTATTTTTTCTTGACCTTGAGTAAATGATTGTCATTTTATGTTCCAGCCGAAGTCCTTGAAATGTTCCTCTCCAGAAAGGGACTCAATATCGCTGTGCTGTTCCCTGAAGATTGCTGGGTACTGCGAGGGTGGAAACCATTTGCTATTACTTAATGAAAAAATGTCCTCCATAAATCACCTCTTCAAGTGGAGCTCACAGTGAAACAGCATGAGTCTTTAGCACTGCCAGCACTCTAATAGACTTATATATCCTGGGTACTCGTTATTTGCTGGTTGTTAATTATAGAGTGTGTTTAAGACAGGAAATCTGGTGTGCTTCTTAAGGAAAAAGCAGCATGCCCCATCCTACAGATGAGAGGGAGAGGGAGCAGGCAAAGGAGGGGAAGGAAATGTCTTTGAGTTTAATTTAAAGGAATGGACTATGTACTTCACCCACAATGAAACACATCTAGTGTTTTAATACAGGTATTTGTCTGGGTGTCTTTACTTTTTACCCCTGAATATCGAGGCTAAAGGATTTTAAGACTTCTAGAAAGGTTGTTGCTGAGGCAATCTGGGTGCATCTTTGGGAGATTTTGTTTGCCATTATGGCAAAAATAAACTTCTTTGGGTAGATGTGTGAAGGATGTCCCTGGGGGGGGGAAACTGGAGCTTTAAGATCTTTATGCAGCTCCCTGCTTATTAGATCAGTTAATCTAATTAAGTGGTTTACTCTGACTCCACACAGGCATGAATCAGAAGCAATTCATCTCTGAAGTCAGTTGTGTGCAATCATTATCCTGGTGGTGGGGAGATGCGGGCTAAATCCAGTGCCTGTGAGATCACCTCTACTCCCTGCTCCAGGAGATCACACACACATGTATGTCACCGGGTAAAGTGTATAAATAGATTTACAGCAAGGACTGACAACTCAAGTTTTCCTTCCTCCAGGCAACTCTTTTACCGGCTGCTTTCTATTTCCGACTTTCTGGACGGTTTCATTTTCTTCCTGTTGATGGCACAACTTCAACAGGGAGGCCAAAGGGCTCTGCCAGAAGAGCCACTTTTTGCTGCTGGGGACTCCCTGTTCTGTCAGGGAGTGGCAGGTTTTGAACCCACTCCAACAGGAGACAATGTCTGATGCTCATTGCCTGCTTTCCAAGCTGCCTCACAGAAGGGAAAGTCCTTCTCCTTTGGCTGAAAGACTGCTTCTCCCGTTTGAGAGGGAAAACATGGAGGGTAAATGGAAAAGACAGGAAAGGTGGTGCTCACCTGGTCTTTGCATCCAGGTTTTGCCATTCAGCTCTTTATATTTGTTATCAATAACAATAAAAAGCCACGGGTTAGTTATAAGTAAGCTCACACGTGATCTTGGAAATAGTGAAATGCTTAGATATGGGGGAATGGAAAACTTACTGCTCTGTTGGAGATGTTCTGTGTGAGGCTGTAATATCCATGGGAGCAAAGAAAATAATAGGAACAACAGAGGTTTCTCTTGATTTCTTGCTAGCTAATGATCCTCATTTGTCAAAATGTAGGAGGGAGAGATAGCATTCCTTTCCTCAGGAAAAATCTTTTTGTGTCTTAATTTCTGATAATGTATTCACACATCGTCCACTAGGTCTCAGAATTTTCTTCTGCACATTCCTGGCTCCTCTCGGATATCGTTGCACGTGGAAGGTGTTTAAAGCCCAGCTCTGTTCTGCTGGAATAGTCTGCATCCTGTCCAGCCCATGTGCTGTGCCTTGGAGCAGAAAGGAGCTGACATAAAACTGACGACAGGCTGTCTCTGTGGCAGATTCCTGTCGTCCTGCAAGATGTGGGCTGTACAGGGTCCAATGGCTGTATCAGACCAGGACATCTGCAAAAGTATGGGTTAGGGCTGGAGTGCTAATTAGCATAGGGAGTTCCTTCTTATAGTGGTTTTATTGTACTACAGGCTTTAATAAAGCTAATTACATGCAATTTATAGCAATAACCTGTCAGGCTTGAAGACCAACAGTATTAGAGAACCTGTATTAGGAGCCATTATTTCCTTAAGAATACTTGGCACCTTTGAAGACATCCTTTTTTTGAGATAATTGATGTCACATAGCCATTATGTCATTTTTATTGATGTTTAAATGTATATTTACATTTATAGCATGAAAACTTTATAATTTTGCAGGAGGTGAGTGACTTCACAAAATGTTTTTAGTAGGGGCCCTGGCATAGCTGGAGATTAAGACTTATCTCCAGCAGAAGTGGTGGAAGAAAAACTTTTCAAATTACTAAGAACCTAACTTAAAAAAAAAAAAAAAAGAGACATGGACTTACTGGAGAGAGTCCAGCAAAGGGCCACAAAGAGGAGGAACTGCAGGTCTGACTTTAGAGGAGAAGCTGAGAGCTGGGACTGTTCATCCTGAAGGAGAGCAGGCTCTGAGGGAGGTTTTATCACTGTGTGTGAATACCCCAGGGGAGTGGGGGTAGTGATGAGGGGCTCAGGCTCCTCTCAGTGGTGCCCCCTGCAATGGGCACAAATTGAAATACAGAAAATTAAGCAATTTGGAAATTGAGTAACCCATTCTAGTTGGCCCTGCTTGAGAAGGGAGATGAGCTGCACGATCTCCAGAGGTTCCTTCCAAACTCTCCTGTGACTGAGATGCCTCTATCTGGTGTTTGTCTATCCAGCTCTGAGATATCAGTGTGAAAATCAGTGGTAGTATTTTTATTCTCTCTTTACACCTGTTTGTTTTTTCACCTTTCAGTGCTGATTTTAGGCAGAAGAATGTCAAGGTCACGTTCTGACCTAAGACTGTAGCACCATGCTGCTGATCAGAGGTCATTCATAGGTTGCTTTTTCTAAGGAGCCCTCCTCTAAATATTTTTTTTGCTTTATAGCCTTGATGAAGAGAGGGAAGCTTGGTCTGACAGTTCAAGAATGGCTGCTCTGTATTCAGACAGGCACCAGCTGTATAACTACTGCTGATTGCCTAAGATTTCTGTAAAAAAATAAATCCCAATTTTGTAGCAATTTTTTATGACCTTTGCTTACTCTTCACCTCGGTGTTGGTTTCCAGATGCCTGGACTCAGGTCCAGTGGTCGAGCTGGACTGTGTCTGTTGCCTCAATCAGCACCATTGCCTTACCCTGTATAAATGAGGGGGGTGTTGGCTCATTTCAGTGGGCAGAGCTTACCTGAGCCAGCTGGGCTGTTCCAGTGGGGGCCCTAATCTCTGATGGGACTGCAGTGGTGGGCAGTGACGGCTGCTGGGAGAAGAACAAACCTCGCCCTGTGTCCACCCACCGCAATGTAATCACTGCAGGAAAGCCTCTGCTTCCCTGTCTCATAACCAGGTGCAGCGCTCCTGGACAATTCACGGAGGTCAGAACTGTCAGAAAGCGAGTTGGAAGCTTTGACAAAGCACAGAGGAAGGATTCTTAATGCCGAAGTTGGCACTAGGCTGTGCTGGCTTTGCTGTTTGTTAGTACCCATGCAGTTGTGAGGTTGGATGGGTTACCCAGACCTTGGCCTTTGCAATGATCTCTTGTCGGGGTAAGAGGCAGTGCTCTGAACAAACATCCCTGTGGTCATGTGGGACGTGCTGTGCTCTGGGGGCTGTCAAACCTGCGAGCTCCAGCTGTGACCTCACCACTGCCCGAGGTGGTGACAGCCCTGCGAGGTGCTGGAGTGGCCAGGGCTGGCAGGGGCAGGGTTCACCCGGCTTTGGAAAGCTGTGCCTAATAGCTGGCAATCCATAATAGTCTCCTAAGCAATCCTTCTGGCAGTATTTGTGGAGGGACTGTTATTTGCAGCCTGAGTTCCTGAAGACACGCTGGAGGTAAGGAGACTGCAATCAGGTAGCACGAGGAGCAGCAAGGAATAAACTCTCCTCTCCAGTGAATGCAGAATTTGGAAAGGTCAGGCCAAGTTAGGACTTGAAAATATGCTGCAGGCAGAGAAGATGGAGCAGAGCCTTGAGGCCTGCAAACCCTGCTGGAGGAAAGTCTGGTGGTTTGCACTGACTGTGGCTCTGCTCTCTTCCCATCCTACCAACCAGAGCCCGCTTACCATCCCACAGCAGAGTCTTACTAAGTTGAAGGGTTTAGATGAAAATTACTTGGTTTTCAAGTTATTTCTTGCCGACAAAAATGGCGTCTCTGTAAGGGTTTACATAGGTAACATAATCCATCTTCTTCCCTTTTCTTCTCTATAAAAGAGATTTTAAAAAGTATCTTGAAATGTTTTGGATCCAGGCAGTGAAGTAGTTTGCTATCACCACAAGGAGGCTGAGGATCCTTCTGCTTTCTCATGTGCTTTGTATTGTCACAGTCTTTGGAGATTATCCAGAGCAGAGGGAGGCTGGTACGTCTGATGTGGCATATACTAATTCTCTGCAAAAAATAAATATTTGTCGTGTTCTGGCAAACTCATAACAAGCAAATAAGAAATGTGCATTTTCTAACTGAAAACACACTGAACATCGAACTGCTAAAGTCCAGCAGGCTCGAGATCTGAGTCTCCTTTTAAATTTTCCTCAGAACAAAAAGATATCATGAAAAATACCTTTTTTCTGTTTCCCAGTGAAGCAGAGATTAGGGAGAAAAAAAAATAAAAAGAAGCCCTATCTTTCTTTTTTTCCATAAACTCCTCCTGAACATGCTTGAAGCATTGGAAAAATTAGTAGGCATATGATAAATGGCCCACAAGCGGCAGATGCAGTAATCTGTGTGCCTTTCTAAAATAACTGTCTTAAGGGGAACTTTTATGTCGTTATTTCTTAGCCACTCTGGTTATCAGAATGGCTCTGCACAGCAGCATATATCATGCTTTTATTTTAATTAAACATATCTCAAAGAAGAGCTTGTAAAAACGTAGCTGGAGGTATTTTATAGGATTTGAACCTGAGGTCATTTTGTTCTATTCATCTCATTTGCATTCAGGAGCTTCTCCACATTCTCTGTGAGCAGAAGGGTTGTGGGGCACAGGATGGGTAAAGATCGTGGTTTGTGTAAGGGGGCTGTTTCTACATCAGTAGACTTCTTTGTAATGTAGCTGCTGTATAACACTTATATCATCTTTTACAAGGGAAGAGTGGCCATTTATTTTAGGAATTTTACCCTTTCATTTTCCAAAGCAGGTTAATGTGTTCTCTCAAACATCTTCGGTCTACAAGCTGTGTCTGTATTTTCCTTAGTGACAACCCCAGTCAGCCTTCTCAAACACTAAAGAGTACAGTTTTGATTATGCTGAAACCTTAATATTTCTAGAATCACCTTTTAACAATGTTTTCTGGTTTATTCCTTGGTAGCAGAGAGGCAGATGAGCAAAGTGCCGAGTTCCTAAGAATTATCTGGGAGACAGAGCTGAGTGCAGTAGTTTCAGTGCAGGGTAATATTGAAGTAGATTGGCTCAATGGAGCTTTAGTGGAAGGAACATTCATAAAGGGATATGTGAGAGAGTATTAAATGGACTTGTGTCAGGATTCATTTGTTATATTTACCAGGGATTTGCCTGCTTACTACACAAGTACCCTTTATTACTGTATTGAATTTAGACATCATCCACTCCTTGGGAAGATAACTTTTTTCCTTTTGTGTGTGCTGCAATTTACTTTTTATTCTCTTCCATCTGCTATCAAACCCACAACTGATGTACGTTTTTATCAGTGTTGTGGCACTGCAGAGCCAGAAGGTATTTCAGTGCGGTGATTTCTGCGTGGTGTGTTGGTAGTTTGGCTGCGTCCCTTGGAGAAATCCAGGTAACATTTTGCAGCAGGACTGGTGGCTGACGTTTGTGACATGAATTTGTTAGGATAGGAACTTGTTAGTTGTGTGATCTTTGACAGAGGAACTTCATACAGACCTTGTATTAGCTTTTAAAGCAGCTTTTGCAAGAGACACGACAGGATTAATGCTGAGGTGTGAGCTTTCCACGAGAGATTTCTACATTCACTTAAATACAGAGAAGAGATTCTTCAAACTACAGCACTGTGCAACCACTGCTGAACTTCACAGGGCTTTGTATGACAGTGCTGAAGGCTGGGAGATCAACCACACTGTGGAAAAGAAGCCTCCTTCAGGCAAATATGTATTATTTTATTTCTAAATTTGCAAGTTACTGAAGACATATAAATTTTAAAAGCTTTTTGGGTGTAGTTGTACAGTATATAAGACAAACAGATACATGTTTTTGTCCCACTACAACCACAGATATCCTTCTAATCCATAGTATTTTAGTTGCTTAGTATTACAAAACATGAAATAAATCTTAAAAACCTGAATGTTTCTTATGCATGAAACCTGATCAGTGTGTATGGTTCAGGAATCTAAATTCTGGATAACCCAGCGGTTCTGGTATATTAGAGCTGAATTTTTTCACAGATGGAGTTATATTTATTCTGAAATCTTACAATAATGTTGTATGATTACTCTTGATTTAAAAAATATTCTCCAGTGATAGAAAGACAGTGTTCAAGAACTGACTGGACGTGGCACTTAGTGCCATGATCTAGTGGTCAATCAAAGCTTGGACTTGATGATTTCTGAGGTCTTTTCCAACCTAAATGATTCAGTGATTCTGAATTTGAATATTCAGAACAAGTGCAGGATTAGACCCGCAAAGTTAGCAATTAGTTATTCTAAATAATGGTTACCCCTTCATGAAATGTAGCTTCATGAAATATTCCATGTTTATTTTGAATGTTATAGCTGTATTTTAGAGCTTCTGCAACTAATTAATCAAATGGGGTCTGTGATAGCGTTTGATATATATCAAGCCTTATATTTGCAATGTAGCAGTTAATAGGGTGTTTGTGTGTGATCACACAGGATTATATATGTTACAGGTGGAGGGGTATTGTTCCACTGGCTGTTGGGTTCTTACCACCTTCTAACTAATCTGTATGAAAAGAGATTGAAAATGCAAATAGCTTCAGATAGCTCAAGCTGAAAGAGCAGGGAGTTTTTCTGAGCCATGAATACTGTTCTGGATAGAGCCTTATCTGGTACTGGGTTAATAATGCACATCCCAACACTCCCAGCGTCTCGCTGTTCCTTTGGCTTCTGTTAGCAACACAGCTGGACTCCTACACCGCCTTTACCTTGTTTAAAAAAGGAATCTAATTGGTCATTAAACTGCATTAGCATCTGTAATGAGCCCAGGCATCCCTTTTCAGCTTTTTTCCTTGCCTGTCTCCAAGAAGCCTCTGTCGGCCTGTTTGAAGTGAGCATTAACAATACAGCAGTGTAGTTAAATGCAAAATTTTGTTCTAAGAAATGGTATGATTAAATTTTAATTAATCTTGTCATTTATTCTGATCTCTCAACAGAAAATGAATCCTTTCTCTGCAATATTTACTAGTGTATGGATTTATTTGCAGTCCCAGTGCTTCTGTGTTAAAATGAATAATTTTTTACTTACTAGAGTGAAGCACTTTCTCTCTGTATATATATAAAGGCAGCAATAGATCAGTCTTCATGTTTAGAACCTTTCTACAACTTGAATATTGGACTTTTTTTACTTATTTCAATGTATCCTCATTTTTCTTTCCTGTCATTACCTGATTTCATGTGAAAATTTCTTCGTGTGGTTCTCTTTTCCTTAATTCATTAGATTTGGGGTGGCTGTTTATTGTATCAGCTTGGCATCTGGCTAGTGTAGCTCCTTTGAAACAAACAATATGCTTGAACAAACCCTTATAAAATTAACCTTTTTGATCTAAGCAGACAGGTGCATGTACAGTATGACTGCAATACTCGCTCTGTAAAATTTATTTAGCAAAAGTAAAACGTTTTTGTGCTCTCTTGTTAACCTGTTCCCATCCTATGGAGCATTTAACAGCATTTTCAAAACATTTTTAGAATTTATTATTTTTGCATCTTCTAGTACACTCTGCTGTCAAAAGCAGTGTCTCTTAACTGGAGGAAAAAAAGCCCAAACTAAAAAGAGCTCTGCAAACCTGCAGTATAAATAAAGCATTTCAGTCTTATTTGGAAAGCTGTAAATCCCTGCACTATAACATATGTTCTAGGGGAAGTTATAAATCCCTATGCAGTTGCTGCTGCTCTAAGCCTCACCTGAACTGGTCAGACTCCTGAGTGCAATGTATAGGAACTGTAGTTTGTTCATGCAGGAGTGACCAGTGGCACATGAAATTCAGTCTTTGACCTATGGTCAAAGGCCGAGTGGCACAAATGTGCCAAGGCCTTAATTCCCAGTGTGTTTTGGGACTGGAGCTTCATTATTCTTTCTGCAGTAACTGAGTTTGGGGTAAATAAATCTAGCTGGTGTCCCTGCTGCAAGGCATTTCACACCCTGTGTCATGACCTCTCCTTTCAGGGTGCTGTTTGGCCTTCAAATGGGCATAAAGATCTATACCAGAAGTATAGTATGTAGAAGTATGCTCTGAACCTATGGTCAGAGCATAGAAAGTTCTACATGTTTTTGTCTGTGGTTTTTTAGGTTGTTTTGGTTGATCTTTTTTTAACTTCCTCTGTCATATTGTCAGGTTTTCTTCTTTTTTATCTATGAATTCTATCATTATTATCCTGCCCAGTGAGGGGTTTGGGGTTTTCCTTAATGATTTACAGCTGTTCTGTGTGAGAAGGGAGAGACATGCACACTAAATATACAAAAGATCTATTTTTAATAACAAAATGCCAAGGAATGTTACAGCAGTTACAATACCAGTACTCCCACCACAGGCCTCATGCATATATTCATGATATGAGACCACCACGTGGGAGAAGCTATGAGCAGGGGGGAGAGAAAATGAATATTGATAAAACATGTCACAAACTGTGAACAGCCCATAGGAAATATCTAATCTCGGTGGGTATGCTTAACTGAGACAGATTAAAATCTAAATCCATGTAGCTGATAATGTTTTTTATCTGGAAAGGTCAACTGGGTATTTGACACTCCTGGTCTCACCAGGAACCTTTGTAAAAGACATTGGGGAGGGTGTCTTCAATACATTTTATTTAGAATGGACATTTATGACTGGTCGTTGACCTTGAGATTCCATTAGCAGTAATGAAGGGCGGCAGTAATGCCTCGTGCCGAGCGCAGTAAATGATGCATATACACAGATGAGAGCAGTGCCCTGCTCCACGCTGGGCTGGGGTGTCCCACGGCACTCTCCCTGCGTTCCTGGTTCCAGGGAGGTAAAAGGAAGCAGTTGGTGACACTAACAACAGTGGCACTGCTTCGGAAATATTTTTAGTTTACAATGTGTTGGAGTTCTGCTTTTTCCATTTCCCTTCTTCCCTCCTCTCCCTTTTCTGCCCTCCTCTCTTTGGTAAAACATAAGACAAAGTTTCTAATTCTCTACAGAAAGAGGACAAACTCTGTTTGCCTAATCACATATGAGTTCAGTTGAGGGCTGTCAGAAAGATATATTACCAAGTACAATAAAATGTTTCCAGAGCGCCCTTACATGAAAATGTTTTAAACGCCAGTTATTTCTAGAGTTTCAAACTGGCTCTGGGTGACATTCATTGTACCAGAAGCACAATGTGTTGTGTTGAAGGATCAACAATCACGGAATGATTTGTGTTGGAAGGGAACTAAAAGATCATATAGTTCAAACCCCCTGCCATGGGAAAGGACAACATCTCCGAGCTCAACCAGTCCACCCCGATGAGCAGGAATTCAAGCAAAGGTGCCAAGGAGGGAATCAAAGTCAAGTATAAAGTATGCAAGAGGTGGAAGCAGGGAAAGGTGACCAGAAGGGAATACACAGATGCTGTCTGCATGTGTGGGACGGGACTGAGAAAACCATCCCTGTGGCACTCATTGTTCTTGTTCCTCTTGGTGGGACTTGGGGCTGGTTAGAGCCCAGAGAACTTCAGAAGGGAATGGAGTCAACTTCTTCATTTTATTACTTCCCCATCCCCATGACATTTTTAGTTTCTGATAATGAAAAGTCCCAATGTCTTAAGTTAAACTCAGTATCAGCAATAATCGGGCTGGTTCATATATGATGGAAGCACAAGAGAAAAACACTAAACCATATTCTGAGCTGCAGACATCCAGTTTATAGTAGTGGTCACTGAGAATAGAATATTGCACTCCTTATTTGTCATCATAGTTGGATTTAACCTGAGACAATTTTTAATTCTCTTGATTTTCTTCCCTATTCCAAATTGATTCATTATTAATGTGAGAGGTTTTGTACGTGTGTAGGGCAGGGGTGTGGTGTTTTTGTTCTTGTTGGTTTCTCATATAATCAAATCTTTTCAATACGTCCCAGAACATGAAATTTCATTTATTTAATATCAGCTTAGTAAAAATATGTATATGTATAACTGCATATACTTCAAGGAATATTCTCTAGATAATACTTCAGTCTAATCTTTCTTGAAAGGATACAAGGAAGTACCTAACTTAAGTATGAAACTCTGAGCTGCTCTTGAATTGTGGAGAACAAATGAAGTTATGAGTTCCACATTTGAGTGACTTTTATTAATTGTTTGTCTCTCCTGTCTGCACTTGGATATTATTTGCCTGGAGAAAATAGCTCAGCAAATATTTGTTTAGCCTAAAATAATAGCAAATTGCATAGTTCTATCAAATTCACCTAAACCCACTGATTTTTCTTGCTCTCCTTTCCATCCTTGTTATGCAAGTTGTTTAGCATGATATAACAATTTTTTGATAAATCACTAGAAGACCCAAACAATTGGCATTGTAAGCAAATTAAAACCATAAAGATAGCAGGCATTCAGGCTTTAGAAAGTACATTGTTTTCTTAGTAGAATAGGTTGCAAATAAAAACAATAAAAGTTGACCACTGAGATTTCATTGAGCCGTGGCAATGTTGGCAAAAGGATGGAGATTTTAGAGGTCATATTGGATAAATCATATTTTTAAATGTAAAGTCACCTGAAAATCAGACATTTCCTTGAGAAAAGAAAGTTTGCCTTTGGAAATGAGGCTTGCCAACCTCTGTCATTATACCAAGCTGAAAAAGCAATTTGAAACCCCCTACAGATTCATATTTTCCCTTTCAAAACAAAGGAGGGAGAGAAAAGAGAAGCTACCACCACCCAAGCAGCAAACTTCACCCATGGTGTGTTCTCCAGCGGCTGCCACCAAAAAACCCCCTTTTCCTGAGCCAGAAGGATCATTTCTTCTTTCTTTGGGAGGCTTTGGAGCATTCCTGATGGGATGGGTTCTGCTCCCAGCCAGCTGTTGGTGGCAGTGGGGCTGGATTGTCCGATGGCAAAGCTTGGGATCTTGTGGAGCAGCATCTTCAGCCAGGGCCTGGAGCACAAGGGGGGTTGGAGGTGCCCTGAGCGCAGTGTGGAGGCAGCCTTGCCTGAGGACAGGTTCACCTGCTTCACTGAGGCTTCATTCAGAAGACCCATGGAAGAAAGTCTGAGGAGGCAGTAGAAAAAGGCAAATGCTGACCTCTTCTTCGCCACTGAACTGGAACGTGGCACCTCAACCATCCATAAAGACTTTGCTTTAAATTAGGTGCAATTTTTTTAATGTCTTCTCTCATGGAAGGAGCTGAACCTTTTCAAATTTGAGCCTGCTGAAGGCATCTAAAGGACCCTTTTCTACTCATAAACAAGTTTCTGAAAAGAGCACTCTGGTAACCACTTGATGTATCTGTCTAGTATTTTGTAACTTCTTTAATGCATGTTGAAAAAAAACGTTGAACTTTAGGGTCCCCTGATTTATAATGCTCTGGTACAAGCTGGGTACTTCTGGGCTTGCACTTCTGACTCTGGATCAAGTGCTAAAAATTCCCATTTGAAGTGGAAAATAAGAAATGCTGTCCAAGGTTTAGCTGTGCTGAGCTGGTGTTGGGATGTGAGGCAGGATGGATTCACTTTGGCACAGGTAGGCAAGAGTTGTTTCCATGTTATACCCAGAGAAACTCTGACTTTTCCTCTGAGCAAACCCTCCAGGAAGGTGGAGCACACTGGGTACTCTGCTTCCTTTTCGTACTACCATCGTGAAGTCAATCCCTTATCCAACAGGCAGTGGCTGCATGCATCCTTGCTTCACTTAATCTTAGCTGAAGTCGTTAAAAATAAAATATTTAGTATTAGTTTCACATTGAAAATATTTTCTTAGTTTTAGACAATATTTGTAACACATTTTCTCTTTTAGTCTACAGAAGAGTACTTAAGTGAAAGTTTTAGCATGACATGCTAAAAACTGGTTTATTACTGTGACTTTATTTTCTGCATAATTGCATACTTAGATTTGAAGAAACATCTTTACTCTTAAATATAAATATATTCACAGGATAGATATTCTCTAATTATTTGCTCTTGACATGTGTGTTTTTAATAATAATTTGACATTTAAGTGAAAAGTACCTCTTCATCTTGTAAAACTTAAAGCAACAACTAATTAAAGCAGTAGTTCTGTTTTATTTGAAGAACAGTTATTTCTTTTGGAATGTGTTGCAAGCCTTGGTTTAAAGTAAATTAACAGTGTTTTCTGTTTATAAAATTGAAGTGTTCCATTCCAAGGTCCCAATTTTGAAGTTCACTGCAGCAGTTGGGGAGTGGTGTGAGCAGGGGTGCTCCGGGAGGCCAGGGACCCCCGGGGAGGCACTCGTGAGTGCAGCATCATTTTCTTTTTGAAGATATGTTTTAATAGAGGGGGATTAATTTGGGTTGGTTTGTTTTTTTTTTAATACTGCTGATGCTTGCAATTGCAAGTTAGAGCACTGTGAAGCACCAAGAGTTTGGAGAAGCTTCTCTAGAAAATATTTTCTGCTGCTTCTGCAGGGCAGTGTAATTGTGGTGATACAGCAAAGCTGGGTTTTCTGCAGCTCGTCATTCTCAGAGAAGACTGCCTTTGACATACTGGCTTAAAATATGAAAGCATCCAAAGAACTGGGTTTCACGTTTCCATTTGAATTGTCAAAAGAATCCTGTAACTTGTTTTTTTATTAAAAAGAAAAAATTCTGAGCAACTTCTTCAGTAATGAGAAAATCTGCTCATTAGGGTGTTCCAGCTTTGATTCTGTAGTTTCTGTGATTTTGAGTCAGCTACCCAAAACTTCAGTCTCATTAACACGGAGGAAAAAACAATCTTTTTCTCAAGTGATTAGCTATAATCAAACATTTAAATAGCCTAATATCACTTCCCTGTTAAGGATGACTGATGGCTTGGTTCTGCATAAAATCTTTTGAGTAGATGCTTTTCTTGTCTTTAAATCCATGTACCTCTCTGTGCATCCTTATCCAGGAAGACCCCAGCACACTTTATAACAAAGCTGTGTACCTGGTGTAGAGCAAGTATTAAGAAGAAGAATTAAATTTATTCTCTCTTAACCGATAAATCCGTTATTCATAAATGTGGAACAGTTAAGCAGTTTTAAGGGATTCAGCTTTGCTTTGCAGTATTGCTTGAGCTGAAACTAGGGCTGCTTTTCATTTTCAGTGGGTGAAAAACTTGGGAAATAAATGCCTGTTAAGAAATTACACATAACTCAGCAATTTGTTATACTGTTTCTTTGCTTCGTGGATTCTGACATTCCCTGAGAAAACCAAGATTTAAAGATACCATGTAGATACTGCTGTCTCTAAGAGTGATGTATTGAGATGTCACACCTGTCAGCCATTTTTTATATAAAATATTTAGTCTTAAATGATGTCAAAAGTAAAAGTTTAATAGTTTTTGTTTAAATTAAAAACATTACCCTCGCATCTGCAAATTCACACGTGACCATGAGAATGAAATTTAGGCATAAAAGAAAAAGGGGAGATATTCTGAGAATGTACCATGGGGTAACAAACCAATTTAATGTCATCAGTGCAGGAAAAAGGAGGGAAAAAAGCAATTCTGAATGTTGAGAAAAGAATACTTTCCACATCCACGCTCTCTGTAATGAAGAGATTCTGCTCGTGGAGAGGTCACAGCAGACAAACCAAGTGGGAAAGATTTGACTTTTTTGGTTTATAACATCTTATTCAGCGCATCAGCTGGCTGGAATGGGTAGTTTCTTCCTGAAATGTAGTTTATTAGTTACAAATTTAGAAATGTTTAATGAATTAGTGTTTGGTATTTCTTTAGCCTTGCCTACCCACTGCTGCAGTAAAGGGCTGGAAAGCTCCACTGAAATGGTCAGCTGGAATTTTCAGGATGTAACCGAACGCCCCAAGTGAAATGATGCCTTTCCAACAGAAAGCATTTGGTTGTAGTTCACCTCTATGGAGAAAATAGTGGGTACCAGAATCAAATCAGAAATTATTTTCTATTTTATTTAAATAAGGGCACTTCAGTACATGAAAATCAATGCTATAAATACAGCAAATTCTGCTTGTGTTAACTGAAAAATCAGTTCAGGTCTTAGATATTTGTAAAAATAATGGAGAGAGGTAGGATGAGGCTTGTACAAATTATTCCTCCTCTTCTTTCCTGACATTTCAGCCCTTGTTCTTAAGATTTTTTTTTTTTAACCTAACAAACTCCTTTATATCAAGGAGTTTATCCTTCACTGTCACAGATGCTGGCATGGAATTCAGCTAAAGAAATCGATTTAATGTTTTGATAAAGGAGAAAAATTAGGTTGGCTTTACAGAGAAAACATTTAATAAGGATAAGAAATAAAGTCAAAGCACAATGTTTGTCTCCTGCTGACCAGAAATAAGACATTGGTTGACATGAAAAAGCATACAGCTCCTCCATGTCTTGGTTCTGAATGACCACTGTCAGGTTGGATTTGGTTTTAACTACAGTTTAGTAAGAGTTTTTACAAAACCCAGTGCAGTTCATAGAATAACTAAAATAAATACTTTCTTGAAGTATTTACAGGCAGAATCTCTTAAAATATAGGAACCTGAAATTTAAATCATGCAAAGGCTTGAGCTGGATATTACTTTTCTAATAAAATTCAATAGATTGTTCAGCTGAGAGGAAAGATGAAGGAATAATAAATGCTCTTGTTTTACTTAGGGCTTTTGTACTTGAAGCTCCCCTGGGATGGTTTTTGTTATCTTCAGTTTTTCTGCATTTGTGACCAGGCAATGATTGAGAGAACTACATGTGAACAGAACTTTCTCCTTATTCTGTTTTTGGCAGAGAAAAGGAGCTTTGTGTTGTCTGGTCACCTGCAGTCCTGCTGGGGGGGTCTGTAGCAATTGCAGGGAAGGCACTTCTGCAGTGCTTCTCACTTGAGAAGAAATACTCATTTTTACATGAAAGTCAGGCATTTCTCACCTGTAAAGGCACGTTTTCCTTGTCTTAGAATATCCTGAGCTGGAAGGGACCCATGAGGCTCACCAAAGTCCAACTCATTTACTGTAGAACTGAGTCACTGACACAGCTGATGGCTTTGTCAAGGTTGCAGAGTACATTTAGGATGGAGCCAGGAATTATGCCAGGAAATGCAGCATCCAGTGCTTTTTTTTTTACCCCAGAGATGGTGGATACAAAATTGGAACCAGTCCAGGATGGGAGTAGAAGTCCCCATTGGTTGTGGTGTAAGATCCTTGTGCTTCGAGGCATTTATGCTGCCCCAGTCTGACAGAGAAGTCTTTGTAGTAACTGCATGTCTGAAGAGAAAAGTTTTTCTTCGTGTTTGCTTGGAGGAAAGGCATCGTAGTGAGCCTCAAAGGGGAAAAAACCCTATAATCATTTAGGTTGAAGTGCTTCTTAATTCAAATGGTGTGCTACTTAGAGAACTTGATAAGAAGGATTAGAACTGGAAAAGAAAGACATTTTTAAAAGCAAAGCTATTACAGGGTTCATTACTTTATTTATACGTTCTCCAAAATCACATGAATGAAGGGAAAAAATGAGGAGAAAAAATACTGGCTTCAGTTCAGAATGTCAATTACTACTTTTTTTAATCCTCTTTTCACAATTTATTTGACATCTTGAACAGTAGCCAAAAAAGCTATTATAACTATAAAACATATTCATTGGTATAAATCTCATTAAGTTGAGCAATTTAATTAAGGTATTGACATGCTTAATTGATACGTGCAAGGAGAGACCATTTTCATATCTAATTTCCATACGTTTTCTGCTTTTAAGAAAACTAGCTCCGTAAAAATGTTATAGATTCAGCTAAGCCCTGTCATCCCAAAGGAGCACTTGCTGCCATTTACCTTGATTTAGAGCCAACTACTCTTCTAAGTGGAGCTCCATTAAATGGATCTGATGTATGTCTGACTCAAACATGCGTCAGCTTCTCTTATGATCAATAGTGGAATATTTATATTAATAAAGCACCAAGTTAATTAAATAAAATAGTCTTCTGGGTAAACTTAAGATACTAGGGGATGGGCAGAGAATCAATATACTCTGCCATTTGAACATTAACTGTGTGCTCTGAAATTTTATGCTACCTTAGCAAAGATGCTTGCAGTGTTGGAGTCTCAAATGCACAGAAACCCCCAGGGCGGGAAGCTCCTAAGCATCCTGGGCAGGATTTGTTTATCAAGGTAGAGAAAAAACAACAAACAAAAAAACCTTGGATCTGTTTGGCTTCTGTGACTTCATTCCTACAGACACATTGGAAAGCCTTTCTCCTGGTTTAGGACTGAAAGCAGTCAAGTGGGTGTTTTCCCAGCTGCCTGAGCTATTGCAGCATTGCCAGAGAAGGAGCATGTGTGAGAAGCTTGCTGTGTTAGGGTTTATCAGTGGTGGTGAAGAGTCATAGGTGCCCTACAAAGACTTAAAGTTTTAAAAACTACCTTTAAAATGGGTTGGCCACTCGTGAGCGTGTCTAGTTCTGGTGCACTGCATGTTTCAGCCCAAGGCACGACTGTCCTTCAGCCTATTCCAGCAGCCATCCCCACAGGTTCTGTCCCCACAGAGAGAGCTGGGAGAGAGATTTCTGCACGAGTGGGTGACTTTTGACCACCATGGAAACCGACCCCTGTTAGAAATGCATTCACAAGTCTCAGTCACAGATTCACGTCACTATTGTGCTCTGATAAGCAAACTCTGCTGTCCCTGTGGCACTGGTGCTGTTTCTATAACATGCAGATGGCCTTTGAAGGAAGCGAGTTCCCTCAGGTATTGTTGCAATCCACAGATTCCACTTCATCCGACCTTTTATCTACATTTTAAAGTTTCAGTACAATAAAGTGAGAAATGTGTTTTTTAATCCTGCAGCTTTAATGAATGCCTCACTTTGATAACCAAAGAAGATGCTTGAAAGGCCAAGAAAATCTTAATTCATTATTAATAGTTTATTCAGTCAGTTTAGGACTTGTTCTATGTAAATATGCTTCCATCTCTTTAGCCCGGGGCACCATGACATTGCTAAAAACTCTGATACCTCTGGTCCAGAGGCGAGTGGTTGTGTGCCAGAGCCCTCAGTTCCTGCATTCCTGCTGCACTCCCGGGCACGGGGCTCCTTCCTGCTCCACTCTCACACCTCCTGGGGTTGGTTTAAAGGAGCTGAGTTGCAGCTGAGGGAATTAGAACATGTTCATCTGGGCCTTCTCTCCTCTTTAAAATCTCCGATGTGTGGGCTGGACTCTGGTCCTTGCTGAGCCTGCAGTGACTGCTGAGCATCCCATGACCATAACCTGGGGTCAGGAGCTGAGGGGAAGATTTCAGTGAGATGAATTTTTGCTGACTTCTCCGTGACAGACACTATCTGCCATGGGAAGTGACAAAACCAGCATGTAAATCCACAGGGAGGTAGCATAAGGAATAAGGTACAGAATTTATTAAAATAATCAAAAGTACTTCTGGGCTACTGCAGGAAGAGGACACTGACATTGTCCTGTGATGCGTGATTTTGACCTGGTTAAAACGCTTCTAATTACCAGGCACTAGGGAAAAGCTGAAGGAATAATCTCCTTTGTCTTAGAGTGAATTGTCTTCCAGTTCAGCATTTACTGAAAATACTTGGTTTATTTTTGTAATAAAGTAGAACCTTCTGAAGAAGACACATATATGGTGTGTTTAATACTTCCAAATATGCTTCATACATGTAGAAATAAACTTAAGCTCTTATTTAATGTTACTAACCAAAGCACATGTAGGTTACATCTGAAAGTTGAAAATATTTAATATATGTAAAACTGCTTCTGTTCCATTATTGTCTTTGGTAAAGTGTTGGTAATGCATCTCAACCCTAACGTTTAGTATTTGTTTTGCTTTTTTTCTTTTTCATCATTCTGTGATTCAAAAAGACTGAACAAAGAGTGCAAGCTAGAAAGAGCATTGGAACCATATGTGTTATAGTTGTATAAAATCTATATCGCAATTGTGTAAATTTAACAGGGTGGGATAGGTTTGGATAGAAAACCACTTTCTGTGTTAGCCGCAGTTCCCTGGTATTTAGAGTTGTCTTTCCACAAATTTAATGTTCAAAGAAAGGAAGAGTGATTGCATCTGATCTGGGACAAAAACAGGTTCCACAGTGAATTCCTTTCTGGAACCAAACAAAAACCTTTGTGTATGGAACTGGGATGCAGAAATTCTTGTATATTTTTTGACTGACTCTTAGTTTGTGTCTCTTGATTGTTGGTTTTCTGCATGACATCTGGAAGTAATGATGTGAATAATATCAGGATGTAAACTTTCCCAGTCTTATAATGAAGCTAAATTTCCTTTTTTGATAAGATAAGACTATTTTTGTCGTATGACACGTGATACCCCTTTCGCTAATTGTTTTTTCAAAAGCTTGCTAAGGAGGTGCCATAAGTTGAAAAAACTTTTGAGGTAATGAGTCAAGTTTTACTGCCGGGCATATTTTCTCCTGGAGACTCACATAACTGTAGTGGACTTTGGAGAAAGTCATCATCATTCCCAGCAATGATGAAATCAAATCACTCTGGAATTGGATGTTCTTTGATTTGAGAGTGCCTCAACAATGAAACAGCAATGTGGGGACACATCTCGTCGTTTCCCTTGGAGTCTGTTGTGCAGGAGCCGTTCCTCCCTCTCCCTGCTCAGCTCTTTTACATTTAATTCAATTTTGTGAGCTGACATTGTCAATCTGAAATTCAGCAAGATGCTTGACAGGGAGTCAGAGGAAAGCCGAGTTCATTTCTGGAAGTGGCTTTATGCAAATGAATGCTGGTGTGGATCTCTGGAAGGAGGCAGCTGCTGATGAATCAGAGGAGTGCCCTTGTTCCCCCGTCATCTTCGGGAATAAAGCTCAAAAAACGCCACAAGCATCCTTGAGAGTTGCTGTAAACCATTCACGCACACCCAAGTCTCCCTATGAGTATTTCTGGGTGCTTGAGGATAAAAAAATGAGTCTGTTTTCAAAGTAGAAACTGGAGGGTTTCATTACACAGTATTTGGGTGGATTTAAGGGACTTAATTCAGCTTGTAACTTGTTCAGGCCAGGCTGGTTTGTAAATGGCAATGAAGTCTTAGGAACACTGTTAATTCCTGCGAATTGTCTCAATTTTAGCTGAGTTTTCAATAAAGGTTTAGGTCCTTGGTAGCTGATTTACTGAAACATTCAAATAAAACCCTCGGTAAACTGAGCAGAATGATTGCAAGTTTAACTTCTCTTTTGGAAGAATTCACCATTTTATGTGCACTTTAGCTGAAAGCTAATTTTGGTTTAGATCTGTGTCATGTTAGCATGTTTGTTCTACTAGTATACTTTAGTTTTATTTTCTCTACTTAAAACACCTACATTCTAGTTAAACGCCTTTTTCTAAGGCATAGCATTAATGAATGCCGTGCATGGAGTGGGATCCTCCAAGCTGTTTTACCTACGGGAATAGTCGTTGAAAAAGAAGAAATGATTTGGTTATGTTCCAGTGAATCTTTTTTTGCTGTGGATAACGTAGGAGGATGAGGTTTGTGAGGGTGTCATGCAGCTGCAGTGGTCAGGGTGACCTGCTCTGGAGTCCCTGAGTAGCTGCTGGGTTTGTGGATCCTCCCGTAAAACAGAGAGCTGCTACTGCTTAAACAGTTGCATCTTGCATGGACATCCCCACTAGACTGAACCACTTTGTGCTATTACGTCTTGGTCTAATAAATCTAGATGTCACATCCACACAAAAATGAATTATGGCTACAAACCAGTCTGAAGTGTATCTTCTTACATCTGCGGCGTTTCGCTGGGGCTCTCGCGGCTAAACGATCCGTAGCAGGGAAGATACATAAAGGTGGAGCTTTTTTTGGAAGAAAAAGAGAAGCTAAAATATTATAAAAGAAAAAAGGAAAAGGTGCATGGAACTCCTCTGTCTTTTGTCTAGGGCTTCGGTACCTGTTCCTGCAGTCTGCTGAGTATCAGTGCAATGGATATTGCTGGTCCAGTATTATAATTTATTTTAAAAACTTCGATTACAGCTCAGGTACCAGTGTGCCCCTTTTGCACAGGTGCGCTTTTTACCACAGAACAGAATAAAAGCCCTCTGATAACTGGGCCTGAGCTATAAACAGAATGTTGTTTTTCTCACTGCAGTGCATTCAAATACTTTGCAACTCATTTATGCCTCACTGGAATAAATGGAAAGTCACCGTAGTTGGTTTTACTATCCATGGATTCTCTATAATTTTTATTACTTTTTTATATAGCCACAGGAATGTCTGCAGTGATCATACAAACAAATTATATAATTGGCCTCTTTCAGGAGAACTTTGTCAAAAATAAAACCTAGATCTTTACACATGTAATTGCTACTTAATCCTAGGAAAAATCTTATTTTCTTAGCTAAAGGACAGGATCACAGCCTGAATTAAATAAATACTGTTATGATTATTGTTTTCATTCTACAATGTGATGATTAGGTACATGGAAATATTAACTGGCAGGAGGTGTATTTTTTTTTAATATATCAGTAAAGTGCAAAAAAATCTTTAGTACAAAAATATTCACCATTAACAGAGGCAGAGTTAGGTTAAGACAGATCAGTCGAAAGAGAGTCTTGCTCCAGATGTTGATCAGTTATCCAAAGACAGTGCCATGTTTTAAACATGTGAAATCATAAAGTATATCTTCTAAAATAAAAACTCATTATAATTTAAAAAATATAGAACCAATAAACTGCAAATATTTTTTGCTTAGTGGTCAGGCAGGACTGCGGAGGCTCCTCTCTCTCTGGGGAGATCAGAGGAGGGTAATATTGCCTACTGATGTTTAGAGCTTGCAAATACATAGGATTTCATTCCAGTAGAGCTCAACAGACAAAAGTATAAACCACAAAACAGGTCAACAGTATAAAACCAGCGCTTTTAAAAATCAGCTGAAGATAAAGGTACCTCCATATAGCTGCATTTCTATTTTAGAAAGTGTTCATGTTAATAAGCAGTGAGAGAGCTTTTGAATTCACATTGCTTTAGCAGCAAGAAAATATTTACAAAAATAGAAAACGATGGGGAGAATCATTTATTTTCACTGCTGTCAGTGCTTCACTCCTGCCTCTCTGAGGTGTGTGGTGTCCCTACTACATCCCGTTAGTGCCTCTCTTGTAATCTCACTTGCAGTGCAGGTGGAGGAGTTGGACTTGTGTGGGAGCACCATCGCCCTGGGAGCCTTTGTTTTGTCAGCGATCCAGAGGTTCAGTGGTGCTGGAGAATTCCAGAGAAAAGGTTTTTCTATCGAAATGAATCTGTCTCAAGTGCTGTGCACGCTGTGTCTCTGCTGGCAGAACACTCTCACCACATGCAGGAAGGCTCGCTGGATAAATTGCATAAAGTGGAATTCCTGATCTGTGGGACTGGCTGGGAAGGCTTGTTTTGTCTCTTCCCGCGCTCTGCTAGAGCACCTTGCTCTGGTCACACACTGCCTCTCACTGTGTGCCTTTGTCCCCTCGATGAAAAGGAAGGATTAATTATATCGATACCATTTTCCAAAGCACTAAAACCCTACATTAAATACTACTAACAAAGACATCTCATTGTCATTTATTAGTCAGGAGCCCTGTCCTATTTCTGGTGGGCTGCTTCTCTTCAAGGTTTTCCTCTGGGTCCACTGAATGTTACTTTCCAGTTCCTACTCCCTGATGTATCCAAAGCTGAGTGTAAAGACTTTGAGGAAAGATTTTACTTTTGTGTGTATGTTCCAAAAGACAAAACAGATGCTGCTTTCTAAAATGAAAGCTCACAATCAGTCTCAAGATGGGTGGTTTTAAAATAAGAGTCTCCTAAATGCTGTCTGATCACTATTTTCTTGGCATTTTGGAAATGGCAGGAGGAGGGAAACCTGTAAAAGTCATGAAGACAAATGTTGCCTTTGATTGGACATTGGCACTGATTACTTTTACAGTTCATTTAAAATGGTATAAAAATATTTACTAATCTTCTTAGAGATATTCGGATCGATTTAATTTTTTTCTGCTTTTGTTGGGTGCATCAACAGACAAATGTTGTGCTGTGTCTCAGTGAAACAAGGTGGGGTTTGGGTTTTTTATTTTGTTCTGGTTTTTTAAGCAACCAAGAATTTTAAAAACCTCTAATGAAGAATTAAGTAATCACAAATGTGTATTCTTGTTCTTTTAAACATTTAAAAAGACTTCAGCATGTGCTGTGTGATCCCTGTGGTCGTGTCAGGACAGAAGTCATGAAACTGCACAAGTCCATGCAGCTTGGATCCCTTGAAGGATCTTTATTAACACATGGTTTTTAAATTGTCCTTGGAGAAGGTGGAAGATGATGATAAAATGATCATCTTCTGTGAGATCTTTTTCCTCCTTGATTCCTTAGTGAACACCCCTCCCAAATCTTTAAGCTCCAGCTCTGCTCAGTGTTCAGGTCTCCAGAATGAAGGTGTGTGTGACTGGGGTTAATTAGGCTGCAGGGGGCTTTGGGTGAGTGCTGAAATATAGAAGTACGGAGTTAACATCTATCACTTCACAGCACAACTGGATCAACAGAGAAATCGTGGTGTTTATCTTCTGGAGGCTTAGCAGTAGTGCTTGTGCAGCAGTGCGTGACTGTGTGAAAGCAGTGAGGACTGGTTTAATTGGAATTTTTGAGCTAAATTCCCTCCTCAAAACAAACAAAACAAAACCAAACCGGAGTTTCCCCTACAGCCTCCCAGAGCACGAATTGAGAGCCAGCTGTATTGTATTTAGTGAAAACACAGTCACCTTGTTCAGGGTGCACAACATCTGCAGGACCTGCTCTTGCTTTGCAGAGCTCACATGCTTGTCACCATCTTTACTTTTAGTGCAGTAGGAGGAGGAAGGAATTTTTGTCCTTTTAGAAAATCAGGGATGCCAAGTTTCCACAGAGTAATGCTTTACAACACTGCTGTTGTTAAGCTCTTGCCTTGTAGCCCATCAGCAACAACACTTTCCCATTTTTCCTTTAAACAGAGATATTTGTGATTACTTAATTCTTCATTAGAGGTTTTTAAAATTCTTGGTTGCTTAAAAAACCAGAACAAAATAAAAAACCCAAACCCCACCTTGTTTCACTGAGACACAGCACAACATTTGTCTGTTGATGCACCCAACAAAAGCAGAAAAAAATTAAATCGATCCGAATATCTCTAAGAAGATTATAGTAAATATTTTTATACAAGTGCTGCTTTACAGTAAATACCATTTTTACAGTGACCCTGCTGAGAGGGAGAAGCCATTCCTGTGCCGAGGGCGTGAGGCCCTCCTGAGGACACAGGTGCTGATGAGAGTGTCAGACTTGCCACAGCTTGTTCTAATTACTGTTGGAGGGAGCTGATTTGGGCAATGCATTTCCCACCTGGAAGATGATAAATATCTTGAATTTATCTTGCATATCTACAAGGCTCAAAGTTTCTGAATTGTCTTTAACAGATAATTCAGTTATTTTTTAATCTCTCTGAAAACCAGGAAAAAATCTAATACTGAACAGTTTTGGAAATACTGGGACAATAGATCCTCAGTAAGAATAATACTTAGTTGTTGAAAATGCTAAATATTAGTTTTAATTAAAAAAAAAAATTAAAAAGCTGCCACAAGATTTTGGCAGAGCAGGAAAAATCCTTCTTTTATTCCTTGCTGTAAAGAGAATGCTAGCTTCATGTAATACAAAGGCATTTTAAAAAACATGGTGGGACATATTTGCAGAGTCTGGTTTGATCTGATTTCTCTACATCTGCATCCTTGAGCCTTGTGTGTGCTGGCGTTTGAACCTCCAGACACATTTCCTGCGGATGGATTCGGATCCATTTCTTACACCCCTCGGGCACGGTCCTCACGCTCTCGGCTCAGGCTCTGGAAGCACAGGCTCGTGGAGCCAGGCCAGCATCCTCCTGCACTGCTCTGGGGCAGCTGAACTGTGCCACTGCTCCCGTCACTGGGACACGGGCACCAAGGAACTGCAGCAATTGAAGGGCATCTGAGCTGCAGCCGTTCTGCTGCTGGTGTCATGAGCTAGGCTTTGCCAGGCTTGAGGTTTTAAGCAAGGTTTGAGGCACTGAAAGTTGTTGTGGATTGTAGCAGAAACTCTAGGAGACAAAAAGCTTCCTTGGGGATGTCGAGCCTTTAATTAAAAGAAAAAGACATCATGTCTGCACAATATTCTGTGCTGGAATTGTTACAGATACAACTGAGTAAACTTCTTTTTTCCCTACGGATTTCCTTGGTCTTTCTACCTTTTTCTCTTGCAGACTCTTCTTCTGCATAGCATTGGTCCCCTTGCCCTGTCTCTTCTCTGACTGTAGGAATTCTCTTCCCTTCACTTTTGTTCTATGAAAAAGCTGACTTGTATCATTCCTCACTTTATTGACTTGCTTATCTTTTATTACATGTTACTTAGAGATACCTATTCTCTGTGGATTATAGTCTCTAATTTTCCCCATCTGTTACTCTTTAACTCCTTAATTGTGTTACTTAATTCGGTAAAACATTGTAGGATAGAGTTTATGTGTAACATGTTGTACAAATTAAAACTAATTCTAATGAGACAAATTGCAGTGACCAGATTGTGTTAAGTATGTGACCTTTAGTGGAGTAGTTCAGTCTAGTTTTAGTCCAGTTGTAAAGAAAAGTTAGATTGAAGAATAGTCACTAAACTTTAAAAGTACACAAAACCTCAGGAACATTTTATTTTAATTTTGATCAGTGCATTGGACTGAAATGTTTTAAACCCAGAAATCCTAATTTGTAAAAGAATGTAAACAAGCTACCAAGAGGGATGAACTAATTCTCATTTCTCTCAGCTGCACATTCTGTAGCCAGAGCAAAGCCAGTGGGCACAGTGCTCATTTCTTGACACTAGTGTGGTAGCTGGCACTTTCTTAAAATCAGGAGTCATACCTTTCATTAGTTTTATTTTGCAAAGCAGGTGAACATTAACTTTCCAGTATTATTGTGGCAAGAAGAGAGGATAGGAAACAATCTTATTTTGCACTCTCAAGTCCCATATCCAGTCAGAGGAACCGGTGTTTGTCTTATGGTGCCGTATCAGCTGCTACAGAGAGCTGTGCGTGAGCTCCCCTGACTTATTCCAGGAAGCAATTGAATTGTGGATAAGCTGAAAGGCTCCTGAAGAAAGGAGTCAGGTTTGTTAGACTGGATTTTTCCTTCATTTTAGCTAAACCCTTGGTTCTACATGTTAATGGTTAACTCTGTGAGTTTGCAGTTTTACTATGGAATCAACATACAGTAACATACTGGGAAAAAGACGTGTTTGGCTGTGAAGAATTTGCTCCGGGTGACTCCTTCTTTAAGTCTTTGTATTAAACTCTTTAGACATTAAAGGCAAGCCGAGGTCTCCGTTGGATAACACTGCATGGTGATCTCTCAGCCCATTTGGGAGAAATAATTAAAGATTAGTGTTCACCCACATTAAATACTTCTTAATCAAGCTGCTTTTCAGGCAGTTGCGTAAAAATAGTCTTTTAAAATTTTAAAATCTCTGTGTTAAAAAAGGTGTGGAAAATAACTGGTAAATCCTCAAAGGGTGGATTTTTTTGTTTGTGTTTGAAAAGGGAGAAAACCTAAGCATAATGCCATCAACTGCTGATTTTTTTGTTTTCATAGAATATATGTTATTTTCAGTACCTTTGTAGCTTTGCAAGTATTTAAGCAGTTGTTTTAATGTTTTAGATCTGTAGTTCAAATGAAGATTCATTCTACGGATGTTCTTAGGGTCTGTGTTCCAATTAAGTGATTTATGTTCTTTTACTGGCAAAATAATAATAAAAAAAAAGTCTTAATGTATTCTATTGCTCTGTTAGATAGTTGAATTTTCACTTAGGATGCAATAGGCAGCGTTAAAGCAGAAAGCCAAAACCAGCACTACGGCAAAGACTGCAGAGGCACTTAGGAAACGTCAGCACTTTTGGATGGGTTTTTTTCCCTTTCCAATCCTTTTGTCAGTAAGGCACTTGCAATTCACATTTGAAGATCAAGAAACAATATTAGACTTGCAGAGGGAGTTCATCTGTGTCCAAAGCATTTTAGCTAAATTAAAATAAAAACTAAGAAAGGTACTGGCTTGTGCCAACTCTTGCTGGAGTCTGGGTTGGACTGACAGCAGTTCTGTGAGGGCGTGTGAGCCACAGCTGCTGGCTTTTGTCAGCTCCTGCCTCTCTCCTCTGTGCAAAGTGGCAGCCCGAGTTCTTTAACACCTCTGTGGCTCCGTTCCCCCAGCTCAGACACGAGGATGCTGTTTCCTTTGGGGGTTGTTTGCTGTGGAAGCTGTTGGTTGAGCGTTGTGCTGTTCTGCTCGAGGTCCTCTGTGACCTGCTGCCTGTCCAGGCTGTTCCCATCAGACAGGACCCGTGGGAGGGAGCCAGGGGTCACTGCACTGCACCAAGCTGGGGGCGGCTGCAGGGTGGATGTGCCCTGTGCCCTGCTGGAAAGCTGTGTGCCAGGTGAAACTGCACAGGACTTGCCTGTATTTATCAAAACAGGAAGGATAATTTAATCTAGAAATGTCTGCTTAGCTCAACACGCCTGTTTGATCAGGATGCAGATGAGTGTGTTTTGGTTGTGTTGGGTGCTTTCTCCACAGAGAAACTCTTGCAGGGAGGGTGCTGCTGATGGACTGGCGCATTCTAGTTTGTCCTCAGGTCCAGTGATTTCAACTCTCTAATGCTGCCTCTTAGGGTGACAATTTTTGGAAGTCTATTACTCCCTAGATCTGGAATTTTTCAGGTTTCCCCTTTAGGACATGTCATGCACCCCCCAGGCTTTGGACTCACCTTCCATTACAGAAACAGGTGGCTTGAAACTTCTGTCTAAGAAATAGGAAATCTATTAGTAATCATCACCTTTTTTTTTCAGATTTGGTGTTTATTTTTTCCTGAATACTGCAGTATTTTTCTGTGTGCTTTTTAGGATTTTGTTTTGGCCTCACATTAATTTATCTGGTTTTCTACAGTTACTATTAATAACTAATATTTATTTTACATGCTATTGCTGTAAGCTTCCCATTATGTCTGCTATGAGAAGTAGGGAATAAAAAGCTGGAACTTCAAGATGAACCGAGTAGGCAAGTTTCGCGTTACAGACTTCTGCTCCCTCAGAGCAAATTTTGTGAAGCGCACAGGCTGAGCCTGGTTGGGGTTTGCTTGCTTATGAAAGATGCTTAACAAAAGTTTGGCACAATGTCAGGAAGCAGAGAGAAACACTCTTCCTGACCATCTCAAAACAGGATGATCATAATTGTGAGAAGGCAGTTATAGAAAAAAAAATGCTGGTCAATTTTCTTCCATGCCGTGTCACTAATGCCATGCAGGCTGTCAGTTCTTCAGCCCACGAGACAGATTTATGGAATCAGTCCACGATCCAGGAGATTGAAAGAGGCAGTATTGTTAGCTAGAGGAGAGTGCCTAATAGAGAATAAAAATAATGCACTTTACAAGAAGGTTTTCATAGAAAACAGATGAACTTCCTACAGTCCCCTGGTTTTGCCTGGCTGCAGGTTAAGAGTTGAGCATAAAGACAAAGCAGAGATCAAATAGATAAATTAGCCCTTGTAGAACACAACAATGTTATGAAATGTCGCTTGAAAACCTGATTTACTTTTACACGTGATTCGAAATGCACAATAAAACGCCAGACAAATGCAACTTGAGATGGTGGATTTAGAGTGATTGTATTTGACCACACAATTCTACTTTTTCAAGCCCTTTTTGTTCCGCTTTGCCTGTGTCTTCCTTTCGGATCTTACTAATTTTTGCCTTGCTAAGCCGTTTTGTCACACTTTTACCACAGCTCTGTTGTGGCTCACTGTCACACCAAAGTGACAGCTTAAGACTTCCTCCTTCTGGGTCTGAAATACCCTTTACTTTGTCTCTCCTCTGTCCGGGTTGCCTGATCGTTTGTCTGGGTTGAAGGTCTGTCTTTAAAGAACTAATATTTTGTTGCTGGCAAAATAAAGGGGAGGTGAAGGAAGGGTCAGAGTGTGGATCAGTGTTAAACAAATTGTGAAGGTCACAAAGAATTTTAATCTGACTTGAAAAAGAGACTTGTATCCAGCAGCACATTTTTGTTTGTGATAGTCTGAATGGACAATTGTGGCTACTTTGAGAATTTGGTGTAGACTGCATGACTGGTATAAATTGAATTAGTCTCATGACAAGGACATAGTCCCCTTTTTTTCTTATCTGCCTGATGGAAAGCAGAAGAAAGCCCTGCGTGACACGTCTTGACCCGCAATGTCAATGTGGGCTTTTGTGACAGGCTCTGATTTCTGGCCTCTCATTTGATAAAACCAGTTTGGTGGAGGCTAGAAAGGAGCTTGCTGAACACTAAATGTACTTACAGAAAAGGGTGTCTGGGGGTGAGTACAGAAGGGGCTGCCAGTCCCTCCTAATCGTCATTAGAGAGCCAGAGTTTCTTTCTGAAAATGGGGCAGAGCCTTGGGGACATGGTCACCCCAAACAGTGCCCTGTGCAATTCTCTGCAGGATCACCTTTATTTGTCCTTTTATCATCACTGGGCCTTCCCTTTCCTCCATTTGCTTATTTCTTACTTTTTTCTTTCCCACTCCTCTGCCTTCCTTTCTTCTTCTTCCATTGCTCTCTTGCCCCACCTTTCATCCCCTAAACCAGACTGAAACCTCTCCCCCTTCTCTGTGCTGATAGGGCACCAGCAGGGAAATCAGGGTGAACGCTGCTTTTCCTTAGCATGAAAACCATGCCAGCTTTCTGGTTTTGTGTCCATTTCCCTCCCGTTCCTGATGCCCTCCTTCCTGCCTCCACTGCACTGGTAGAGGGCTGTGAACCTGGAACTATTTGTAGTTCATCGAGGGAAAAAGCACCTGAATGCAGGCTGGGTAACATAACCTGCACTCACAATGCAGATCAAACCATTTTTAATGTGCTTTAAGTACTAGAAAGACTTTCTGAATTGCTGTCGGTTGTTTAGGTTTTTTTGTTGTTTGTTTTTAAACAAGGTTAAAAATTCAGGTTTTTCCCATTGATACTCAATGCAGTGGGATTTTAATGCAATAGATTAAGATCTTTTCAATGTAAATTTAAAAAGCTCACAAGAGAATGATTGTCATGTTTTTCCTGAATATTAATTTCAAATAAGAGGCTGTAGTCTAAGCAGGGGTAGCCAAGTATTTTTGCAGTCAGTAAACAAACAGAAGCATGCTGAGAAAATTACATTTACGCTACAGGGTCGCAATTCCAATGCATAAGATTTGGCTGCAGGTACTCTGACAGTGAATCGTGGCATTGTGCCAGCGTCATGATCACGTTTGAGTGATGTTTTCTTGAAGTTCTGTCATTTGTATCAGGAATTCTGGTGGTTTTGGTTGGAGAGTCATTTCAGCTCATTCCACAGACCTCTGGAGGAAACAAAATTGAAAACACTGTGTGGTGTAACAAATCCAGAAGCATCAACTTTTCCAAGCATGTGGCTGTTCCATTAGCTCATGCAGATGTGAGAAATGTGTTCTCTTTGTTAATACAATGTATTTTTTTTCCTGTTCCCTTATTCAGAGACCTGAGCGAAAACCAGATAAAAGGAATCCCTAGAAAGGCCTTTCGAGGAATCATTGATGTGAAGAACTTGTAAGTGACGACTTCATTAATATTTGTGGTGAAAACCTTTCTCCTCACGTTACATCTGGCTGTTCCTATCAGTTTGAGTATCTTGTGTTCAGCTCTGCGCAACACCAAAAGGACCTGCACACCCTGCAGGGTTTTGTCAGGGGTCTCACAGGCTGCTTTAGTCCCCATGCCTGTGAATACACCTGGGGAGGTCTAGAGCTGAGGAAAAAAACATGTTCAAATGCTTTACCCCTTCCTGCAGTATTGTCCTGGAGCAAGATGTGCATAGGAAAAATATGGGTAGGGTCTGGGGGTGAAATTGAAATGTTTCGCTTAGTTTAAGTTTTCTGTCCCATCACTTATGTGGAAAGTAAATATGACAAAATGTGGCACCCAGACATGGTGGTTGAGCATGATGCCTTAAGTGGCCACCTAAAACACAGAGGCTAGACAGGAATTAAGAGAATAAACGAGGGTATGTATTTGAAGGGCCTTCAAAGGTACACCCTGGGCAGTCCAGAGGCTCCACCCAAGATGGACCCTGGTTTATGAGATCTTCACACTTTGATAAGTTTGGTTCATTTGCATGTCAGGGTTAATTCTCCAATTATAACCTCAGTTAATGGTGTAATTACCCCAAGTTTGCCCCCCTTTAGAGACTTTGAGTTGACACATTTTGGGCCTGGTGTCCTTGGAGTGGGAACCTGCAGAGGTTTGTTGTGTGTGAGCAGCAGGAGAGAACAGCAGCTCCCAGGCCACAAGGAACTGCAGAGTCACACACTAGGCAGGGCAGGGTTTGGAAAATATAAAAGTTAAAACCTAAGGCATCAAGCACAAATATCAGAAAATGAAAAAAAAACAAAAAACAATGTGAGCAGTTAACTTTGCAGGCTTTGACAGCTTGTATTCAAAATTAAAGTAATTTGTAAAAGCCATTAAAGAGAGAAGATAGGGCTTTGGGTTTTGTGCTAATGCAGCCAGTGTGTCCTAGCCTTTTTCTGTTAGGTAGTCTGAAATATGAGTGAAGACTCTGAGCTCTGTATTTCCAGAGCTGTTGGAGGCTCTTCCATGTTATATAACAGGAGCCCGTTTTGGTGCCCACCCGCACACCAAGGCACAGTTGGCTTTGCTGGAGTCAGCTCAAGGTGAACTGAACGAGGAAATAACAGCCACTGCCTCGGCAGGGTCGGGATTTCCTGGGACAACCTGCAGCCACTCTCAGAAGCATTTCAGAGCCATTAGACTTAGCACTGTGTTACCACACCAGTAGCTGAAAACTGAGACCCACTGTGTTAAATATTGGAAGCACAGCATAAATGGTGTGGATTTTTTTAAATTTAGGAGAAGAAACAGTTAAAGGAGGTCTGAAAAGAAGCCCTTTTCTACAGTCTTGCAACATACATATGCTCTCTTTTCAGATCTTGCCCCAATGAAATGCTCTCAGGCATGTGATGTGATTCCTGAGGCATCCTGTGAAGGGCCAGGAGTTGGACTCGATGATCCTGATGTGTCCCTTCCCTTTTGTCACGTTATCATGAGTTTTACTTGCATTGTGTGATCTACAGCAACAATAGATGGTATTTTGTTTCAGAAAATGTAACTTTCCCAGCTGTAATTCACTGTTAGTTGTCTGACTTCGTTTCAAATAACAAAGTTTGCATTCAGAGTTTAGTTCACCTCTGACAAGCTGTCACAACAAGCACAGGTGTTTTGATTTATGCACCCACTCTCAGTGCAGAAGGATCCAGGCTTTGTCCTTTCCATGAGCTGATATCAAGGGATGACTGGCTGGAGTGCTTACAGGAACTGTATAAATGTTGGGATTTCAAGCTTTAACAAAAAATTGTGTCTGTCAAGTTAGGCAGTATCTATTGTTTTGCTGCAAAAGGCACAGGATCAGAAGTACTTCCCTGTAGCTTCAGTTTCTGTCTTTTGTGAGCACCGAAGTTATCACAGAGTCATAAAATAATTCTGGTTTGCAATGGTCATCCAGTCCGGCCTCTGGCTCAGCAGGAGCACAAAGCTTGGTACTCTAACAGATTGCTGTTGTGAGCCACAAGTACTGATTGTTTTAGATAAATAGCAGGAGAAGCAGACTTCTCACTCATATCTAGACATTCTTGATAAGAATTGTATGAATCCTGTACCCAGGGTGGTCCATGAGAGCAGGTGACTGTTGCTTGCAGACACAGACGAGAGGCCTGTGACTTGCTGAGAAAAACATGGCACAATCTTGCTGCTGGAAATACATTAAAATTTTTCCAGCAATAACTGTAAGGGTGTGATGCAAGCTGAACCAAGTTAATATTTAAAGGGCTTTAAGCAGGGAGCCTGAATATGCTGATTGCCATTCCCAGCCTACGTCTGGCAGCCAAGTCTCTCCCTTCTGAGCCCCAGCAGTGACCATGCCAGCGAGCAGGGGTGTTCAGGTGCCTGAGCAGGAGAGTGAGCCTTTGCCTTGGGGTGCCACTGAGCTGTGCCAACACCTGCCTGGTGACTGTGACCCAAAGGTGCTGATGGCAGAGCAGCAAGTTTGGCTGTTTCTATGGTTATCGGTTTGCAGATTTATTGTACTGCCTCAGTGTTCTTCCACCCGATAAAGCGTGTTTGTGAGGGGTCTTGGGGACTTTAAGGCACAAGAAATAAAGCTACATATTGTCCCATACTCCCCACCCTCTCCAGTTTATATTTAGAATTTCTATAGGGAAAGGCTGACTTGGAATGGTCTCTCTTTTCATGGCTTGACCTTTAACATGGCCTCACGTTCTTCCAGGTTCTTCCAAAAGTGTCCCGATGTCATGACAAAATAATAACTCTGGAGATATCATAATAGGGACACAGCAAGTACTAGACCAGATGAAAGTCTCCAGATTAATGCTGTCTTTAACAGCAGCTTGGAAAGCTTCCCTCAGGACAAAATGCAGAGTTGATGCAATAGACTAAGCCAGGGCATGAATTCCTTTTGGATACCAGCTCTGAAATACGCAGCCTGAGGGCTCGATATAAATTACAGTGGGTGCCACTTGGAAACCCTGTGAGAATTAGCCTTTCTCAGCATGGCCATAGCAATAATGGACACAGAGTCGCAGGTTGTGTCCAGCTGGAGCAGACTGGTGTAAAAAAGTCTGCTTCTTGAATTTAAGGGCAGAGGTGCTGCAGCATCTATGAAGCAAAGAGAGTCTTTGGTGATGTTCCCCAAGCACCAGGGCCGCAGAGCTGACTTGATACAGGAAAAAAAAATTAAAATAAAAATTGTTAAAATGAAGGGGGGAAAACAGTGCTATAAAAAGCAGTGTTTCAAGATCTTTTTCAACTTGTCTTTCTTTTTAAACAGTAAAAGCTTTCTATCTTTTATCATTCTCTTAGCAGAACAGTGAGCCCAGGTAAATGGGCTTGGATTAGGCCTGTGCTAAAGAAGAGTTTCAAATGTCAGGGAGGACAGTGGTTTTGCACAAGACAGAGCCAAAGCAGAGACTGGAGGTTTTCAAACTCCTGTGTGGGAGAAATTTTGTTGTGTGAATTATTTTCATATGAAGTGTTTTCTGCTGTTCGAGTACAAAAAATCAAAGAATCTGCACACAAAGAATAAATTAGTGAGTCTATTTCTAACTGAAATATAGAAATAATTATACAGCTTTTAGAAAGTTTCATGAGCACATAATGTCCATTACCAGTAGTGAATTCATTTGGGAATTTGGCAAAAAACTGACACTTGGAACATATTGTAGAGTAGATGCATAAACTCTGCTCAGTGGCCCTAAGAGCTGAACAAGAGAGGGCAAGAGAGGGCCAGCCTGCAGAGCACACCTGTATTCAATTTCTGTTACTTATTACTTAGAGAACAGGAAATGTTTCTTGCAGGAATCTAGCCCCAAGTAAGCACATTTATTTCAAGAATTAAAGTATATGGGTTTGGATCTCGTTGAGCTTTGGGCTAACGCAGCGCTGTCAGCCATGGCGTTCCATCATAAAAATATATAGAGCTGCTTCTTGGGTTTCTGCACGTCTCCCCTGCATGTATCACATCTCGGCATTCGGGGGAGTGTTCCTCTGGCGAGCCATTCCTGCAGTTGCTGTTGAATTGGCCTGCCCAGCCCACCTCACTGAGGGCAGCCAGGATCCCAGAACAGGGATATACAGAGCTTGATGTTAGGAGGAAATTCCTGCTTGTGAGGATGGGAAGGCCCTGGCAGAGGTTGCCCAGAGAAGCTGTGGCTGCCCCATCGCAGGCCAGGTTGGACAGGGCTTGGAGCAACCCGATCTAGTGGAAGGAGTCCCTCCCCATGGCAGGGGGTGCATTGAGATGATCTTTAGGGTCCTTTCCAACCCAAACCACTCTGTGAGTCTACAAACATCTCCCAGCCAAGGAAAGGAGAACATCAATCCACGTGCAGTGTGGATGGGGAGCAGAATGACAGAGCAGCAGAGCAGAGGGGGAGCCACCCTGTTTGGACACCACTCAGAGCTAGAGCCACACAGAATGACACAGGCACTGCTTTTTCTGTCAGGAGTCGCTGCAGTTTCTTGTTCTTGATTCACTGGAACTCAGTTCCATCCATATTCAGCTCCTGCCTTTTATCTCTCATAGGCTTTAGCTATAAGATTCTGTAGCGCTGGGAAAAAAAGAAGTTAACAGGTTCATGTGTCATGATAACACAGGCTCATTGCATTTCTGTCTGAACACTTCTCAGCCTCACCTGAGATAATAGCTCCTATCACTAGACCTGCAAGTGGCTTTCCCTGCGTCCTGGGGCCACTGAGCAAATTGTGGGTAATATCCTCCTTGATAGCCCTAAAGGTTCTTGTGCAGGCAGAAATGAAGCGTTTAGATTTATTTTTTAAAAAATACAGAAATATGTCAGCACATATGTAACATTTAACACTTCTGCCAGTCAGTACACATTTATTTTCCTAGTGGTTAAATTACCTCTGCAGTGTGGAAAATCAGAGCTCTGTGAGTACTGTAAAATATTGTTGTACTATTAGTTTCAGTTCCTTATTTTTTAAATGGCTTTTCCTGGAAGATTCTGTTACTTTTTCTGCATGCATCTACTATTAGCATCAATCCATGTGACTTTTACAAAAATTAAACATCTCAATTGCACATTCAGGTTTTGGAAAAAGCTGAACTAGCTCTTTACATTGAGAGGTATTTTGCATTCACCTACACAAAATAGAAAAATGTTCCTGTGTAATTTTTTTTTACCATCACAGCCAGCTCTACAGAGCATATTTGTAGCTTCTGCCATTCAGCCATAGGAATAATTAAACATACCTGTCAAGTTAAACTAATGAATAAACCCAAGGAAATAATGGTTGATTTGTGTGTAGCCATTTCACTAGAAGAAAGCAAGTGATTCTGAGTTATTTGCCATACATAAATATGCAGTAGATCTTAATGAAATGTTACACTACAAAACAGAACTCCTTTAGTCTGCATTCTCCAGGGAAGCTATTATCCAGAGCCCTCTGAAATTCCTGGCCGTAGTTTCTTGACATTTGTGTACAGTATTCAGCGTTACTCTTGCAGTTTGCAGTAAAATAAAACAAAAGGAGGAAGATAAACAGTTGGCCAGATTTTCCACTCGTGTTTGGTGTAAAATCGGGAATAAGCCTTCTGAAGCCAGTGGTTGGCCTCAAATAAAAGCAAAGAAATGCCTAGAGGAGAATTGACTATCACATGTTGGGTTACGTATTTGCTGATGTACCTCTCTGTGGACTGAACAATGTGTGTCTATATTTGATGGTGTGCATGAAAAGCACAGTGTGTTTTAAACAGGAATGCATAAAAATTTGAGGAAAGGCTATATTTCTATTATGGAACAAATTTCAGGTTGTTTTGACAAAGAGCTGGCAAAACAGGTCAGAGGCATGGAAAGAGCTATTTGGAATCCTCTTTGGAGACAAGCCTTTTGCACTCTTTAGGGGGCAAAAAGATCACATTACTTCAACTGTATAAATTTGTAAATAATTTTCCTCCTCCTTGTCCATAAATTCACACTGCACTCAATGTATTCCAGCAGTGTATTCCTTTCAATCTCCTGTAATTGGTCTTCATTGTGATAGTGACCATAATGAATTCAAGAGAGATCTCTGTGGCCATCGCATTTGCTTTCCTACAAACTTAATTGTCATGCAGCATTATTATAACATTAAAATAACAAGTTACCAACTTACCACTTTCTATGGAGAAACACCACCTGCAGCGTCAGTTAGTTTTACGAATACATTAGTTTGAGCTTTTGCCATCTGTTCTACCCCTTATAATAAATGCAAAAAGCATATATTTCACAATTAACTCATTAAAAGGATATGATTGATTGAAATGCACACGCATGTTCCCTACACAGCAGTTAAGGTGAGATGTGCGGAGCCAACCAAGCACAGAGAGACTCTGAGTCGCAGCAGAGGACATTTTGTGAGACAGAAGTGTTTCTCTCTTGTCATCCTCAGCCACACACACGGGGCCAGCACATCAAGTGACACAGAAGGGTGACACTGGTTGCTTCATTGTTCTCTTGAGAGTCGTGGCCCAGCCCTGCAGGGGCTCCCTCGAGGTTCTGCCCAGGGAGCTGCTGCTTTCCTGCCTGAGGTCACGGGGTGTACAGTGCCCCTCGGTTTGTTTTTCTGTTCTATTCTGTTCTGAATCGCTAACCTCTAAAGTCTACCTGCCCTGATCTTTCTAAATAGCTTCTCTTGTCTATCTTATAGGAAAAATAAGAGAAAAAAGTAAGAAAGTCTAAATGCTGTGCAGGCTGGCTTTGAGCAGGCAGGACGGCGTGGGGAGGAATTGCGTTTTCGTTCGTCCCAGCTGGAGATGCCTTCCTGCTCACTCTGTTTCCCTCAGGAATGTCATAGGTGCTGCAGCCACAGCCAAGGGAAAGCCTGCTGGGAACATGGATGAAAACTTGAAATTTAGTTCAGAAACTGCATAATCACAGTTTTTTTCTCTGCCTCCAGTGAATTGGCAGAGCCTTTTTCCTCTCAGTGCTGCATTGGAGAGGTGATGTTTTTATCATCAGTGCCTTCCTCATGGTCTGTGGGAGCACAGGATCCTGGGCACAGTGTGTGTGCCCTGTCTGCAGGGAGGGCTACCCTCATGTCCCTTCCCCTGCAGAAAAGTTTTGTGCAGGATGGCTGAGGGTGAGCAAGGGGTCTGGAATAAAAAGCTAATTCTGCATTTTTCTAGAATATGATGCACAGAGGCAGTGCCTTCTGAGTAACTGTGGTGGATAACTGTGCTCTCTGGTAGTTTATTGGAACTGTCATGAAATACTGTGGAGTTTAAATGTCATTACGACCCCGAAACTTTTGCACGTCTCTTTTGACATCATAAGGAATAGTCATTTTTCAGAATTACCTTCTCGAGAAGAAACTTTCATAGGATTTTTGCAACGTGCACTGATGCTAAGAGATGCCAGTTCAGCAGTGATCTTGCTAGTGAGTGAGCCAGTTTCAGTCTTGATAATGCATTTTTGTAAACGCTTGGCATTAGTGTTGTATCAACCCTCCAGGGGACATTTTAGAAGAGCACAAAGTGATAGGACAATGGGGAATGGCTTTAAATGACAGAGAGCAGGTTTAGGTTGGATATTAGGAAGAGATTTCTTCCCTGTGAGAGTGCTCAGGCCTGGCACAGGGTGCCCAGAGAAGCTGTGGCTGCCCCTGGATCCCTGGCAGTGTCCAAGGTCAGGCTGGACAGGGCTTGGAGCAACCTGGGATAGCAGAAGGTGTCCCTGCCCATGGCAGAGGGTGGAATAAGATGGTCTTTAGTCCCCTCCAACCCAAACTGTTGTATGATTCTGTGATCCTGTGGTTCACGTGGTCAACTGGAGGGTTTGGTCCCAGCCTGCAGGATATTCCTGGATTTTAGGATAAGGGATGTTAATGAGAATGCTGCTTCCCTGCATTATTCCCCAGCAGCCTGGGATGGTCCCACGTGCATCAGGGAGCAATGGAAAAGACGTGTGCAGACTAACAACCTGCAAAGTCTGCAGCGCATGGGATAAATACCGAGTAACCCCAAAACCACTTCACAAAGTATTTAAACCTGTGCCATATTTGGCAGTGCGATCAGCCCATACTTGCATTTTTTAAACACATTTTGGTTTATGTAATCCCCTTTCTCATGTCCCTCGCTAGTAAATAAAACGCCAGGTGGACAAACCAGCACAGAACGATCTTAAATCTGTTGAATGTGCTAAACTATGACTTGTACTTCACGTGAGATTGATTGCACAGATTGAAAATGCGCCGCTGATTTATTTTTTTTACTTTTTAAATGAAAACATCTGCATTAAGTAGAGTGGATGTCTGCTCTGTTCTCTTGTCCACTTGCATTTCAGGAAGTGTTTGTTTTCATGGATGTCTGTAGTTGTGGGCTCAGCTGGCCACAAGGGATCTGTCACTGACAACTTATTAAAAGCTGAACCATCACTCCTGAGGAACAGATTTCCTCACTGTAAAGGTTGCTTTCCCCTGAGTAAAATGTCAGATAAATAAAAAGCTGAAATATCTCTTAAGTGTGTTCTACTTACAAAATAGAAGTATATAAGCCAATAGTATTTAGTAGTGGAGGATGTATGCTCGGTGGCATTTAATATTTTTTAGATTTTCATTCTTCTGAGCTAATCAGAGCTGCCTACCCCCATAATAAGGTTATACATAATTCTGATTTACCCAATTTCTGTATTCTGGACATCCACCGCAGTATATATTGGTTTTCGTTTTAATATTTGGGCAAACCACAGATTTTTTAATATTTCTTGTAGAAGTAAGACAAACATAAATACCAATTGTTTTCTCCTTTTCTGGAAATGTCTTTCAAGCATTATTGAAAGCCTGCACTTTAAATGTTCATGTGGTAAAATCCTGATGCTGATAACGAGAAAGATGAAGTATCCCACACAGGCCTAAGTCATCCTTTCCATCTACTTCAAATTCTGTTCTGATCTTCCCTATGCTTTGAGTCTTGCATAATTTATTGCCTTCTCCAGCCTGAGAGGGGCTCCTTCTGCAGCCATTAGCCATGAGCTGTGTTAGCTGGTCATCAGCAGGGTTTGAAGAGGGACATGGATGTGCTGTGTCCCATCAGGAGCGTGACACAACTGACACAGGGACGGGAATCCTTTGCACAGGAGACTGGAATAGTCCAGTCTTTGTGTGTCAGAATCTCAGGCTTGATGGTCACTTTACAATTTCTCTTTGATTAGGTGAAATCCTGGAATCTAGAGATTTTAAATTGTATATAGTTCACTTGCCTAAATGGGACATTGGTGGAATGTTTTAAACAAGATCACAAGCTCCAGGTCCAGAGTTTGATAAAAGAAAACCTCATCCCTAATCCTGAATGGGACCCATTATCTGGGGTTTGAAATCTGCTACAAAAAGTCAGGGTAACTGTTGCTATTTCCAGAGATTACTTATCTGCTTGCTTATTTCGCTGAGCTCTGCTCGGTGCTTTCTGGACTCGTTATTCTTTTATCCTAATGAAGCACAGATACATTTTGATGCAGCACCCGTGCTGCAGGACTGCTTTTGTATGGAGAGTAATGAATAGCAGATTTGGCTCTTTTCTGTTTTAATAGACTTACAAGAGTCGCTCTGACAGAAACAAACTCCAGAAAATACCTTGATTTAAAAACAGGCTATGTGGTATTCTTACTGTCCTTTTGATATAAAACTTGATTAAAATGGGATGTGACATCAGTTGAAAAAGTATGAAAATCAAATTTTCTTTATTACGTACGTGTTTAGACTAACCTATGCCTACAGTTTATCTTGGTATAATTTATGCTGTCTTTGTGCCATGCCTTAATTTTGAATACATTTGTTGAAGATTTCCTGTAGCATTCATCTACGATTGTCAAAAGGAAGTTTTATTCTAAAAAAAGAGATAGTACTGGTTTTAATTATGAATCTAAATAGCTTCATAACCAGAGTGAACTCTGAATTTACATCATTTTTATGATAGCCACACCATCCCAGGTTTATTGATTTTGTCATTTGCTTCATTACATTTAATGCAAACCTTTTGTATGAAATTATTCCGGTGCTGTGCTGGCCACGGAGGGGTCAGCATGTGCAGTCTCTAGCCAAAACAGCATAGCAATATCATTTTAGTGCAGACTCCGTGGATAAAGGGGGGTTGTAAATACTGTCCACCAGCAGAACGAAGTTTGCCTTTTCCTCTTGACCTTCCCAGCTGGACAAAGTTAAAATCGCAGCTTGAGTTGTCTTTTTCTTTTTCACTTTTCTTTTCTCTCCCCCTGTGTTTGGCTTCAGCTCTTTGGTCAGTGTGACAAATGTCGAATCCTGGGGAGGAAAAGGGTGTTGAGTTGGGGGGTGGGTTTGGGCAGAGCCTGCTCCATCCCTGGCAGTATGAGGAGGCTGTGCTGGGAATGGCCTGGCAGCACCAGTTCTGTGCCCAGTGGAGATGTCCCAAAGGAGACGCTCTGCAGGGAGTGCTGATCTCCTGCTCAGAAGCTGTTTTGAAGAGCCACTTGCTATTTGGCTTTCAAGGCAGAGACACTGTGTGTCTGAGGTCTCCAGTTGTTTGGCCGTTTCACTGGGATTCAGTTCTGATATTTCATTTTGTAAATAGGCAACAATGTGCCAGGATTTGCTGTACTTTTTAATGTGTCCCTGCCCACGGCAAGGGAGTTGGAGCTTAGATGATCTTTAAGGTCCCTTCCAACACAAGCCATTCTGTGATTCTATGAATAAAACTTCTTGAGTTCTTAATTAATACTGCATCACCTTTTCTGGATAAGACAATTATTATTTTTAATATAACTTCATTTTTAAAAGTGATGAAAACACTATGCAAAACAGGTAAGTAAATGGATCCTTGTTTTCCCAGAAGGCAATGACTTAGGCTCAAAAATTAATTTCAGTAATTGATTGAGGGACTAGATTTCCTGCACCACTCTGCCTTGACCACGAAATGAGATGGATGTCCCCCTGCTTCTGACCTCAACTCTTAACTCAGCTGCAGCTTTTTTCCTGACCCAAGCCCTCAACTCAGCTGCAGCTTTCTGTGTGAGAGCAGAGCTGCCTCTTTAAAACAAGGCTGTGCAGCTTCTTGCCACATTTAGAGCCCAGAAGGGAATGGTTACATTTCTCATTCAGTGATTCAGTCTGTTCCATGACTTTGCTGTCCTGCAGTTGGGTGGCTCCGTGAGATAAAGTGTAAAAAACAAAGCCACCTGCAATTCAATTCAATACAAAATTGATATGCCTTGAAAGAAAAATATTACACTGTGATGGTATAACTGTATTGTAGAGTTTTTTCATCACAAATTGTTTTTATATGAACATATGTTCCCTGTGTTTGTACAGCAAGGGATGTTATACAGTCCTTTTAAACAGCTCAATTGCTGCATCACTTGAAAATTTCCTCAAAAGAAGCTCAGATCATGTAAATCCTACATGGTTATTAAGAAGATCCTGTGGAGGATCTTTGTTTTATTAAAGAAAACCCTCCGTGTTTTTGCTTGGATCTGCAGTGTTTTCTTGCTGTATAAAATAAGGATCTAAATCTGAGCAAAGCACAGAGGGAATTCTCAGGCACTCAGATATGTTATGAGATTAATAGAAATAAAGTTGATTATCTAGGTGCAAATCTGAGAATGGCTTTAGTATAATGGCTTTGAGGTAGGCAAGAATAAAACCCCTTTTGTTTAAGACCAGATGACACAGGGCGAGTGGAGACAGCAGCAGTGGGAAAGGCTGTGAGATGATAGTCTCATTTGTACAACTGATTTCTGCTACTGAGTATCATTTCCCTCCACTTTTTTTTCCCCACCAAAGGCCTGTGGGATCTAATTTTGCTTTTGTTTACCCTTTGGTAGTCCCATAAATGTCAAAGAAACAAATGAGAGAATTCCATCTTCATGTGGAAGTAACCTCTGCTCCAGTCTTTTGTGGGTTTTTTTTAAAGCTCTTTTTGGAGTTATTTTTCCAACTCATTGAGCAGCACAGTAGCACTATGGTAATGTGCATATACAGCTTGTCTGAGGTGCATTTTCACACTTAGGATTCTTCCTTTCTCTTGTTTGACCAGGGAAAATGAGGATTTTGGAATTGTTTATTTGAAGGAACAGGAGAGTTTCATGAATGAGCAATCAAGATTATTTCCCTGTACAAATTCTGCATCAATATCCTGTCAATCACAAGTTGCTTGTACGGCAGTCATGATACCTTAATGCTGGAATATAGAGTGGTGCTTTTCAAAAAAAAAAAAACCCAAAAAACACTCAACCCAAAACCAACCCTCCAAACCCTAGAATTTAACTCATTTAAAGAGATAAGGTAATGGGCTATATAAAACTGTGATGTGATGCAAAAGAAATCCGAAGGCAAATGGTGTGCGTTAAGATGCCCATAAGCAGTTCTTGCTGCATTTCCAGGAGCCCAGCATAAAGCATCCAGCCTGCCTCTCAGGGCAGCGAAACAGGACCCTTTCATACACATTAAAAATGGCTTTTTGTGGCATGGGGTGGGAAATGGAGCTTTCTGGTGTGAAAATTAGCTTTAGAAATAAGATTGACTTTTCCCCCTTTTTTTTCTTCTTCCTTCTACTTTTTTTTTTTGTGACCCTTCAGTAGCCCTGTGTGCGAGTTTCACCCTTGAACCTACTTTATTTTGTATTTAATTTATATGCTTAAACTCGGGTCATATGCAGCAACAGCTATTGATTAGGTCCTGCTTTTAAACCCAGTCTTACAGGGAAGATGACTGCTGCAAAGAGGTCAAGTGGTTTGCCTGAAATAATTCACTGAGCAAGGGGGGCTCACAATTATCTGAACCATTTGAGTGGGGGGTTTTTGTTGGGGGTGGAATTTTAGTTTGGCTTTCAGCTCTCTGCCTGGAGCTCTCGTTGCTTTTCAGAGCTGTGGTGCTCTCCCTTCCTGAGGAGCAGCTGAAAACATAATTAAGGGTTAATGTTCAGGCGGGGAGGGGGAGCAGCCAGCCCTTCACAATAAGTTGGGCAATAAGCAGCCTCTCAGGAGAGTGACTGAGAAGGATGGGAGAAATGTCCTGTGAAGCCAGTTGTTCAGGTATCCTCTTTACCTACTTACAAAAAAATTATTGCTTTGATTGCAAGAAAGAAAAAAATTGGGGCAGGGCTTTTTTTCTGGCCGTTTTATTTCAGCACTGTCACGTCTCAGTATGAATTAGGTTTTTGAGGTTTTGTCTAAAGGGTCAGGTAAGGTAACTGGTGTGCTCTTGGGATCCAAACTTGCTGCCTAATCCTACCCGGGAGTATGAGTTTTCTTGCACGTGGCGTCGTTTTTGTCATGACAATCCTGGCAGAGGAAGCAGCTGTCTCTGTATGAATGTATTTATGGACTGATGTCAGGAAAAAATACTAATAAAAATATACACCACCTAGCGAGGAAATTTCAAAGTCAGCTGGATAAGTTGATTTTTAAGATTCTTTGATAGTGGCTTCAAGTTTGTAAGGCTTGTAGAATCCTTATTCAGTGGCTAGTGAGTAAATGTGAATGAACATTTCAGACACGTAAGCATTTATATTTAAGAAATCACAATGTCTAGGATGACCTGAAGGTTGTTTTGGTGATTTCAAAAGGAAATATTTTTCTTAAAAAAATTTTTAAAAGTACAATTTGCAGAGAAAAATATTGAAGTCTGTAACTTCTAGGAAGTTCTGTACATAAATCTGCCTCTACAATATTTTCTGTTGGTGTCAGAAGTAAGGTGCAAAAATTTTTAGTAATGCTAACCATATGTCTAATAGAAAGCCATCTTCTATCCCTATTTTTGTTTTTAAATTGTGCATGCAGTTGTCTCATGATGCTGTTTTTACCAGGTTTTGATGAAATAATTCTTTCACATTTACGTTCATTACAAGTCCTGCATTTATAGATAAGTGCAGAGTTTTAAGTCACTCAAGTCCCCTGCAAGATGGAATAAATCCCTCTGGAGGTGACCTATCCTCCTGCTGTTGCAATGTGTGTTGTCTTGGAGATTATGGTCGTCCCTTGGTACTGGGATTTCTGAACTGTGATTTCAGCTCCAGGGTCGAGTTTTTCCTTGCCCAGCAGTTTATCTGTCCAGGAGATTGGCAATCCACAAGGAAAGCTGAAAGACCTCAGCACCTGTAGCTGCTTTTCAGTTCTCCCCAAGAATTAAGCTTTTGTGAGGATATCAGGTACGAGCAGGGGTTTTGATGATTTTTTTCCTTTCAAGCACTGCAGTCCAGTAAAACACCAGTGCTGTTACACATCTTTAACCTGTATCTTTATAGAAGTACTTTGTGGCAATAGTAACATCAGTAATTATCTATTGCACGGTGTTCAGCACTTTTCTCCCTCCTCCATGTTTTACATTAGTAGTATACCTGTCCCAAGGCCAGGGAAGAACATTTTAATTTGGAAATGATGTAGGTTAGTGGAACTGGAAGAGATGAGTTCAGTTCCTGAAATTTTGTAAAACCTCATGATGCTGCTGACAGCTCAGGGGGAGGAGGAATAAGTACCCCTTTAGGGTGAGGGACTCGAATGCTGCAGCCATCCCATAAATGCCAAAAACAGATGGATGCCATTTGTTTTTATGAATTAAAAGAAACAAGACCTATGGTTACATGTAGGTGGAAAGAAACTCCCTGGTGAATATGCACGAGAGTTGTCACATATGCTCTGTGCCATGCTTCTGAAGGATATGTGGCAGTGCCACATTGATTTGGTAAAACATTGTTTGGGAAGTCGAAGATCTGCTAACAAAAACTGAATGTAGTCATCCAAACATATTGGGTGCTTATGGTTCATATGGGCGTTCAAATAGAACATTTGTTCCAAAATGCTTGTAAACATAAATCTGCAGGATGCATTGCTGTCCTTACCCCGGGTGACAAACATTTCACAGATGACGTGAATTTGGCTGCCTTGAAAACAGTAAAGCAAAATGGCTTTTTTTTGTCAACTCTGATCCAGTTTGCTGTTAATTCCAGAGCACTTTTCAAAGTATTTAAAAACTGATGTAATTACTAGATAATTGCCTAGATAACCAGGAAGAACCTTGGGTTTGGTTCCCATTTAATCTATCAGGTAATTTATTTATTTTGGCTCCTACAATCTTTTTTGGGTTTTCTTTTGGTTTACTTTTCTTAGAGGTTCCTTTTTTCTGTCTAGAAACTGGTTATTCTTTCCAAACACTTCTTGTTCTGGTTAGTTCTTTTTAAGTGTTTGAGGCTTTCATTTGTTAGGTGCAGGTGTTTCACTGACAGCATAGGTAAGTTTGGGAAGTGTTCTAGACCTGGTGTAGTTAAAGGAGAGTGTGGTGGCAGAGGGGAACACAAGTCACAGAGGCATAGCTGGTGTGGCATCTTCAGAAATATGTCACAGGATGATTTATTTGGATATGGAGTAGTTACTCAGGGAAGAGGAATAGGTCTTCAAGTTCGTGTTCAACTGCCCAACAATGCGTGGACCTTGGGAATGGGGATAGTGAGGAATCAGCTGTAGGCTGGCCTGCTCAGGGCACCTGCATGAGACACCTCATTGTATGTGACAGAATAGCAGAGTTTAGTGCTTATTGGAACCCTTTTCCACTCTTCTTAGTCTAAGGGAAGTGTTATTTGCTTACTCATATATAAATACATGTATATGTAACTACCTAAATTACGTATATAAGCACACAGAGTGCTCAGAAAAGTGCAGAGTACCATTTTCATAAACTTAGTACCAATATAAATAAGCGTATAGAAGCACGCAGCAAGATTTCCCCCTTTCATTTCAGTTTTTGTAGCATAAGCAAGTAATGCAGTAACCCAAAGCACATATTGTGTTAACTTATTTGTTTGAAATCATGTAGCAGAACAAGCAAATTTGGGGCAATGAGGTATAGAGTCAGACTATAAGAAGTAATTCCAGTGGGACTCTGGATGGGGAACTTGAATGCATTGCCTTGAGCATGAAGTTTGATGTAAATGCCTTAAAGGCTTGTGAGGTTCAGGCTGAATTCCAGTGTGTGTCTCTCTCTTAGCACCGACTCATCTAAACTCACCCATACTCTTATCTAGAATTGATTACAAGTCAGCCACAGCTCTGACTTGCAAAATGGGACGTGATGCTAAGAAATGACAAATATAAAGACTTAAAATCAGAGGACCAAGGCTTTGCATATGCATTAAAGCAACCACTGGAAAACAAATTTCAAAGGTTTTTACAGTATCTTGCCAGCCCTGTTTTGTATCAGTAAGGGGGTAACAGCACAGGGCTGTAGTTATATGAAGTGCTTGGGGCTGCTGCTCTTCCTCAGCTGGCCTGAGAAATCATGTACCAGCAAAGCAGAGGAACGGTTAGGAATCAGAATTTGGAGCTGCATCGCATTTAGGAGCATTTTTGTGTTAAAAACAAAACCTCTGCCTTTGATAATACCCAGGCAGGTCATCAGTGAACAACACAGAATTGTAACTAAGCCAAATGGCTCCTTGTCTTAAAGTAATTGAAAACACTTATTTTTTGTTGGTTAGTTTGTCAGTGGCCAATTTTACAATAGAAATTACTAGAATGAGATAAATTCCATGTCTCAGAAGCAAGCTGCTGTTGCCTGATCAGTATAGAAGAAAAGGGGTAAAACAAAGCAAAATCCTGGAAGCACACCCTCCAACCCTGCTTTTCATCATCTGGAGTGTCACTTATTCGTCCTAAAATAGAAACCCACAGCTGTGTTAAAGATGAAATGGCCTGGTTTGAAACCCCTTAGAAAAGCTTCTGAGCCTGCGTTAAGCATGGTCAGTGCTGGAAACCCCTATCAGAGTGATTTAAAATTAATGCAGCGTCTTGAAATATGTAATTTGTTAACTGTTCTCCAGTGGCTCTGGGAGTTGGTCGAGGAACTAAGTAGACCATGTTAAAAAAAATCCCCCAATCCAAAATGAGATGTGGAGATATTCAGAACTGTGATTCCTTCTCCAGCTTTAACTGGCCATTTTTGGGTTTTTTTAAAACAGTCTGATAAAAGAGGCTTTGGTTGAAAACTTACTGGTGTGTTATACTAAGAAACTACCATTTATAACTGTGAGCTATTAATTGGACATTATCCACAAGTTTTTAATATTAACTTTCTAATCAACAAAAAAAAAAAAAGTTACCAAAACAAAAAAAATCAACTGTTTTGCCCAAATTTACCAGCCATGCAGCGAGGCAGACACTCTACCATGACTGTACTCACAATATTTAGTGGTTTGGTATTGCTTCCTCCTAATTTTTGTCCTAAGAGCTAGAAAAAGGTATCACAAGTCATTGTATGACTGCGGGTGATAGCATTAATCTAATGTGATATGGGATTTCAGAGGGGACAGATGTCTGGAGATCGAATGTCCAGATTTCCTTTTGCTCTGTCATCCCCCAAACTGTGTAAAACCTAGACATTTCTGGGCCTGGCCCTGGGCATGTTCACCTTCCCTGCTCTGCACTCACCTGTCACAGCTTCTGTGCCCTATGAAGTTTTCATGTTTGCTGGTCAAGTCCAAGATTCTCAAAGGCAGGAGCGCCTTAATTTTCCTCTCAAACCTGAGTTTTGTAAGTTATTAAACATAAAAATGTGTCAGCAATGAACACCACCAGAATTAACACGTTCTTTGCTAGGTGTTCCTGTTAAATAATCTCATGGTGAGCTCTGTGCAGTCAGCATGGGCTGAGCTCACGGGCAATGCCAGGGAAACCTGCAGTGGTGTCCTCGGGGCAGCAGCAATGTCACCCCTGTCCAGCACATCTCCTGTCCAGCGCTGTGGCCAGGAACCAGCAGAGCACTAACCCTGCCACGTTGTGTCACACCAGAGAGTTTCCTGCAGCTCCCTGTCCCACTGAGCCCCTTTCAGAAATACCAGTGGCTCCAAACAAATTTTGTCTTTGACAACTGACAGCTGACACACATTTTAATAGGAAGGGATGGAGCATCTTGGGTCTTTCCTTTTGAAGTTTTGGTTCTGTAATGAATTTGTTACAACAGGGAACATACACACAGAATAATTTTAAGGAGAGAACCCAAATCCCGGTTGATGCTGCCATATTGATGGGTGGGAACAGCTCTCCTGTGGGGGCTTATTTGTTTTGCCTTGGAAATGAGCGTGACTTACGTGCTGTTCGTTCCGTATAAGTGATGCCATGATGGTGCATGAGCCTGTGTAAACCCTGGCCTCGCTCACAGGGCACATCTTCTGGGTGAGGCTCAGTGGTGCTGCTGTCCTGGGATCGGGATGAGGCACGGGCAGCCAGCCCCTGCAGACTCGCTGTGCCTGTGCCTCCCTTCCCTGCCAGAAACACCGGAGAGGAGGGAGGGGCTCCGGGTGTGATGGAAGCAACAGCCACAGACGAGCAGAGGTCAGACATCACTGCAGGTCAGGGGTGGAAGGTGGCAGTTCCTGTCCCACCTGCAGCAGCTGGGTGGATGGAACCACCTGCACCCCCTCCGCCCCAAGCTCTTTGTACATTACAAATTTCTACTCTTTATTTAGATTAAACAACTGCATATTTTTTTCTATGTAGGTACCTCGCTTTCAGATTTTCCAGTTTCATAATACTGTCCCTAATGATATGATTTCCTATTAATATTCCTAATCTGATTCCCTAGTATGATTTCCTATTAATAAGGTCACTGCTTAATAACATTCTGGACTAGAACTTTCCTTTACGTCTGGTGTTTGACACTTGTCAACTGAACATAACAATAAATAAAAATTTAAATAAGTGCAAACCTTCTAAAACTGTGAAAAACATCACAGTAAGTAACTTTCATTTTCTCCAACACCCATTTTATCTTCCTCATTTCTTCCCCTTTTCCCCTTTGGGGCTATGGCAGAGGAGAACAACAGATGGTTATCAGTCAAGAGTAACTAGGGAAACGGCAAAACCTGCCCCAATTGCTATGGAGACAGCCATTTCTGTGCTTGGTATGCACTATTTGTTACATCAGCAACCAGAGAGAGTTAAAAAAAGGAAAAAAAAAAAATGTTCTAAAGCACCTGATATTGAAAGGAAATCTTGTGTTTGTGTGTATTTGTCCTTGTGGCAGGAGTAGTCTTCATGTTCGTTTGCCACTCAAGTTCTGCTTTAAGCCGATATTTTGGTCATTTTTTGACAGCAGCATTTTGATTTGTGAGTTAACGTAATACAAATACTCAGAGTAAATACTTAATACTTTTGAATAGCCTGCAGAATAATTATTCGTAAGCAACTCTTCCCCTTCAAATCAGATATTCCTCCCTCCTTGAATTTAACAACCTGGCAGCACAGGTCGGATATGGAAACTGAAGACCGAGAATATGACTCTGCCCAATTATTTCAGGCAGATGAGCTGTTTCTGCACAGTCTCAACCACGGCTTTTGGCAAAATCACATCCTTCGGAAGGAAAAAAAAAAGGAATTTTGGAACACTTGTAAAAATCTCAGAGTGAGATAGCAGCTTGATCACAACAGCTGTATCAATCTTTTAAATTTTCCAATATAAGCAAGCTCTTATACAGTGATTTTAGTGAAGCATAAATAAAGAGTAAAAATTAAATGGAAAAAATATGCATTAAAAGCTACTTTGAAAGAACTTCACATTATTTCAATTTAATTGAATTTCATATTACTTCAAAGCACCATCTTTCCCCATTTATTGGGGCTTCCTTATCAATTAATACAAGGATAAGGACTTTAGTTTGGTATGTGAGAAATTTCAAATAGATGTATTGGTGTCACTTTCCTTAGATATTTTAATATTCTTGAAGTTATGTAAGGGCAATAAATGTTATAGAGTGTCTCTAATTCTTGCAGGTTATGGAAGAACTTAAATACTTGAGCGCAAACCTTACAGGAAAGGGATGACATAGAATCAGCGTGCCTGTATTAGAAAAGAAGTGAAAAAGGAAATGGAAGGGAAAAATATTGTCCAAACAGAGGTTCTTTTGGAGATATAATTAGCAAAATTATTTCTTTTCTAAAAATGATTCTATAATAATTTACAGCAAATTTACCTTCCTGTGAAATCAATATTGAAATCCCTTTAAATATTTTGGTGATACAATACCTTTAACATGGATACTTCTGGTTAAAAATGCAAGTCTTTCATTAATGAGGAAATGGCTCCTGCCTAATTTTTTATCTACAAGTGTAGACACAATCTGTAACAGTAGTACAGTAATTTTATGTCAGTAACAGTAGAACCTTAAATATGCAACTATCATAACACTGCTTTTTTATGCTAAATATAAAATACGAGAAAGAAATTTGAACAGTATATATTGCAGTAGTCATTAATACTGGCTTTTATTTAAATATTTAACTAGATTTTGAGCAAAATATAGAAAGAGGTTATAGTAGTATAACTACTGTCACAGTATAATTAAAAAACAGATTAACACTTGAGCTTTGCAGTGGCCTTGGTAGTGTTTGAAAATGGAAAAAAAAAAAAGCCTCACTGAATAAAGTACAAAACACTGGTTATAAAGTCCATTACGGTTAAATGTTGATGCTTGAAGGGCCTCTTCTTTGTGAATGTGAGTATGGCTAATTGCAGAAGAAATGCTGAGATCTCTACTTATATAGTTGGTGTGCTGTGAAGAAACCTTGCTAGTAATACAAATGGAGGGTTTTAAACAGTAACAGTTCTTTAATGTTTTAGAATAGTTTTGTGTTTTAAAAAAAAAAATCTTAAAGCTAGTAACATGATAAAAATTATACCAACTTTGTTGCTGGGGATTTTTATCTCTCAAATGCATTTGAAAATTAAATATTCCTTATTGTTGTGAGCAAAACGTTCAAGGCTCAGTATTTAAAGGATTATTTCAAATGACAAAAGAATATCAATATTGTAAAACCCTATTCCTTCTAAAGAGTGTTTGAAATTTAACTCTTATTTATGATAGATAGTGCACAAGGGTAAATGGATAAGCCAGGGTTGCACTCTGTCAGGGAAAAGGTGTTTTAAACATTTAAAATGGCATTTTAGCCAAGCCATAGATTCTCCTGTGATGTAAATCTGTTAGGATGCAGCGTTATTTCTCATTTCTTAGAAACGTGATTTGTGTCTAAGTCTGGGGTTTTTTTTTCCCCTTTGAAACGTCAATTTTAAAGTTAAACTTTTATCAATCAGTTGCATATAATGTAGTCACATAATTTTCCTGGTTTTTAATAAAACCTGAGAGTAGTTATTGAGTCTACATCAGAGCCAAATTACAGTAATACATATGGCTTATAGCTCTACCACATGAAAGATGTCTTTTCCTCCAAAGACTTTTATAAATTCTTGGATTGTTTATAAGCATTTGTCTGTGTCACACTCCACCTAAATCCCATTTGCCCATACAATATTTTCCTTGCTTGAGTGCTTTGCTCTGTTCTCTGAGGTCTTCTGGTATTGCTCGTTGTTATCTCTCGGCATTGTCTGGTTGCTAATTGCCTGTCACGGAGATCTGGGATCCCTGGAGCCTCCTAGGTGGGGTCAGGGTGGATAATTCAATCACAGGGGAGCTGCTGGGTTTCCCAGGCCAGGATCTCAGCTCACTGATGTTGGAGCAAGGACCTGTTCTGACATCACCCAGCCCAGCTCCAGGGTTTGGGTCTGTCCAACTCCAGTGCTTTGTGTCTAATGCATGAGAGATTCAGCATTTAACCCAAACACTTTGGCCCAAATAGAAGTTAGGTATCTATGCAACTCATCAAAATTTGAGTGTCACACAGCTCAGTTACTGTGGTTTCATTCATCCTTCAGCAGCTTAGTATTTCTGTGGGAGAATGTTTTATTTCCATCAGCGGCAGTCAAATCACATGGTAGGTTTAGATGAAGTCTGAGCTTAGTGCTGTATTCCTTCAAAAGGCAGAGAAAATGCAGGTATGAAAAGTGATTTTGTCCATGTAATTTTAAAACTGCACCTTAAATCTGAGTTTGTGTTGCCTGACCTTTTGCCACCGGTACGTTGCACCACTACGTGCATAACAACCCATTTGTAATCTCGAGGAAAAGATTTTCTAGAAAGGGTATGAGTGCTGACAAATAGAGGTGGCATTTAAATCTGAATCAAGGCTTCTGCAGCCCAACACCCTTTTTTAAAAATTTGCCTGTAAGGCTGGAGCAGGTGAGGTGTGTCTCAGGTAGCTGACCTGTGCTCTGTGTGCCCGAGTGCTCTGTTCAGAATGCAGCGATGGAGAAACGGGAGCGGTGTCACATGTTCCTCAGGGAAACGTAGGTTCCACCTGTTCTGAGATGTTGGGGTTTTTTCCTTTTTTCTTTTTTTTAAGTTGAAGTTTTACCTTCTCTGCATATGATTAATTTTATTCAAGTAAGATGTTCTCCTCAACAAACGTTAGGCATGTCTGTTCGGCCCCTTGAGGAGCTGCACGCACAGCCTGCCCACACTGAGCCCACATCACAGGGGGTTTGTTTTGTCTTCACAAGTAGAAAAGTATGTGCTGAACACCTTGCCTTTGTGTAAGGCTTTACTTAAGGTTTTCCCAAAACTTTAAATTTAACACTTTGTCTTGGAAGGAAGACATTTAGATTTAAACTCTCAAATTTCTAGTCTTGACTGAACCACTCACCAGGGTGCTGTACAGATGCAGAGAAATAGGATTTCCATCTTTACACACAGAGGAATAAATGGGGAGGTGGAGGGTCTTAAAACCAGCCATGTCTAATTTTAAGACAACTAGCAGTTCTCTTCCTTTTGAGAAGAAATTCTCATGTTTCAGTGCAGATGTGAATGTGTTGGGGTGATAGATACCAGGAGACACAAGCTCTGTGACAAAGGAGCATTAAATATGTGAGTCTCACCCCGGAGACTGTGAGGGATTGGTTCATGGGCCACAGAATCAGGATGTATCACTAATGAATGTGTTCCCTATTTACTGATAGTCCTGCTAAGTGTGTGTCTTCTGAGCATTGAGAGGTTTCCTTTGCTGTGATCCCGTGCATCGATCACACAGACTAAAGCTGGTTGTTGGCAGTGGCATGACTGGACCTGTGGAAATATGATTAAAATGGTCATTACGCTTTTTCAACAAAAATCAATCTATGAGAGTAGCAGGTTTTTTTACAAAAACAATACCCACCTAGGAATCCCTTTAATCAGAAGGCTTTGAGAGTAGCACACTGGGTTTATTTGCTTATTTTAGTGTATTTGGCAGAAAAATCAATATCATAGTATAACTCCAATAAAAATTGTGCAGTATACAGTACTTCCCGTAGAAGGAGAGGGAGAGATGATTCTCAAGTTGAGGCTCCCTTCTCCTCGTCATGTTAGTATGTGCCAACTTGGTGCTTAATAAAGCTAAGTGTAAAGTACTTAATCTTGCAGACAGCCCTGTATTTAACTCATTTGAAGTTTATTCTTGTTCAAAATGCACGATCCTTTCTGTGTGAGCAACAAATTTTTGTCAGCTAAACAGGGATATCAGAACAAGGCACTCAGCAGCCAATGGTCGTCTTCTCAGCAGTCAAAAATAAAGAGGTTTTATCATCTTTGGTAGGTGGTCAGAGCAACAGAGAGAACATAAATATGTAGGTATCGTTTACCCAGATATGTATATATACTGTGCATGAACTCCTGCACACAGAAAAATCCTTTCTGGAGGATTGTACCGCCTGGTGTCTGCCAGTATTGGAGACATCGCTGAAGTCTGCCAAATTCACAAAGTTCTCCAAAGTTAGAGAATGCTATGAGAAACCTTAGGTTGGGTTTTATGCTTCCTAAAGTTTTTAGTAGACTTTAGAGTGTGAGTGTTTCCTGTACTTTAACTCATAAAAAAATACTATGTTCATTGATCCCAAACTACATCACAAAGGGTAAGTTTCCCAGAGTTGTCGAAGTTGTGCATATCCAAGATGCTCAATGTTAGCAGATCAAACTCAGTCTTTAGAGCAATCATAAAGATTGTATTTGCTCCGTCTGTGCTTTATTGTTGTATAATAGGAAAATTGCTGCAAGTGTCTATTTAGACCAAAAACGAGATACAGCAAATAACTGGAAAGTAGTTGGTGAAACCATACAACCATAGTATACATGGGTGTAATATATTTGCTATAGTTGCATATATTTTTTTTTAATAAAAACCAGAAACTACAGTGTAATCTTTGTATCTTTATTCAAGATACTTTACACATGCAGTACAAAAGGTCTCTGCCTCACCAAATCCAAAGTTTATGCTGTGCAAAGGGCAGTAACATATAGAGACAGGAGCTTGCATCTCTTTTTTCATGAAATGAAGATATTTTACTTGCATGTGACTAGATACGTAATTTTATTTCTTTAAGTGTAAAATTTAAGGGATCGGATGCCAGAAAATGTAATCACTGAATTTTAAATTACAACTTTAATTCTTTTAAGCAAAAGAGACAGATGTAGCTGTCCTGCCATATCCACATATATTGCAAAATACATTTAAATCACGCGCATACAGGGAGACAAATGAGAGAACTCTGCCATCCAAATATTAAATTATACATTTTGAAGCAAAATAGTGTTTTAAGTCTACATGTGTATAATGCTTTTTGTCACTGGATTGCTCTCCCTGATGCAGTTAGACAGAATCTGTATTTAGTCAGGAATCTTTCAATAGAAAGGGCTACCAGATGGGACCAGTAACAATGCAGAGAGGCATCGAACCACCACAGACATTTGGTGCTTAGAATAATAAAAAGACTATAAAATTAGATTAGTTGAGTCTAATTTGGAATTGGTATATTCCCTATGCACTCTCACAGCTCTTGGGTAGATAAAGCCTGGAGATTTAGTACTGTCAGGACAGAGGACTCCAACTTCCAGTAAAAGAAAAAACGGCATGCTGGGAGGTCACGGAGGGCAGCCCAGTGACCTCCAATGATTTACAGGCCTTTAGCTTAATGAAATTGTTTCAGTGACATGACGGTAAAAGCTCATAATGGATTGGATGCCCTAATGTAATGAAATTACTCCCTTCTGCCTTAAAAAAAAAAAAAA